>OZ017738.1:190096948-190234448 GCA_963969285.1 Odontomyia ornata
CCTAAGAGATAAAAAGAACTTACAGCAGCCGAAATCACGGGGATTGTGGGATCATTTTTCTAGCAATACCACGTCTTCCCTCCTCTCCCGCTAGAGGAGGCTTCTCCCAACAATGGCGCAGCAAAACAAGGCTTAAGCTGAAATAACAAGTTAAATGCTTACAAGCTAGGTTCTCAAGTTGATAGGTGATTTTTTTAGTGGGTAGTCCAGATGTCGCCTCACACACAGGATGTAAATAGCCTTCACCTCTCAACCCTCCAAAAAGGGCGTCTCTGCTAAGCGCTGGCCACAAGGCAGGTGTATTTGGACACTTTTGAGTTCTTGTATGATCCCGGGCTTGATGCCGGACGGTAACTATGCTTAAGAGTATCTCTGGAGTGCTACAAAAAATTAAGAGTTAGTTGCCGTAAACTTGGATGCTCTTGTACGCCTGAACAATTCTGGGCTAGATGCGGGAAGTTAACTATACTCAGGCGTATGCTTGTAGCACTACAAGTAGAAAACAAGAGTGGTTGTGCTAGACCTAGACGCTCTTGAACACTTATACGACCCCGAGGTAGATGCTGGAGGGTAACTATACTCAGGTAAATATCTTGAGTACTACAGGTCGAGCAACGATGCAAGTCTTTATATAAGCTTATTCCGGCTAAAATGCTGGAGGATTTGAGCGTTTGCCTTGACCCAGCCAATGGAAAATTACTTCTCGTCTCCATGTGCATCACATGTTATTTTATGGATAAACTATGCTGATGCCTAGTTTTATTTCGTTGCTTGTCAATCAAAACGGTGAAGACTATTAAAAGGTAATCAATGATTGAAGTCCATCTCTTAACGCCCTTGCTCTGCAGCAGGTCATACCCACTAACATCGAGCTTTTACGATATTTGCACGATTGCACATGCGCTTATCAAATTTGCTCCACGATCATTCAGTCAGTAGGATTGATAACGAAGTCTTGTTTGGATTTATTTTAATTCTTTACGTAGATATACACCCACTTCGGCCAATATATGATACAACCACTGTGTCCTCAGATAGTTTGACTTAAATTCGTATATTTTTCCAGTCACAGTTCACAGAGAGAAACGCTGGACGCGACCCATACCATAAGTGCAATGTGGCTTCTATAAAGGTACATTAAAATACATTTTGAAAAAAAAAATGTTTTTGCTTTAGCACTACAGCCCCTTTCGAGCCTCCGCTCAGAGAAAGTAAGAGTATCTCATTATCTTAGAAGTGTATTGGCACTCCACAAGGTAATATGGTTAGTACCACTCTTGGTCGTGTTCGTCCACCCAGCTCCGTTACGTTCTGATTTTAAACCAGCACGTATCAATACTGAATTGGCTTATAGTCCATCGGAAAAATCACTCGAACTGAATTTTGTTGTCGCCAACGAGACTCGAAACAGGGACCTTCTTCTTATGGGCTGAGTACTCTAAACAATACACTACGTGGACTAGTTTTGGAATAATTTACAGCATACAAATTCATAATTTAAGAATTTCTGTCAACTTACATCATTATTTAGCATACATCACAGCACATGTGCTTTCTTGGAAGTCCCAATAAACTGCTCACCATTATCATCGGCAATAAAGCGAAACGCAAACATAGTCTTAGAGCAAGTACTAAATGACCGCTCACGAAAGGTTGCCCAAAGTAGGCCGACTAATACATATGCAGATTGCTACCATATGGCTTCCTACCTTACGTGAGCTTTGACCGTAGCTCGTTCATTTAGTTTCGAATAGTTTTTTTGAATTATAGTAATTACGTTTAAAATATTGACACGAATGGGTAACGATAGCCGTACACATTTTAAATAAAATATAAGGACGTGCGTTTACTGAAATACTGTACAAGCTGGATGCATACGAAAGCAGATATATCCAAAACAACAATGACGCTATCAACGCTAATTTATACAACATAAAATCTGGTTTATTACTATGTCATTTCCAGCTTTTAGGGGGTTTAAAAAAAATTACAATGCTCTGTTGAAATCGGTGCTTGTCTTCTCGTCCGTCGGTTAGTGCATCACAGCAAGTTTTCTCAAAAACTAGAGAAGCTAAGCTATCAAATCTTGTGCATAGGTCAAAAGATTCTAGTTAATGAAAGTTTGACAGTCGAAAAAGCTTTCAAAGGATTTTATGGGTGCCTCCACATATAAGGATGTGATCCCTTAAAATCTTCTGCATCGTCTGGAAGCATATTTATCAAGAATATCTTTAAGAATTGATCCAACGAGTGACATGGCGGCCGCTTTAAATGAGAATATTCTATTGAGTAAATTTTTGTTATTTTGTCCGACTTCAGCATTAAAAGAACAGGCTATTAACTATAAATGAATGCATAAATTTTATGGGTAACAAAATCATGGTGATATATCAACAATAAAACATACCATAGAAGTCGCAATTCACTCAATTTCGTTGATACTTGTAATATTAGGATGTGTAACGATAACATTTTTCCCAGTAAATTCATATGGGTACGCTTAAATTCACTGAAATTTTACACTTAAGTAGTCTTATAACTCTCTTATACTCTGTAAGTTCCAATAAAATCAAATCATATTTACGGGAGTTATGGCCGTTTGAATTTTCTCTGATTACAACAAGAACATTTCACGGGTTTCCTAAAATTTGGGCTTTCCATCGAAGCAGACCCTACACTTCTGATTGGATCTTCGCCAAATTTTGATTTGAAATCAGTCGCAAAAGCATCCTTACGATTTTATTCGGTTAATGGTTGTTGGTAATATAGTGGCAGGTTGAAATGGAGTAAAAAATGTGTTTCTTTTAAATGATTATGTAGTTGTTGTAGAGGTCGTTAAAGTTTTTCTGAAGTTTATTCATTATTAGTGTCTGCATATCGTAGGTTGAGTACAAAACTCTTCTGATACAAGGGTTGTTCTGTCTATTCAACTAATTGAGGTAAAATTTGATTAACATATTCGTAATTTTTTTTTTGGATAACACAATCACTACAGTTAAACTAAATCAATTCCGATTTCTGTTTAAGAAAGAGCTCTACTTAACACTGTTTTGATGAAACCGATTAATTTCTTGCATTTTTAGGTCTTTTTAAAAATTTTTTTTACAAAGACCTGCTAGTTTTGCGACCTGTCTGTCCGTGCGTCACACCTAATTTCCGCAGAAACTTTGAAAGCTAGAATGCTCAAACTTTGTGAAAAGGTTAGAAGTGATGGTCTATCAAAAATGATGGCCTTACCAAAAATTTAAAATTTTTTTAAGGGTGGTCCCCCCCCAATAACGAATTAGCCCTTAAAACATTTTTTTAATCAAAGGTAGTCGAATGAGGTATCAAAAGAAAGGCCTTGATTAGAATTTTTCGAATCTGAAATAAAAACATCATTTTATGAATTAGGGATTCCAGGGGAAGGCAAAATGTACCAAAAACTTGCGCGCGATTGGACACCTTTGAACCGAAAAATCTGAAAATTACCACGAATGTGGGCCTTTATGAGTACAAGGGCAACAAATACCTTAGAAATCGAAATTCACTCAACTTTGAAATGAATAATTCAAGTTATCGATTCACGCTAATAAAAAACTTGTTGCTAACCCTAGGATGGTTACAAAGACCTTCTGGTAGGAGCACTCTCCTGCTTACTCAACTTGTTCATTTTGTTTTAATGCATCACAATAAAGACATGTACTATTAGATTGGAAAGACATGTACTATTAGATGGACATGAGGCCCACAACGTAGGTTAGGCTAGTTCCTGTGCCTGGCTATCGAACTGAGGCATCTTGTCGGGATAGAGAGTCCTCGCATGCGAAGTCGTACCATCAGGACCTTAAGTCTGGCTAAGAAGGGTGGGAGAGGGCACTGATTCGAACGGAACGCCCCACCTCTTGGC
Organism: Odontomyia ornata; assembly: GCA_963969285.1. Classification (NCBI taxonomy): domain Eukaryota; kingdom Metazoa; phylum Arthropoda; class Insecta; order Diptera; family Stratiomyidae; genus Odontomyia; species Odontomyia ornata. The sequence goes on from OZ017738.1 coordinate 190,100,838, forward strand.
ATGAGCCACAATTTTCCTCATCAAGTATGAGGTCACTTGCCTGATAACGTACGAAAGAAACCGAAAAGTAGGTCGATAAAACAATATTAGTCTTTAGTTCTAGGCTAGGCCTTTTTGTCCTATATTGTGTAGGTACTATAACCTCTTCGATTCGCGCATGTGGAATGATTTGTAGTGGAATTTGGTGCTAATGGTAAGAATCCGCCCCAGAACACCGCAAACGTTAGCCTGCCAGTGCATGCACGCGTTCCTAGTCCAGGCCGTTTCTACAAGTAGCTGAGTATTCATCCTTCGCTTGCGGAGGCCGCGCGACACCATTGCGGGCAAGTACGGATTTTAACATGTATTTTTAATCTTTTTAACTCTATACAGACTCATTTATACTATGTTTCAAGCTTAGTTCAATTTATTTTTTAATATTTTATAATTTGCTGGGAGGACAACACTAAAAAGTTAATGTTGGCTAATTTTAGGGGATATTTCATGTTACTTTTTAATTGAATAAATTTATCCTATCTGATGAATATATTTGGTATGAAAGTTATATAAGGCAATTTTCATTAAGAGCTGGGATAAAGCGAGAATGAATAAGCAAATGGGCAAGCATTGATCCAGCGACTTCGAAATCAGCATAAAACTACATTTAAATTGCATTCTCAATGAAAAATTAATTAATTTTGAATGGGGTTTTACTTACATATATTGCAAAAAATTCCAAAAATTCTGATTTTGTCGAATGATTAACTATTCTTGTTTCATTCGCAATGCTTTTTTGATATTTCATTGCAGGGGCCTTGCGCTACTAATTAAAATTCAATTGTCGTAGATTGCAGCTTATGTTTTTAAGAATGAACGTACGAGTATATCTTATGCTCAATACCAAAGCAAAAACATTGATATTCATTGAGTTTTGATCACTCACTTGCGAAGGTGTTGATGATTTAATCTCAAAACTGAATGCTGTGTTCACGCGTAAGAAGGCCAATAATCGTACATACGATTCTTGAATTTCACTTTCACTTCATTATCGTTCTTGGCATTGGGAATTTTTCATTGCAAAACTAATATTTGAAGTTGTCAATTTAGGGACAACTAGATAGTAGAGTAGCGGTTGAATGTTCAAGCATGGTTCTAAGATTACAGGATTCGATGTGATATGCTGAAATTGTGAGCTTTAAAATCATTCATTTTCAAAAAAAGTCTTGATGTGATTTAAGATCTGAGGTGAAAAGCTAAATAGTTTGAAGTATCAGGCGAATTGTCAAATGTCCATGTTGATTTCGTAAGAACTCGAAAAATATTACGGAATTGGTAGTATCTGCTGGTACGGGTTTTTTTTTCCTGTCATCGATCATCAATCTGTACAGTCTGCAGAGGAGGCTTCTGGTGCAAACAGTGTTTCTTACAGAGCTTCAAAGTCTGTTTTGAGTTTAACTTATGGTAGCTCTGTTAATTTGTACAATAGGCGTTGAAAACTTTTTATCTGGAAAAATCACAACAAAACGCTTTGTTAATATTCCATATATTAACAAAGCATTTTTTTTGAATTTTCATCAATAAATATAAAAAATGATTTAATTTATATTATTTTCAGTAAATTGTATCATCAGAATCATCTATGGCATAGCTCTAATTTGGGTTCTTACTTTCAATCATCACGGTCCGCATCAATTGAATTTTCCCCTCGTTTCTTTAGACTCGCAACTGGACAATGCCCTTGTGGTATGGCCTTAAATTTTCTCCTGAGGAGTCTGTGCTACTCCATTCCGTCCACATGTCCTGTACATTGCAGTGGGCGTAGCTTTATGCAGGTGGGTCATCATTAAGATTATACAATTCTTCGCTGTAACGAAGTCCCTACTTTGCTCCATACTTTACTGGGCCGTATATTCTCCTGAGCACTCTGCATTCGAATTCATCCAGGGCATTTTGGGAAACATTTGTAGGAGTGCAGGCTTCATCCATACAGTAGAGGTCTTATTAGTGACTTGTATATGCAAATCTTATTTTTCCTGTGAACATCACTGGATCTTAGCATAGGATGCACTGAGAAGTAGGCTTTGTATGCTGCGTTTATTATTTTCCATTTTTTATACCCTCTCCATATAGATGAACTCCTAAGCATAGGAAGCTATCCACACTTTGATGTAGTCTCCTTAGGTCAAGCTTGGTCGTATAGGTGTTATTTCTTGTTTGAGTTACGAATTTAGTTTAGTTTCATTTACAAGAGACCTACTTTTTTCGCTTCTGGCTTCAACCGTATGAACGCTTCCATCACATTCAGAATTGATCTGGAAATAATGTTGACATTGCCATCGTACGCCATATATTGGACTAATAGAGTAACGTGCCTGTGGTGTCTACTGGCGTTTTACTGATCACATGTTCAAGAGCAATTGATAACATTGGAGCAAGCCGACCCCATGTTTTAGGCCTGAGTTCGTTGAGTAGCTTTCAGTGAAATCTCTGCCAACTGTCGCCTGAGACTCGATGTTTAACATTGTAACCTTGGTCATGCAGGCAAGCTGCGGGTGGACAAAATCATGCATTATTTTGTATTTTGTTATGTACGGAGCATATGACGCCTTTCCGCCAGTCATCTGGTAGCTGCTCTTGTATTCATATCCTACATATTACTGGTGAAGGAGGTTTTGTGGGGCATATCTACAAAACCTTCCTTATCAGTTAATATGTAGGATATGGATATAAGAGCAGCTTAAATTGGTTCTGTTGTTATTCCATCAATTTCAGGGCCTTTGTTCTTTTTGAGGCCACAAATTGCTGCTTATACCTTTTCAACTGTTGAAAGCTTTGCCATGACTTATTCTTCTGACTTTGGACGGCTCACTGTTTTGATAGTTGTCGTTGGTGCTGTGAACAGTTTAGGGAACATTGCTCCTACCTGTTTTTAAATATCCATAATAATAATAGTAGCCCGTGTGGGCTGCGTAATATTACACCTTGTGCATCTTTGCAAAGGCTCACGTATGGTGTGTCCCTTAAAATTATTTAGTTGAGATGCACGCTAATCTAGCTTTATTTTTTGTTTTTTGGTGGAAGGAAATATATTGGTGCTTTTTTGCCGTAGTTGGTCTTTGAACTTAGAGTTTCTGTGCTTGATTTCTTTTGTCAACTGGATCTTGACATTCGCATATCGTTGCTGTTTTGTTCCACCAGCAGGACCGTTTTCAATGTATCTTCTTGAAATGACATGTCTGTGGACTTCTTCGAACCGTCATTTAACTAAGGTAGATCGTATTTTGTTATCAGTGGCTTTGTTGAATTTGATATGACCAGGACGCTCGGTGGACGTGGCTACCGAGGAAATCATTTAAAAAGTCGACGACATGATTTTCGCTGATCGACGAACGAAAGTACGTGAAATAGCAGGTCGACTAGAATGACAATTAATATTTTGTATGATAAGTTTGCGATGTAAAAATTGTCGGCCCGATGGGTGCCGCGATTGCTCACGGTAGACAAATTGAAGGAGACTCGGCCGCATTTGGCAAAAAAAGCTGCTGTTTCACCATGATAACGCACCAGCACATTCATCCGGAGTTTTCACCGCGGATTGCATGAATTGCGTTCTGAATTACTGCCGCAACCCCCCGTATTGACTCGATCTGGCTTCCTGCGACTTTTTTTTGTTCCCTAAAATGAAAAAAACGACTCGCGGGAAAAAATTTTTGCTCAAACAAAGAAGTCATTGTCGAGACAAGGGCGTATTTTGGAGAGTTCGGCAAACCCTTTTTTTTTGAAGGGGTCCAAAAAATGGCAGGAACGTTAAGAGAAGTGTATTTTTTTAAAAAGGGTTGAACAATAAAAAACGGAGTTGTTTTGAAAAAATTGTATAATATATGTACATATATGTATAATCACTCAGGAAACCAGAATAGATAAATTGAAATAAACCTTCTTGTTTTCAACCGATCAATAGAAAACTTGGAATTAGTTGGGGTTCAATCGAAATAACTAAAAAATGATCTAGCCCGCTACAAAAATTTGATATCGAAATGCTCCAAATGGCGTCTGTGACCGGAAATTTCACGGAGACCCTCGACATCTTATCAGACGCATCGTTAAAGACAAGCAACAGGCTCTACATGGAAGTGAAAGCGCCTATTAAGATCATGGCAGAACAAACGATTGGACATCAACCCCGGCGCAAGAGAAACGGTTCAATGATGAGTGCCAGAATGCGTTAGATAAAAAGAATCAGGCGTACAAAGAATACGTAGATAGAAAAACAAGGATGTAAAGAGAACACTATGGAAATCCCAGAAGAGTAGCGAATAAGATAATTAGAACCAAGAAAAGAAAATGCTATGACAACTAATTGAGAAGTATAGATGTAAGAATCATGAGATTTCAGTGGAGCTCATCATCATCATCAGAGCCCAAAAGAATCATAAAGCGACGGGCTTCAATGATTTCAGTGGAGCTCATCAAATATGGTGACAGCAGTGTTCATCCAGCTATTCACAAAGTCATCCAGCATATTTGGCAGCAAGAACATATGCCGAAAAATGGAGCCGATCAATTGTTTTCCCTTTCCACAAAAATTGTGACAAGTTACAGAGCGAAAATTATAGAGGCATATCACTACTTTGTACGGCGTACAAATTATTTTCAAAAATCATGGAAAATAAAATTGTATCATACGCCAACAGTATTATTGGGGAGCTTCAAGGTGGTTTTAGAGCAGATAGATCAACAATAGACCAATTGTTCACAGTCAAGCAGGTACTTGAAAAATGCTGGGACTTCAACTCAGACTTACACCAAATTTTCGTTGACTTTAAGCAAACGTGACGTACTGTACCAAATAATGCTTTCCTTTCGCATTGAAGCCAAATTAGTCCATCTTACCAAACTGACTAAAGCAGGGAGATGGACTGGCATTATTTTAAATCAATTTGGCTCTGGAGTCCGTTTTCGTTGACTTTAAGCAAACGTGACGTACTGTACCAAATAATGCTTTCCTTTCGCATCGAAGCCAAATTAGTCCATCTTACCAAACTGACTAAAGCAGGGAGATGGACTGGCATTATTTTAAATCAATTTGGCTCTGGAGTCCGTCAGACGGAAGCTCTCTGTCGGTACATGAGGTACATTACTAGTCAAGTCGAGCCAAGTAGTGTCCTATGCGAACGACATCAACATTTTGTCATGGTCATTAATAATTGTTTGTGGCAGTTAACTGCCAAAGAACTCCTCCTAAAACTCGACAGCAAAACAAAACTAGTAGGACTACAAATCAATGAAAATCAAATAAAGCTCATGATGCAGTCCTGGAAAAATACCTCAAATACACAAAATATCACACTTGGCGAATACAGTATCGAAAATGTAAGCAAATTTGTGTATTTCAGTGCCAAAATAACACAAACGGGTTATCAAAGAGACTAAATATGCCAAAGAGTACAGCTCGTAAATAAAATATTTTATTCAGTTTTGAAAATCTTGAAGACCAGCTGCATATAAAAGAAAACAAAGTTCCAATTATACAAATCTGTGACAAGGCCTGTGCTAACCCACCTTTGCGCGATGGGTCATGAGGCGAATAGTCGGAGGGAGACTGGACGGGAACCAATGGCGGATTCGATGAAACCATGAGCTGTCAATCGTATGGTTGAACAACTGATACCCAAAAAGGTATTCGTTGAGAGAACTGAAGGGCGGAGACCAGTGGAGAAACCATGGAAATGCTGGTCTGACTCGGTCGACGAAGACAGTTCATCGCTGCTCGGATTACAAAATTGAAGAACACGGTCAATGGGCGGAGACAGCTAGAGGCACTATTTATAGGAAGCAAAGGCTCCCTTAATCCGAGAGAGGGGCTATAGTGCTACGAAGAAGAAGAAGAAAAAAATTTCTGTCGGGTTTTTTATTCCACATGCAGCTCAATTTTCCTGTCAACAGTTTTAGCCCTGCAGTTGCGATGTAAATCTATATGAGACGCGATTAGTATGTAATTGGGGGTCTTTATTGGTGGGCACTTTGTGACGAGTTTTTACGATGTGCGTATGTCCCTGTTGTATCTCCTCCCTCTTACACAGACTCCCTCAAGGACGGTAACTTGAATCACTTAATGACCTACTATATAGGATAGGATAGGAGAAACGTTGTGATATTGAGCGTTTTTATCTGATAAAAACATACGTGCACATTAATTTTTGATTTTTATCAATGTTATTTAAATGCACACTAAGCAATACAAATTAGACTTACATAGAATTATAAACATGTATTGCATTATGATAGTTAGCGAAGACATCACCTCGATTAACTTCACAAATATTTTTCAATGCATTAGCATGCATGTGGAGAAAGAAGGTTATCTTTAATGTCATATAACTGGCCGAGACAATGAGTTCTCCACTCTGTTGCATGTTTCACTCCTTAGGGCTTTGTTAAAACGAATTTTACAAAGACCTACTTGTTTTGCGTCCTTCCTGTCCATCCGTCTGTTCATGCGTCACAGCAACTATAGAATCTATAAAGTTCTTACTTTGAGGAAAGGTCAGAAGTGGTAGTCTCTCAAAAGTCTAGGTCTTATAAAACAGTTCAAATTGTTTTAAAGGAGATTGTAACTTATAACGAAGTAGGTGGTGAAGTAGTCAGCATCAAATGTAAGTTCTTGATTAGAACTAAAGGTAAATTCATTTGGTGCATCAAGGGGCCAAGGAGGCTAAATATACGAAAAATGGGTTGCAATTTTCCATTAGGACCATAACAATTTTGTATCTTTATATGAAAGCACATTAAACTTTTTTAATAAACTGTTAATGTCAAAACGATACGTATAGTCAACATTTTCATCAGAGTAAAGCTCACGAACCAGAAACGTTTGGAAATCATTAAACATTACTGCGGAGGTTCTGAGTCAGTAGTTACAACTTTAAGAGCGCTTACTCTAATTTTCGGTCGTCATAATTGTCCACCCGACTGGCTGTGCGTGCTATAGTGGATAAGTTTGAGTCTAAATCTTCACGTTTGTACGTTCCGGTGCTAAAACATGTCGTACCGGTCGAAGCGAAGGAAATATCGCAGCCGTAAGTGCATCAATTCAAAATGAGCCAAATCAGTCGATTCCACGTCGTTTTCAAGAATTTGGCATCGCTCAAACGACACTGTGATACATATCTTGACCTACATAATCACAAGGTCAAATTAATTCAAGAACTAAAGCCACTTGGTCATTTCAAACGCCGAAACTTCTTCAATTGGGCTCTGACAAAGCTTGAAGAAAATGCAGAATTTCATCGAAAAATCACATTCAGCGGTGAAGCTCATTTCTGGCGCAATGGCTTTGTTAATAAGCAAAATATGCATTATTGGCCAGCAACAAACCTACATGTGCTTCTTCAGGCATCATTGCATCTGCAACAAATTACTGTTTGATGCGGTTTTCATGCCGGAGGTGTGATTGGGCCATATTTTTTCGTGGATGAAAATAACCGTCATGTTAGTCAATTGAGAGCGCTCTTGCGTTATGTTGAAAGATTATTTGTGGCCAGAATTGGATGAACTTGACATCAACGATATGTGGTTTCATCAAAACGGCGCCACTTGTCACACAGCATGCCTCACAGTCGATTTATTGAAAGGCAAATTTGGTGAACTTGTTACCTTGAGAAACGGTCCGGTCGAACGGCCGCCTCGTTCATGTGATCGAACGCCATCGGATTTCTTTTTATGGGGCTTTATCAAGGTATTGGCCTATTTCAACAAGCCAGCAACTTTTAACAAGCTCGAAGACAACATCCAACGTGAAATTGCCAACGTTCCGGTCGAAATGTTTACCAGATTGGTGGGTACTCGGATTCGAAAAATCGACCGCCGTAAACGGGCTTGTAGTGGACATATGACCGAAATCGAAACTCATGAAATGTAATGCTTACACTATACCCACTCAACTCAATATCTCAAATATTTCTGTGGTTTATTATTAGATAAAATTGTTATGTCCTTACTGGAAAACTCTTCATTAAGAGTCTTTAACGATCTACTAGACAGCCAGTGAATTACAATGACCACATTTAATGGTTATGCTCCACAAACAAAGAAGGCTAAATCAAGACTAGAGCTTTCTAGCTAATATTTGGAGATGGGTGACTGTGTGAGTGTACTCACGGGTATGGTTCTGCGTTCTTCAGAAGAGAAAGATATTTCCAGTCAATTATTTATCGCAAAAAAAGACAGCAACAAAAAAACTCATGAAAAACTTTAACGATATCTACAACAAATACTTACTCGTTTTAAAGGGAAACCATTACTTTACCATTTTAACTTGCTGCTATTTTGTTGCAATACCACTAACAACCATTGACCGAACAAAATCTTACAGATATTTTACATTATTCATTTTAGCTGAAAATTAGAAGGTCCAATTAAAAGTGTTGTGCCTGCTTCGAAGGAAACACTGGTAAAAATCGTACATAGTTTTTGTTGTATTCGGAAAGCTGTCAAATGGTTATTGCTTCCGCGAATGCGATTATCGTTATTGAAACTTCCAGACCTTAAGGACCTTTTCTTGAACCACTTTAATTTAAATTTAAAGGTACCCGTATGAATTCACAGCGAAAAATTTTATGTATACAAAATCTACTATGATTGACAAAGTTTAGAATGTTAATGTTTGTTTTATTCATGGAAACATACCACATTAATTTTTCATCTTTGAAATGTATGTTTTCATCAAAAGTTTAAGCCTTTGCTTTTAATGCTGAATTTATGGAAAAATAACTTAAATTTACTCAATACGAGTATTCTCGTTTAAAACGTTGTTTTACGATAACTAATATCACTCGTACGATAAACATCTTTCCTGAAATTTCCATGCAAATCCTAACAAGGTCGTAGTGTCTGAACCGATTGGAAGCACATATTGCTCAATGGCCAGGTACTATTGTTTATGTAATACCGCAAATCGGAAACACCATAGCTCCGGTAAATACTATCAGATTCTTCTGGAATTATTATTCTTATAAGTTGCCATATGTATGTAAGATTTCATTGGATTTAAGGGTCCCCGTACGATTTTATACAGGGTTATCCATTTTGCGGTAGGAAAGTACCATTTGACATCTGTCAGAATTAAATGTCATCCAAAACGTGTTTTTTTAGTTGAAGGTTTACGATTTATATATATGGATCGTTTGACAGTCGAAGAACGCGTTAAAATTATTAAATTTCATTATAAAAATGGTGATTCTGCTGTTTCAACATTTAGGGCCTTACGAGCCAATTACGGTCGACATAATCGACCTACACAGCAAACAATTTCGAACACAGTGAGAAAATTTGAAGAGACTGGATCAGTTATTAATATTGCAAGGCCTGTGCATCATCGCAAACTTCGTTCTGCTGAAAATATTGCTGTCGTTGCTCAAAGTGTGGAGGAAGACCCGAATTTGTCGATTTCTCGACGTGCTCAACATTTGAGCTTGTCTTACGGTTCATCGTGGCATATTTTGCGATTGGATTTGCTTCTCCATCCGTGCAAAATCCAATTGACTCAAGGACTTAAGCCTCAAGACCATATACAACGCAGAATGTATGCGAATGATTGAACAACAAGCCATTGATAACGATTTTTCGAACAAAATTTTCTTTAGTGATGAGGCTCATTTTTCGCTCAGTGGTTACGTAAATAAACAGAACTGCCGCATGTGGGGCTCTCAAAATCCTCAGGTAATCGCAGAAAGGCCTTTGCATCCGGAAAAAGTGACCGTTTGGTGTGCATTATGGTCTGGTGGTGTTATTGGCTCGTATTTTTTTGAAAACGATCAAGGAAGAGCCATTACAGTCAATTCTGACCGCTTTGGACGGATGTTAACCGATTATTTTTGGAGAGAAATTGAAGATTATGATCTGGAGAACATGTGGTTCCAACAGGACGGAGCCACAAGCCATACAACACTGGCTAATCGAGCACTTTTGCAAGAGAAATTTCCAGGACGCGTAATTTCGAGATTGAGTGATGTCAATTGGCCCGCAAGATCCTGCGACCTAACACCTTTGGATTTCTTTTTATGGGGCTATGCAAAAGATCGTGTTTACGCAAACAATCCTCAAAATCTTGAGCAATTGAAAACCAATATTCGCGAAGTTATGGCCGAGATATTGACGGAAATGTGCCGAAAAGTTATTGAAAATTACCTCAAAAAGATTGAGGCCTGTAAGAAGTCCCGTGGAGGGCATTTGAATGATGTTGTGTTTCACGTATAATGGCAATTATTATTATTGAAGGAAAAATTTTGTTTCCATCTAATATTTTATGTGTTTTCTTTAGCTTTACTTTCCCAAGCGTAAATGGATAACCCTATACAAGGAAATGTAAAATTGTAAATTGTACTCTTACTAACAAAGTTCAGCGAATTTCAACTTCTTAGGTATTTGTCGTTATTGTAATTATTGAGAACTATCTCTATGATTTTTCCCAAATTTCGAGTCACAGGTGTCCAATTGTGAGGGTGGGGGAGGGGACTACAATTTTTTTGTATTCTTCCGTTTCCCCTGCCTATGCCGTCAATTATATTGCAGTTTTAATAACATATATTAAAAGATCTCACCAAGGCCTTTCATTTGAAACCCTACCGACCATCTTTAGTGGAAAAAATTTCAAGGGTTCACATCCTTATATGGGGAGATCCACCTAAAAAGCCTTTAAATTTTTTGTTTGACTACGAAACTTTCATTAACTTAAAAACTGCTGCTTTATTGTATTAGAGTATTGCAAAAAAATTTTTATTTACAAAATCTTGAAGACAAGTTGGGTAGACACATCTACACTCATGTCGGAAGAGCTTTGTACTCGACTTACAATATGTAGACCTATAGAATGATTTAACCCAAGAAAAACTTCAATGGCATACCCGTACACAGCAAATATATTCTTGCTTTAAAGGAAAAACCAGTATTACTCCATATTAACCGGCCAACATTTTGTTGCAATATTGCTGAATTCATTGACTAAGCGGAACCTTAAATATATTTTTGTTATATATCTTATCTTTGAGAAAATCAAATCAAAGGTGTAGTGTCTAGTTTGATGGAAAGCCCATGTGGTGGAAAATCGGTGTATGTTTGTTGTAACTGGAGAAAACTCAAACGGCTAAAACTTCTATAAATTTTATTGAAACTTATAGAATATAAGGACCATTAATATGACCACTTAAAGTTACAGTTTTACCGGCGAAATTATTGAATTTAAAAGCCCTCTGTTTATTGGATAGACCTCCATGATTTTTTAACTTATAGATTTTAGGTGGTTATCTTCAGCTATTCATTAATAAATTCAATCAAGTGTTAATAACATATACTTCAAATATTGAAGTTTGGGAATATCAACAAAATATTATCCCCCTGCCCTCCTTGACTCTGATAAGATAATATAAAGACCTTTTCTGTAAAAATCTCATTGAGACCTTTCAAATGCCACATTTGACTACCTGTCCGTCCATCCGTCTGTCCATGTGTCACAGCAATTTTTCTCGCAAACTACTTGAGCTAGAAATATCAAACTTTGTATGTAGGTGTAAAGTGATGCTCTCTTCAAAGTTCAACTAAGAAAAATTTTTATAAGTTATTTAAGAGGGTCTCCCCATAGAGGAGATCGGTTTCCGAAAAAAAAACTCACCAAAGGTAGCCGATAGGCCTACAGGGAGGGGAAATACGCAAAAAAAAATATTACCTTACTTAAATACCTAAATATTTTAGCTCATGTAATCAGTATACCTAGCTTATATACACACTTAACCTTCCACTTATTTAGGCTTAATCCTTTTAACCAAGAACATTTGATTACCACTTTCCCCCCTCATTAGTGAGTTTTTCATGAACTGGATAGAGCAGAGGACTACAGAGGAAGATTTGCTTCCAAGATTATTGATCCGGTATGTTAATGGCGTGATTGCAATCGTGAAGAAGAATAAACTAGACAGCATATTCAATCAGATCAACGAAGTCCACAAAAATATTTCATCCACTATGGAGGAGGAAAAGGAGAATCAAAAAGCTTTTTTAGACCTAAGAATCATCAGGGAAATGAATGGTGTAGAATTTGACATTGACCGAAAATCAACCAATACACGGCTACTAAAATGGCAACATACAACAGCTGGATACACAGGATGTTAACTATCCCTCTAACTAAGGAACGGTATGATCAGGAGCGTAGGTTCATACTTGATACGGCGAAAATTAATGGATACGATACGGGGTTGGTGAACTCTATCATAAGCAAAATGGAAAGGAGATTGAAAGCGGCATCTTTCTCTATAGCCCAGTCATATTAGGTAAAAAAAGGGGTCAACCTCGGAATGAAAGATAATAAGCTGCAAATTGGTATGAACCTTTGTTTTGTCATTCTAAATGTTGTCTCAAAAGTCAATTAATAGTTAGTACATAAATAATAGGCATTGTTTAATAATTATAATTTCCAAGTAAATAATTGACTTTATAACGTACTGATAACCATAACTCACGCTTGACCTTGCATTAGGCCGTATATGACTGTACGATGTGCACTCTTCGCGCTCTACCTTCAAAACGGTTGGTCGTATGAAAAAAAAGTTTAAACAAAAGTTGTAGGGAATTTTATAGCCTACAACTTTTATAATAAATGCAAATCTCATTTAACCGATAGGAAGCCAGATATTTGCGAAAAACCGATTTTTGTGACCTTTGACCTTGAATATCTTGAGACGCGAACACGATAACGATTGTGACTTTTGAGACAACATTTAGAATGACAAAACAAAGGTTCATACCAATTTGCAGCTTATTATCTTTCATTCCGAGGTGAAAGCCCTAATATGACTGGGCTACTATGGTATTCGCACAGAAAAAAATTGGAGAGCACTCAGAGAGCAGCAATAAAATACCCTAAGGTTTTTGGGCGGATCAAAACGATGTTGAAGACGGTGAAAATTGCGGCAATACCTACCAGTAAAAACTCAAAACATGGAACAAGATTAGGCACAACGAAGGACAAGAGGCTCAAGGAGGAAAATGCGGAATTTATAAGATCACGTGCTAAGTATGCTCAGTAAAAACGAGATTTAATGAGCACATCAAGGAAGCGGAGAAGTTCATTTATAAACAAGGACCTAGCAAAGCAATCAAATCATCGGTGGCGAGGCACATCGTATCGAATAATCATAAGAATAGTGTCCAAAAATTAGACGCTTACAAAAGTCTATGGATATTGAGGCAACCAGAAAGTCTACGATCATTTAGGAAACGGCTACTCCAAGATGTTCGAGGTAATTACGGATAAGTAATATTTGTTCAGCGTAATAATAGTTTAAGTAACTTGTATTAGGATGAATTCTGAGAAAAACAAGGGACAAGTTTTGTAATTAGTTTAGATGAGTAAAAAAAAGGTAATCAAATGTTGTTGGATGAAAGGATTAAGCCTAAATAAGTAGAAAGTTAAGTGTGTATATTAGCTAGGTATACTAATTACATGAGTTAAAATGTTTAGGTGAGGTAATATTTTTACTAGGCCATAGAGTGAGACACTGATGAAGAGGGCACACTTACCCTCGAAATATACATACGTTTTATAACTACAAAACGCTTTTTGTTTGTTTTGTTGTTTTTTTAATTTGCGTGATTGGAAAAGTAAATTTTGTACATCATTTTCAGAAAGCGCTGAAACACCAAGGATTCTAATGATTTCAAATAATAAAACATGATTTTGGTATTTTATGGACTTTCCATCGAATCAGACAATGCAGTTTTGATTTGATCTTCTTAAAATTTTCAAATAAGATCAATTACATAAATATTTATGGGAATTCATGATTTGAGTGATTTCTTTTACTTTGCAACAAAATGGCGACCGTTGAAAATGAAGCAACAATGGATTTTCGTTCTTTTCGACATGTTTCTTGACTCTGTTCATTGCTGGTGACTGTATTTCAGAGAATTAGGGTACCAAACCCTTCTGCATGATCGTAGGTCTGTCTACCTAACTTGTTTGAAATATAAGGATTGTGCCTTCATACTACTTTTGAGGAGTATTTTAAAAAAAATTCTCAAGACCCTATTAAAATTGGTACCTGTCCGTCCGTCTATCTGCCCGTCCATCAGTGCATCACCGAAAGTTTTCTCAGTAACAAAAGAAGCTACAGTGATCAAACTCCGTGAAGAGCTCAGAGCTTTCCAGTTAATGAAAGTTTAATGGTCGCAAACGTAATAAGGGGGGTTTCTCCATAGAAGGATATGACACCTTAAACAATTTTATTCACCAGACATTGTCAAGTAGAATGTCACATGACAGGTCTTGACGATATCTTTCAAAATCAGTTATTAAAATTGCCATGTGGATGACGGGATAGGCAGACTAAGTCGAAGAACACGAAACAATTGGGGCCTCCGCCTCACGATTGGACACTAGTAAGCCGAAAAATCTAGAAAAAACATTGCGGTAGTTTTCTGTGAGTCCAACAATGATAATTACTTCAAAACCTAAAATTCGCTAAGCTTTGCTATCAATAGTATGATTTATTACTTTCACATTTTCTGGTATAAATTCATGAATGTATCCTCAAATATTCAGGTGGCTACTTCTAAGACTAATCAACTACGAACATTTTTGAAGAATCGATTATAAAAAAGAATTAAAGTGGTTAACGTTTTCGTTGTTACATGGCTATGGAACAATATTTGCTTCCAATCGACTCAGACACTACGAACTTATTGGTAACTGCATGAGCATTTCAGGAAGGATTCATATTACGCATATTTGTGAGAATTCTTTCAAACGAGTGATATCAGCAATCGCAAAACAAAATGGCGGCTATTTTAAATGAGAGTATTGAGTGAATTTATGTTATTTTTCCCCAACGTCTGCATTCAAAGTACATGCTATTAACTCTTGATGTAAACATACAGTTTAAAGGTGACGAAATTATGATGGTAGGTTCTTATCAGTAAAACAATAACAAGTACTTTAGAAGCCGACATTCACCAAATTTTGTTAATGATATCAGAACTCGTAAGTAAAAAAATTTTCTAATCAATTCATATGGGTATACTTCGATTTAAAATAAAGTAGTAATAGCCATTCGAAGGTTCTCCGATTCCAACAAAAACAGTGTACTGCTTCCTCACCATTCGGGGTTTGTAGTGATTTTAAGTAGAATTGAAAGAAGCACTTCTCAAAATACCAACAAACAAATGCTAACCAGCCTGCATTTGCATTTACACTTTGCACCGCTTGCTACGAAATGATATCTGAGCACTTTTTTTAACTCGGGCAATTCAATTTGTTTCCAAAGTCTTTCTTAAATTTCCGCTTAATTTGCAATGCACTTCGCGTTGTGCCTTTCTATTGTGGGCCACCCAATAAAATTGCAGAATTTTCTGTTATGTTATTTCGATGAGAAATGATTATTTTTTCTTGTTTTTCAATCACGTCCCGCATATTCCAAAACCTTTTCAAGAATAAGTTAATCTAAATCTGATTTAGATATTTTTGTTAACAATTTTCTAAACTGATTTAGAAATTCAATTACAAGTTTATTATGATCGCTTTTAAAACGAACTGGGACAAGTAAATTTGTGATCTTGTTGATCTCAACATTGTTGTTGATTAATTGAAACTTTCTTGTATGCTCATTGAGTACGGATCGGAGAAACTTTTCATCGATGATGGGAGCAGTGATGATGGTGGTGTTTATTTTGTGTTAGTACTACTAATATGATTAAGTTGCGCATTAGATTGTTCAACACTTATTGTGTTACTATCATTATGAAATTGCTTATTTGATAACATTGTTGTACTAGCTGATGTCATATACTAGAATAGCTCACATACATACATGGGGTATACACAGGTATGTTGTGGACTTTTCACATCACCACCCATGAAATCGAATTGTTCATCATTTGAACAAGCTTCTTTTCGTGAAGCTCCCTCAAGCAGTTTGCCTAGGCGTCTGCTCGATTATTACAGCTTTCTGTCGAGTCAGAGACTGCACTTTCAACCGGGTCTTCTCCTAATTACCAGATAAAATGAATACGGAAACCATATTTGAGATTTTAGTCAGTCAATGGTTGTTAGTACGAGTAATATTGTAACCTTTTGGCGGCAGGTAAAAATGGGGTAACAATGGTTTTTTGGAAGTCTAGCTTCCTTTGCAGAGGTTCTAATGAAAAGTGAGCGAGGGAAACGAGCCCAGAAAAAGCGTATCCAGTATACCGAACGTAAAAAAAAATACTTCCACCGCAAATACTTTCCACACCACTTTTCGCCGACGCTGTCCCACCTCCTTCAACCCTGTCCCAGCCCCACCAAAGCTGTTTTTGCTCGCCATTGCTGTTTTAGCTCCTGCAACACTGTCTAAGCTCGTCTTCTCTAAATGCTCCAACAATGATCCACCGCTTTCACTCGTCCCAATGTCGCAACGTCTTCACATCACAAGAAGATTACGCCGAAACAGCAGTGAGCCACTCTGGGAGTGTCCGGTGGAAAGTTTGGCTTCGTTTTGCAAATGATTATGTAAAGGTTAAAATTGCAGTGCGGCACTGTGGGAGTGCCCAGTGGGAAGTTTAGCTTCGTTTTATAAATGATATGTTAAGGTTAAAAAGTTGCATATAGACAAATACAGGAAAAATTTGTAAAAAATTTCATTTCATCGTGGGCAATCTGTTGGACTTGATATTATTCCTATTGGTGATTTGCAGCAGTTACCCCCAGTGAGATCAAATTAGATACAAATTAAGGTACAACTCGTTGGCGTTCTTTAAAATCTTATGAACTCACCCAGGTAATGCGGAAAATGAGGTCCTATTTTCTAATACTCTAACTAAAATTGTTAACGGAGAACTATTAGAACCAGATCAATTGCAGCTTATAGAAAAGAGATTTTCCACTAAAGAAGAGGCTCAAAAATTATGTCCTGAAGGAGACTGCTTTTTTTTGACACTAACAAACCACGTGGACAATATGTTGAAAGAAAAGAGCCAAAAATAATAAGATATCGTAATTATGACAAAAAATTACTAAACTGAGTATTTTGTCACATTATACTATATACATCCTAGATTTTTGAATTTATTACATTAATTCCAGAATTTTTCCTGCACTTTTCTATATGCAACTTTACACCTTTACAAAATCATTTGCAAAACGAAACTGAGCTTCCCATCGGACACTCCCAGAGTGCCTAACTGCTGTTTTTCTTTTAAACCGAGTATGTATTAACTGTAGATTTCGTGAAAGTTTTTCTTGAGTTTATTAATTATTGGTGTCTACTACATATCGTAGGTTGAGAACAAAACTCTTCTGACATGAGCGTAGTTCTGTGTACCCAAATTATTCAATGTTGTATGTTTTTGAGAATCAAAGATAGAAAAGCTGCTTAATTTTGAAGCCGTTTGTGGAGTAATCACTTTAGAATTTTTCACTACTTACGAAACTCTGTTGAAATTTGCTTTGGCTACCCGCCCGTCTTCCTATCCATCCGTCCGTCTTTGTGGCACAGCAGTCTTTTTCCGAAATTATAGCAGCTACAAACACCAAACTTGGTATGTAGACACGAAAAGATGTCCTTTTGGATGTTTAAATTGTTGTTGTTGTAGCACTATTGCACTTTTCGGGCCTTCGCTTAGAGAAAGAGTAGCTCATTATCATGATAGAATGTGCCGGCAGTCCACAAGGAGATATAGCCAGTATCACGCTTTGGCTGCGTGTCCGTCCACCCAGCTGCGACACGTTCTGATTTTTAAAGCAGCATGTATCATAACTGAATGGGCTTATTGTCCATCCGAAGAATGACTCAAACTGAATCTCGTTGCCGCCAACAAGAGTCTAACCAGGGACCTTCGGCTTACGGGATAAGCTCTCTAACCACTACTTCATGCGGACTACGTTGGATGTTTGAGTGTCAAATTATTTTACAAAGGTTTTTAAGGGGAGCCCAAACATATTTTTTACCAATGATACTCGCGTGGGTTGTCAAATGAAAGGCCTTTTTAAGAAGCTTCCAAAATTGGCCGCTGAAGAGTGTTACTTGGAAATTTACGGAAAATCGGTGCCAACTTTTGTGAATGGACAGCTTCTATCAAAAAAATCTGGAGAAAATCATTTGAGTAGGTTTTCATGAACAAAACAACAATAAATACCTTCAAAATCAAATGACGTTTTTCAAATTTCATGTTTTCCTCATCGAAATCGTACGAGTAGCCTTAAATTCAATTGAATTTATGATTTTGGTAATCTTATAGATGGTCCCTATACCCTGTAAAATTGGACGAAATCGAATCATATTTACTGAAGTTTTAGCCATTTGAGCTTTCCCGATTATAATAATAACAACATTTGCGATGTTGCTATTCTAAGGACTTTCCATTGAATCAGAGACTATCGTTTTAATTTAATCGTTCTAAGATTTTCAGATAAGGTGAAAACATAAATACATCTGTACATTCATGATGTGAATGAATTTTGTTTTATTGCGAAAAAAATGGTGACTGGTGAAACAAGAGCATCAATGATTTTCTTCTAAACAACTACATTTTATTGAAGTTTTTCTTGAGTTTATTCAAAGTAGCTTCATGCATATCGTAGATTGAGTACAAAACCCTTTTGACAGGAGCATACTTCTGTTAACTTTATGTGCTTTAAATCCATATTCTCACTTTTGTTGTAACATTGTTTAGATTTGGAGCCTTTGGGGCAGAGTTAGGCAAAAAAGAGTTGAAGTGGGAGCGTTTTGCCTCTACAGTGGCTTATTTTCATGTATTTTGCGGTTGGCACTGTGCATGTGTAATGTTTAGATTGGTTTGTAGCGGTGGTCTGTTTTTCATATCACGATTTTGCTTTTCGACCGGTTTCCACGTTGTACGATTCCATTTTACAGCCCATTTGCGTAGCCACCAAATTCATCCAACGCAACGAACCTAAACATTCGATTAAATAACATAAATCGAACGAGAAACTAAATCTTTCTTTCTCTCCTTCCTCCAACCGTTCTTTTTCCCGTCTTTAATTTCACGTTCATTCCTCGGATCTTCCATCGAATCGTCGCCATTTGCGACCTTGCAGCAACTCCTTGTCCCATCGACCGACAAGCAATTCATTGTCTATGAGAATCCCCTTCCCGTCTCATTGGAATTTTTCCTTTCCCTGGTGGGAATATTTTGTGATTCATCCTTTATTATAACTTAAGGATCGTCCGCAGCCAATGGAATGCTATCATCATGTAGTTTAACAATTAATGATGTATCTATGAATAGTTTTTAATGCAGCAAATACGAGTATTTTAAGATTTTACGAATATAATAGTTTCTTAGGCCGTTTATCTAACAACTATAATACCAATGCTTAAGATGACAAATAAGCGCCAATAGCGAATGTTATAGGCATATGGTGTGTCAGGAAAACCAGGAGGTCGTGCAAGAAAACTGTTCAGGTTTATTGTCCAGTAACAAAGATTTATTAGAACTCAAAAGTACAACTTGTCTCGACAGAATACAAAGAAGAACTGAATTTGACAACTATCGTTGTGTTAGATTAAGAACAAAAATATAGGTGGCTCCACAAGCGATTAAAAGGGAATTACAAAAGGGCGGTTCGATTTGAATATAAAACAAAGGATAAAAGTACTGATTTAACACTCCCCCTCAAAGCGATAATCATCTAAACAATCTGTTTTTCGATGCCCATGTAATTTAGACAGTTCCAATGTTTGGGGCTGGTTAGCCCTTTGGTGAGCACGTCTGCTGGCATCTTCTCAGTAGGTAGGTACTCCAGATTGATCTCGCCTGCGGAAATAGCCTCTCTCACAAAATGATGTCGTGTATCTATGTGTTTGGTTCTCGTGTGGTGCACAGGATTCTCTGCCAACTTCTTCGCATCCTGGTTATCGATGTGAATGTCGATTTTCTTCGGTGGACGAGCGCCCATCTCTTCGCTCAGTCTCTTCAGGTGCACCGCCTCCTTGGAAGCCTCGGTGAGTGCCATGTACTCGGATTCCGTCGAGGACAGCGAAACTGTGCGCTGCTTCCTCGACTCCCAGGAAACAGGACCGCCGCTCATCGTGAACGCGTAGCCGGTGTATGACCTCCGGTCATCAATGCAAGCAGCCCAGTCGGCGTCCACGTAGCCGGTCAGGCATCCTCCCTTCACACTGTAGCTCAGGCCTACGTCGAGCGAACCTTTGAGGTATCGCAAAACTCGCTTTGCAGCTTGCCAGTGGCTGGTTCCGAAGGAATCGTTGAACTGGCTCAGAGCACTCGTAGCATGTGCAATGTCCGGGCGTGTGCACACGGACAGGTAGAGAAGGGCGCCGATGAGTTCTCGATACGGTGGTTTCTCCCCGTCTTCCTCACTCCAGATGTCACCCTTTGACAGCTTAACTCCAGGAACAAGTGGCGTTGCAACTAGCTGACAGTCCGACATCCCGAAGCGATCGAGTATGTCCAGCACATACCCGCGCTGACTCATGGTGATCGTCGACTCGTCCCGAGCAAACTCAATTCCCAAGCAGTATGACACGTCGCCCAAATCGTTGATCTGGAAGGACTTGCTCAGAAACTTGTAGACTTCGTCGATCCTCTTGGTATCACGTGACAGGACAAGAATGTCGTCGACGTACACAACGATCGGCAGTGGATCGTTGTCTGCGTCCTTTACGTAGACGCTCGCGTCTCTTGACGTCGGTCTCGCCCCAAACTTCACCAGCTCCGAGTCCAGACACTGATACCAGCATCGTCCCGCCTGTTTCAGGCCGTATAGAGCCTTGTGCATTTTGCACACCTTGTTCCCGGACGATAGTTGGGACAGCATCTTTGCAGCCTTGTTGACCACTTCACGGGAGCCGTAGTTGTTCTCGACGATGAACTTCAGGACATCACTTGCGTAATCTCCTCGTCGATGACACCGTTCAGGAAAGCGGTAGAGACGTCAAACTGTCGTACATGCATGCCATGTTGTGCCGCAAATGCCATGGCGAGGCGAATTTAGCTGAATCGAGCCACAGGAGCGTAGGTCTCGCCGTAGTCCATCCCAGGGCATTGGGTGAATCCCCTGACCACGACCCTAGCCTTCCGTTTGGTGACTGCACCATCAGCTCCGTACTTGTTTCTAAGTACGATGCGGCTGCCGACAGTTGTGCGATTTTTCGGACGATCCTCCAAGGTCCAAGTGTTGTTTTTTAAAATCGATGAAAATTCGTCTGCCATCGCCAGCATCCACTCGTATTCCTCTGGCCCGGAGACTGCTGACTTCAGTGGAACTTCCGCGATGAGGGCAGTATCTTCTTCTCCGGTCGTATAGTCCTCATCTCCGCTCGCGTCGTCCTGTACAGCATCGTTCTGTACAGCGTCGTTTGCCTCTGCCACGTCGACACTTTCTGCTACATCGTTCCTCCCCGCGACCTCATTTCTCTCCGCGACAGGATGTTCCCTTGGTCTACCAGGACGACCCGTGTAAATCTTCCTCGGTCTGCCTGGTCCGCGCTTCGTCGTTGGAGTTTGTCCGACTGGACCTGGGGCTGGAACTTCAACTGGCTCAAAACCTCGGAGAGGTTCGTCGTTTTCGCCAAACATGGCCGGTTGCTGCTGTTGCTGATCTGGTTGCTGGACTGTTCTTCTCGTTGAGCGATTCTCTCCTAGTACAACGTCGATGTACTCGTCCGACGATGTGGCAGGACCCTCTACATCCTGCTCGGTGTTTGGCTGAACATCCGCCTGTTCTGGGAAGAACTCCTCGTACTGGTCGACCTTGTTTTCTGCTGTTGTTTTCAGGAACTGGACATTTCGTGAGATCTCGACACGTCGCTCCTCAGGTATCCAGACCCTGAGTGCCTTCGAATCTGCAGCGGGGCCGAAATAAACGCCTTTCCGGGCACGAGGTCCAAACTTTCCGGTATCCTTGGTCCGGTTCAGGCAGTAAACCGATGCTCCAAACTCCTGAAAACTGCTCACATCCGGGACCTCTCCCATCCACAACTCGAACGGAGTTCGGCCGTCCAATGCTGAAGTTGGACAGCGGTTTCTGGTGAAGTTCGCGGTACACACTGCTTCTGTCCAGAAGGTAGGAGGAAGACCGGACTAGATCAACAAACAACGAGCCATCTCAACCAGAGTGCGGTTCCTCCGTTCAGCTATACCGTTTTGTTCCGGATTGTTCGGAACGGTTAGCCGACGTTTGATCCCAGAGCGCTTCAGGAAGTCATCGAACTGGTTGTTCGAATATTCGGTGCCATTATCGGATTGCAGGTACTTAATCTTCCAGTCGTGCTGCGTCTCGACAATCTTCTTGAACGCCTGGAACTCGGAGAACACCTCGTTTTTCCGTCGCAAGAATCGCACCTCGCCCCATCGAGTAGTGTCATCTATAAAGGTGACGAAATACCTGGCGTGACCGTTGGATTGCATGCGCATCGGTCCGCACACATCCGAGTGTATCAGCTCGCCTGGAGCTGACTTCCTCTCGGAGACCTTGGGGAAGGGCTGGCGTGTCATCTTCGCCTTGATGCACACCTCGCAGTCCACCGTTGCATCGTCGTCGCTCAAATCAAGTCCTTGGAGAACGTTGTTTTTGGATGCCTCGCGAATGTCCTTCACGTTTAAGTGACCCAAAGCCTTGTGCTAATCCATCAGGGACTTCTCGTGATCCCGGCTGGCAAGCGCGGCGCTCGGCTGCTCGGCAGCGCGTGAGTCGTTCACAAAATAGAGTCCGTTGACTCGCTCCGCGCACAACACCACACGATCGTCCTTCTCACTGACGACTTCCGCCGAACGTTTGCAAAAGGTCACTCGGTAACCTTTGTCCACGATCTTCGCGACCGTCAAAGAATTTTCGCAGATGGTCGCAAACGTCGTCGCCCTCGCTCATCCTCTGTAAGACGATTTATTTCAGCAGGTTCGCTTTCCTCGCGGGGCCCTTAGACTGGTAAACAGTCTCCAACTTTAGCCAAAGTTCTCTCGACGTCGCACAATCTTTGACCTGTTTCAGTTCCGAGGATGAAATCCCCAGGAAAATGTCCGACATAGCCTTGCTATCGCCCGTTTTCCATCCTTCTATTTCGGCGTTGTTCTCTTCGCCTGGCTCAGGCTTTACCTTTGAGCCATTCACGTAGCCCCACGCGTCATTTTTTATGAGTAGAGCCCTCATGTGGATCTTCCACGTGTCAAAGTTGTCCTTTGTTAGAAGTTCGATGCGCTTCATGGCGGTGGTAGCCATCTTGAATTTTGGTTGCTTCGTCGAACGTTCGAGAATCAAACACAACCTCACTCTCGCGTACCGATTTCCGATCAATCTAACTTATTACAGTTTCTTTTATTTCGCGCCGCGTGACCTGGGCCCATAACCTGTCAGGAAAACCAGGAGGTCATGCAAGAAAACTGTTCAGGTTTATTGTCCAGTAACAAAGATTTATTAGAACTCAAAAGTACAACTTGTCTCGACAGAATACAAAGAAGAACTGAATTTGACAACTATAGTTGTGTTAGATTAAGAACAAAAATATAGGTGGCTCCACAAGCGATTAAAAGGGAATTACAAAAGGGTGGTTCGATTTGAATATAAAACAAAGGATAAAAGTACTGATTTAACATGGTGAATGAGGGGCTTGCTTGCATACTGTTTCAATGTTCGGAAGGAGTATTTTGGCATAGTTCAGTGACGATGAGGCTGTTTGGAATGAGTGTGCACTTTCTCTGTTTTTAGGGTATTGTAAAATCATTTTACGATACCCTACTAAAATCGCGTCCTGTCTGTCCGTCTGTCCGTCCGTCCGTGTGTCACACCACTTTTTCTCGCAAACTACATAAGCTGGAAACATAACATTTTGTAAATAGGTACAAAACGACGCCCTCTTCAAAGTTTCACCATGAAAATAAATTTATAAGGTCTTTAAGGGGTCTCCCCATATAGGGAAGTAGCCCCCGAAAAATATTTTTCATCGCATGTAGGCAATATGGATATCAAATGAAAGGTCTTAATGAGAACTTTTCAAAACAGGTCTTAAACCAACAAGTTTTGCTTTGAGGAGTACAGGGGAGGGGGAAATTTACGAAAATTTGACCCAAAATATCTGAAAAAAATCCTACAGAAGTGTAACTTTAGGAGTACAAGGGCAACAAATACCTGAAAAGTCAAAATGCGGTCAACTTTGTTAATAATTGTACATTTTATAAATTTTACATTTTTGCCTATCAAATCATGACGGGACCCTTGAATTTCGCAAAAGCTATAATTTTTATTTATAAAAAGCACTTGTATGTGTCCCGAAAATTTCACAATAATTGAACAATAAACAGCTAAGTTACAGCCGATTGGATATTTAACAATTACAACAATATTAACACGTGATACTTGGGAGATATTTTAGAAATGGTTTGTAATATTGATGTGTTATCATGACTAATCAAGCGATGGAGTCAAAACAATTGAAACAAAATGGTGGGGAGTTTAAAATCATAGCAACCATAATAATTTTTTGAACTTAATTTATGGAATTTGTATATTAGTCAAGTTTTAATATGCAGAATAAATTGTTTGATTTACTAATTGTTTTCCAATACCCTTCTGGCAGGAGCACTCTCCTGCTTCTTCAACTTGTTGAGTTTATTGTTTTGATACATCGAATACGTGTTTTATCTATAATCCCATGTTTGATGTTGGATTACTAACGCCAACATTAGTGTTTTGAAAGAAAAGTATAAAAGCCGGCTGAGTAGTGTGAAAATTGATAGGTAAGTATTTACCTATTGATTGGGACTGTGTGGGCGTTGGTTGTTGTCGTTGCTGGGAAGGAGGCAGCTGCTCCGTATAGAGAATCTGTTGATGGAATATTAACTATCGAGAACGTCGACCCGATAAAGAAAAGAAAATGTGCTACCATGTTGATACCCAATGATGAACCCGGTGAAGAATAAGTGGTTCTTTCACTTAGGAGAGTAGCACCATTATACTGAAACACGTTTAATAAAAAATCAAATTAATCGTGAATACAGGTGCAACCTATAAGGGCCGGAGTTTACAGCATACCATAGAAAAGTTGATATTTGTATCTTTGCACTGCTGACAGAAGGCTTGAATTCAGATTTAACAATCCTCAACGGAAATTGCAGATGCTTCCTGATGATAGCGACTATTTTGCCATTGCAATGGAATTAAATCATTAAAAGGATGATGTTTTTCTCATTCCAGCTCAAAATGGAAGTCATCGACTTGATTTCAAATAATAGATTGTGAATTGTGTTTCATAGGAAGTCTAATCGGAAATACTGAAAACGATGGCCAGCTACTGGTGGCAGTCACTATTGCCCAATGGTTCTTAATGACAGAAATCTAACTCACGATAAAATATATCTCCATTGTTTGAAGTCAGAGAACCATCGATAAAGAAATTCCCAAGATTAAACATCTAAACAATATGGAAAAGTTTGAAACACCAACAATCACAAGATTGAAAAGCCTTCTTCTCACATGTGTCAACAATATTCACCGGCGATTTCTGGACTTCAAATATCCCTCATTGGTTTTGTTGAAATTACAATTTAAGAATGTTGAGAACTTAATTCGTTCATACTCATTGGGGTACCGGTTAATTCGTGCGGTTTTCTAACAGATGGCGTAACTTGATTTTTATTTTTATTATTTGTGCCGAATAACGTGTTTTTGCGGGCAGTATTTCTTCATTGAAGAAAAAAGCTGCCGAAAGTCATCGTATTTTGGTGGAAGTGTATGGTGTGCATGCTCTAGCTGAGCGTACGTGCCAAAAGTGATTTGCACGGTTTAAAAGTGGCAATTTTGACTTGGAGGACGATGAACGGCCCGGACAGCCAAAAAAGTTTGAAGATCACGAATTGGAGACATTGGTCGACCAAGATCCATCCCAAACTTGCAAAATCATTTGGCGTCGCTCAATCCGCACGAATTAACCGGTACCTCTCTTATTTTGTGAAGGGTATTTGGACTGCTTTTGCTCGAATGAGAGAGATAATGAGATACTCTACTTTCTAAGCGAAGGCATAAAGTGGCTGTAGTGCTAAAGAAAAAAGATACATTCGAAACCAGGCCGAAAAATGTGAGGGGCATATTTTTTTATCTCATTATAAAGGATACAAGCGATAAACAATTTATGCAGCTCATGTTCATTGGCCTGGTTTCGATTGTAATGGCGCCAGAGTTATCTAGTGACAACTCCCGAATTGCTTTCAAGCTCAGTCAAAAACGTCCTAACTATCTTTACAATGCTAAGCAAACAACTGAAAACTACAGCAAACCTGGAGTTTATAAAGTTACATGCGATCAATGTTATTCTGCATAAATATGTCAAATGGAAAGATATTTCAAAGTAAGGTTTAATGAACATCTCCAATACTTCATCAAAAAAAAAAATAATTTAAAATTAGCGGATTAGTTCCTGGAAACATACCATAAATTCTCTTAAATGAGAAATCTCAAAGTCCCCCTCAACTTTCCTCAGTCCCGTAAACTTAGTTACTATAAGCATCTAAAAATACTTGCAATTAACTCAATGGCCGAACTGAAATTTTTAAATCACCTCTTTTTAATGCCTTGTCATAAAATGGCCCATTCACAACTTTGTGGTACCTTAATATAAATATGTTGTACGTAATGATTAAGAAGTTATTCCCTTAGAGAATGCTGACAAGATTCAGCGAAAGGCTCCAGGAGAGTGAATAAAAAATTGGTACTTAGCAAAATAATTGCATAGTTTTCATTCAAATGATTTTTATGCTAGGTTCGAGTTAATACATGGCCAAGCTGTGTTCATTATTTTTCAGCTGAACGTTCTCGCCAGACAAATCTCTTGAATAGAAGCTGAAAAATTATCAACATGTGTCGGCACACCAATCAACGTTAAGCGGTCGCAACTTTGAAAGTTGACATTGAGGTGGCTCGCTAGCAATTTAGAAGCATTCATTTATAAAAATATTATTCAAATAAACTATCTTACTTATTCCAGCCGTGAATGCCAAGTGATTGCATTTTAAGTGAAGGTATTTGCGCACACTTTCGGCTATCTAAAATTCCTATCCATCGAGTCAGGTGATTTTGCAAATCACTTAATCCAGATTTGTCTATTGGTTCCCGCAGCCAATCCAACGTAGTCCCCTCTATACTCATATGCTGCGCCGAAATGCAAGTCAATTGGGGAAGCCAACGCAATCCCACTCAGATATACGACTACAACGCACCGTGTGACCCAGCATCTAGCGAATCGATCAGATGCATTAGATCAGCTCCGACGCCCAACTCGGACGCGGTCCAACCTGATAGGCACTGGATATTCATTACACCGTAAAATTACAAGTTTTGATTGGAGCAACCCGTGAAATAGTGCGTCTATGGTGCTATGGCGATCGTCCAGCAATTGACATTTCGCTTCGTAGGCATCGTTCAGACCTCTTAGCAGCGGGGACAAACTCTGCACGAACCACAAGTGGGGACCCTTGTGTTGCTGCCCACTCCAAGTCGGCAGGTTTCTTTGATATTCGAGTAGCTACACCTTGTAAAGCGTGCCGTGTTGCATAGATGTCTGCAGAATGTTCAGCTAACAGAACTTTATATTTTGGAGAGGCTTATTTTTGTTGCATTGCCTTAATCGCTCCCGAAAATTAAACAGGAGCTTCCTTCGCCATCACCAATCTCCGCAGCATAGACCAACTCAAAGAATTCGCTCGTATGTTACATAAGGTGGCGAATGGTCTTGACTCTTCGTCATCAAGAGCACTCTATGTCACAATTGACATCACTCGGACCAAATTGGAATTTATTGTAAAGTAGTATTATTTATTTTGTTATTTTCGCGTAATGGATGGACTTCGAGCAAAATCAAAGCACGGCATTGTGCGAATACGAAAGTACTCAGGGATGGAGTGCTTGACTTGCAGCAAGCCATCCGCCAGAAGATGGCTACGTACGAGTACTACAAGTATGTTGACAGTCATTGCATTTGTAGGAGAATTAATCTTTCATATGCACCTTCAAGCGGTGTTGCTGCTCAATCATCGAATGCAACCGTGGGTGCTTGCTGCTGCTTGCTTCGAAGATTCAATCTTTGCAAAATAATGAAAGTCATCACGAAATACCAGCGAACGCTCAGTGAAGGCGAACATGTTAACTTGGATTATTGCCTGAGCCGAATGAAGCTCAATGGAGAAGTTGACCCGCCACCTTCAACAGTGTTGCTTTTAATGGAATAATTAGATTGATTTAATGCTTGGTCATTTAAGAGGAAATCAAGCCCCGAGGGAGGATGGGCCTACGAGAATATTAAATATTTGTAAGAAAGTGAAATAACGTACATTCATGCCACCACAGAAAGACTCTTATGTTAACCTAATTTGTTAGAGGTGTTGACTGTTGCGTAGGTGTTGCAAAATATGAAAACACAAATAGTTTCTTCTATTCGGTGTTAAAATTCAGTTCTCTCTCTCTCTCTCTCTCTCTATATATATATATATATATATATATATATATATATATATATATATATATATATATATATATATATATACTGCTGTAACCAAAAAATAAGGTGACATTTGAATTTAAACTGCGCGCATCGAAGGATTTGGAGAATTATTTTTTTTAGGTTGGTAGTACTGTCAGTGACGTCTATGTCAAATGTGCATGCCAAAATATTCAGTAGTGTTTGAGATACGCGTCGTTTCCGGGATGGCCTCTAGGTTTTTTACATAACTCTTTAGATACTTATAGCTTCTATAAACTACCGGATTTTATTAACATTGGTTGAAAAGTTTGGGCGAAAATACAACAACAAAATTTTGTACGTTTTTCAACCTTTGAGCGGCCGCCATTTTGTTTCAGCCGTACCGACTTGGATTTTTTTGTGTGATTCTTCACAAACGTCAGTGAACCTTTGTACCAAATTTCATCCAAATCGGAGCTATACTTTGGTCAGAACAGAAATCACGATTTTTCGTCTAAAATGGCCGACATTTTGTTTTCGCCTGGCCGATATCAGTGGCTCACGAATTTAACCGAGATGTTAACCCAGTACACCTTTCCTGTCAATTTGGTGAAAATCGGAGCAAAATTGTAGCCTCTAGCGTGGTCACAAATCTTGTTATGTCCCATATATATATATATATATATATATATATATATATATATATATATATATATATATATATATATATATATATATATATATATATATATATATATATATATATATATATATATATATGTATATATATATATATATATATACATATGTATATATATGTATATATATATATATATATATATATATATATATAAAATATCTTATAAAATATTTTTGTAGTTGAACTTTAAAGAGAGCACCACCTTACACCTATATACAAAATTTGATGTTTCTAGCTTAAGTAGTTTCCGAGAAAAACTGCTGTGACACACGGGCGGACGGACAGACAGACGGAAAGACAGGACGCGATTTTAGTAGGGTTTTGTAAAATTATTTTACAAAACCCTAAAAACTCAAAAATTTCAAACCTACTATTTTTAGCTGCCATTTTCACTAAAACTTGAATACTTTTGCCCTGTCTAGAGTGAAACTCCTATTTGAACGAGATTCGGCTCATTGATTGATGAGGTCCTAGCACGCAAAGATTTAAAATAATCCAAAATCAAATGCATGCATTCAAAATTGCGGCCCCAAAGGTCTGAAGGCAAGCACAATTCGCTATTTTAGTAGCAACTGGAATAATGAACATTTTCCATGGAAACGTTTTAAATGACTTAACTTGGAAGTATTTATAAACCAGACCATTTTTAAGATATTGTGAAATATTTTTAACAATACCCTAAAAAATTATAAAATCGCGACTTGTCTGTCCGTCCGCCAATGCGCCATAACAAGTTTTCTCGTAAACCACATGAGCTAGGATGAAGAAATTTTCTACGTAGGTCAAAAGTGGTGCCTCTTGAAATTTGCAGTGCAAGAAAATATTTTAAGGTATTTAAGGGGGGTCGCCTTATCCAGGGGGTTGACTGATTTTTTTTTTATTTCTATAGCCCTCTAGTAGCCAAGTTTCTCAACAGATTCCGGTGAAACTTGAAATCATGTTACTAAGGCAACTTAATTTAATTTAATTATGCAAATCGGATGACAAATAAAAAAGTCGAAAATTTACAGCTTAATATTTTTAGCAGCCGATTTCAATAAAAATCAAAATGACAGCCTCTGATGGCTTAGAAAAGAATTGAAAATGTATATACGAGTATGAATGCCAACGCAAGTGCTGATTAAACTTTTATGGAAACCTTTGAAATTAACTATTTGAGCTATTTAAGCCTTTGTGTGGAAACCCACTGTGAAATGTGTAAACAGCATATGTGAGAAGGGCGAAACCTGTATTCATATGTTTACAAAAATTTTTTATCCGCCGATTTTCAATATGTAATCCATACGTGTGCAACTCAATTTAATTAGTAAAATATTTGCGCCTCTATAAAGGGTCTCTAAATATGAACGTCGGCAGATTCTTTTTATGTTAATACATATCCATGTGGTACCGCTAAAATTTCAGTAAGAAGCCTAGTAGTAGGCAAGCCAAATTCTTTTTTGAAACCTTACGCTACATACGAGAAATTTACCTTTCCGGCTGGTGCTGCCAACGGGGATATTTTTGACATTTGACGGGTAGAAACTATGCTATCAATGAAAATGGAATGATACACGCTTCAACAACGTACTGAAATTAGTAAAATTCACTATAAAAATGGTGAAAATTTGGCAGAGACGGTTCGTAAAAATCGACCATTTTTGGGTCATCGTGAAGCACCTTGTCGGATCGCAATACCAAAATTGGTGGAAAAATTCGAGCTGTTGGGACAATTTAGTAATGTGAAGAATAAAACCCGTGCACGCCACTCAAGGACAGCCGAGAATATTGCTGCTGTAGCCGAAAGTGTTGAAGAAACCCCTGGTTTGTCCATTCCTCGTCATTCTTTGGAATTAGGCATTCAACAAACGTCATTACGCCGTATTTTGCATAAATATTTGGGTCTTAAGGCTTATAAAGTTCAGTTAACACAAGAACTCAAGCCGGTCAATCATCAACAACGTCGTGTCTTTGCTGATTGGGTCCTTGAAATGCATGAAAATGATCCGGAATCCCATCGAAAAATTATCTTGAGTGATGAGGTCCATTTCCACCTCGGTGGCTTCGTCAACAAGCAAAATTATCGCATCTGGGGCTCGGAAAACCCCAGAGTTATTGTTGAAAAGCCTCTCTATCCTCAACGTGTGACTGTTTGGTGCGGTTTATGGTCCGGCGGAGTCATTGGACATTACTTTTTCGAAAATGAGGCTGGAGCAACAGTTACGGTGAATGGATTGCGCTATCGAGAGATGATTAAATATTTTTTATGGCCGGAATTGGATGGTATTGATCTGGACAACGTTTGCTTGTAATGATTTTCTACTTTCAGATCGAACGCGGAACCGACCTCTCATCGGTTCTAGACGTTAAGTCTGAGTAGTGCCAACGGATGGTACCAACAGGTCAACCAATCCGTGCACCGTAACCCATTCACGCGGTGACTGCTTGTCGGCCAGCTAGTTCGGAGAGGATTTCGGTCGCGGGTCTCCGAATGGATTACGCTCAATTACAATATTTCAGTCACCTGAACTTGCCCGTTTTCCAAACGCGTCAACAATTACTCATCCAGAACGAGAAACCTACATTACGTTAATTCTGGATGTGATCTATCCACAGATCTCAAATCAAAAACGCTACAAAATCCCATAGGCGCGTTACCGAATCACCGACGCGGTACCGAAAAATATGCTACTCGAACTTAAATCGAAGAAAACTACTCTAAGGAAATGACGAAACAATCAAAGGTACCGCGTACCGCGCGCGACGCGAAACCGACTTCAGCGGATTTGCCGAAACCCTAACCTCGCGACGGCATACCTACCCTGCACTTCCCTTTCACGCTGAAAAAGAACGAGCCACTGAAAAGGAAAGTCGTGGTTTATCTTTTAGCAATTCATATTATTTATTTCTAATATATAATATTAAATTTAGTTTAGATTCGTTTATTCATTTTCATCTTTCTTTTAAAATCACAAAAGCAACACGGATACTCTTTGCATTGTAGTTAATTGATACAACTTTAATATAAGTAGTTAAGACTTTATCTTGTGACTTCTTGGATGGATAATTAATTTTCACTAATTGTAAGATTTATTGATATATTGACTTGAATAAAGTAAGCTTCATCGAAAATGTCAAATACTTCGACCTTAAATATACTAGACGGTATACATTCTCCTCATTTATATTACTTCGATGTAGAACAAACTTTCGATCCTACATTCTCTTATTGAACTGGTTATTTATAAGGGAAATTAATTCTAATTACAAAAATATTTTTTTAAAACCATATTATTATTAATTGGTGTAATTACGTCTTAGTTTACGGCTAAAACAAATTTTCTAATTTTCAAAATTAGATCGCATTAAGATAAAATGTGATTGACTGCTTGGTGTCAAGCATGATGAACCGCGGATAAATTTATTTTGTACATTATATTATGGCATTTCAATTAAATAATGAGATACGCTGCTTAAAACTTAATTTTCTCTTTGCGAGACTTTTTCCCAACCGAATTTTCAAGATTCGGCATTTATTCCAATTTCAATTAATCACATTTCCTTATTTGTATCGCTAATACGAATATATCAGAGTATAATTATATTATAAATTTTCTACGAGATAAAATTCCTTTCATGTCCAACCATTAACAACGATACAACCATAAAATATAGAATTACTTCCTTCCTCTCTTTCATATCTTTTTAATTTGACAACATTTTTGAGAATGCCAGTTTGCGCTTAAACTACTCGTATTTACTCTACTTAATCATCATTTTGTTATGTTATCTTAAAAAGCTAAATGCATTTAGCAAAAAGGTTAAAGTAAAGGCTAGCGTGGTGAAAGGAATGAATTAATTGGTTGGAATTTTGATTGATCGCAATAATATTGTATTAGTTTGCGGATACTGAACGTTATAAATGCCTTTATTTCTTTCTTAGTTTAATTTTTTTTTCATTTATTTCGAATTGGTTTATACGACGCCCATCCTATACTTATATTCCAATTCAATATTTATCATTATCACTGGTATTTATTTAAATATTATTCGTATTTAAAAACAAATTGTACAAAATATCCGCACTCAATTAACGTTAATATAATTTACTTAGCAAAATAATCATAAGTGACTTGAATGCAACTTCTGTGATAGAGGACTTTCTGGTTTTCAGCTGATAGCGCTAAGAATGTAAATATTTATTCGTTGAAGGCAGTGGGTCCTTTTAAAATATTTAAGGTAAAAGAAAATGCTCCGAGGCATGTTAGCATTTGCAACTTCGTATTAATAATAAACTTGTAACGGAATATTATGACCACTTCAGCTGACCAAAAAAATTGTCCTGCGCATCGAAGTTACTGTTTATACTACTACTCATATATAACTAAATCATTAATTATTTATTCAAAAGGAAAAAAGCTTATGATTTCATCTGACTTTCTCTCTGTATAAAGGAAATTCATATTTGATTAAAAAGTTGAATATGGATTTTCAAAATTTTATCTTTTTATAAGGCACAATAAATAATATTTTCCTTTTTTTTTTTCTCTTATAAGTTTGCATCGGTTTCGTTTGGTTAAAGATGATTTTTATTGTGCTGCTACATTAAATTCAAGTGCCTTTTTACCCCAAAAAGAAAACCATTTCTTATTTGAAGGGCATTTTAAATCTAATGCATAATACGTTTTAATATTCGATATCATGTTTTTCCGTTAGCATGATTTCTATTTTTATGGATGCTATTTGCGTAATTATTTTCGGGAATGTCATTATTATTGGGTGTATCGTCCTTGTTGTTATTATTATTGTTTTTACAGTTTTTTTTGTTTTGTTTAACCTTGCAAGTTGGTTGTTGGCTGTTTTGTGTTTTCTTGGTTTGTTGATTTTTGTTTGTAGAAATAAAAGTACTTATGCAATTGGTTACCTGAAATTACGTGTGCCGTGTGTTACCCAAGTCAATACCATTTCTACTGAGCTCGCACTGTTTGGTTCTTGCAGAATATTGAAATCAGGGCTGGCATAGTAATCGCATTGTTCATTACGGGCTTTGTTGTTGCGCCGAACGGTGAAGGCGATTGTCTTGCTATTTCGTAGCCGAATCCATCCGAAATTGCCTTGAAAACAGCCAAATCGCACTGCAAACGATGCAAGGTGACCGCAACTACAACACACTCGATATCTGGTATTTTTTTGCGCCGTCTACTGTTGGTTGCAGATGGAGATCATACAAATAGCACCTGCTACTCTTAGTCTTTCGTAACTTGCACCCCTCATGCCAGTAGAGGCAGTATTTCTGTTATTGAACGAAGATATTGCCGATGACTGTTGATATCCCATGCCGCTGCTAAGCGCCGGTGCGCTTGGATTTAAACTTGATTTGCTGATGTTTGAGTAGATGTTTCCACTGCCACACGTACAGTATCAATAATCCGACATCGCCAAACACTTCGTTTGTCACTGCACTTCAAACCCGGCTTCTATTACCAAACTAAAGCACACAATTATGACATGCCGGTCATTTTTCCGTTTTCTCCTTCAACCACGTCCGCCATGTGGCTGTCAAAATCCCAGGTTGTCACCTCGGACAAAACATCTGTGTGTGGAATGGCACGCCATATGGCGGCAATGTGCCTCTCCAGTTGTCGCCAGTGGCATAGTTTTCTCGATGGCCACGGTGGAGGGGCATTTCCAGATGGCTATGTTGCAAGGGTTCGGGATCGGAATCACTTCGATTCCCGGGCGTAGGCGTCACATTACATGCTTTCAACAAGGTGGCACTACGTGCCACACAAGCATCGAAACCATTGATCTTTTCCGGGAAAAGTTTCCGGACCGTGTTATCTCTCGAAGAGGTGATCACAATTGGCCACCAAGATCTTGTGATTTAACACCTGGCGACTTCTTCCTTTGGGGCCACGTGAAAGAGAAGGTCTACGCCAATAGCCCAGCGTCAAGTAGAGACCTCAAAGATGGAATTCGTGAGGCTATCGAGGACATGGGGCAGCATTTCATGAAAAGGATATGGTCCTGTAAGCGTGGTCATGGTGATCATTTGCCTGATGTTAAGTTTCACTATTAACAACATAGCTTCCTCTTTAAAATGAAACAAACATCCGATCATTTATGTTAAAAAATGGCATTTTTCTTTTAATATCAAAATCACACCCCTTATTGGAAAACCATGCATATATATGTATATATATATATATATATATATATATATATATATATATATATATATATATATATGTATATATATATATATATATATATATATACATGTATATATTTATATATATATATATGTATATATACATGTATATATATATATATATATATATATATATATATATATATATATATATATATATATATATATATATATATATGTATGTATATATATATGTATGTATATATACATGTATGTATATATATGTATATATATATATACATCTATATATATATATATATATATATATATATATATATATATATATATATATATATATATATATATATATACGAGGTGTGTTCAAAAAATATCGCGAATTTTGTTTTTTTTCAATTATTTATTCATGAATATCTATTTTGTCCCCTTCAAAGTAATCCCCATGAGATATTATACACTTGTGCCAACGGTTTTTCCAATCTTCGAAGCACTTCAAAAAATCATTTTTTTAAATCTTGTTCAGCTCCTCCTTCGATGCCGTCTTTATCTCGTCAAGCGTAGCGTAACGTCGTCCTTTCATGGGCCTCTACAGTTTAGGAAACAAGAAAAAGTCACAGGGGGCCAGATCTGGGGAATACGGTGGCTGCGGCATCATTAGTGTGTTGTTTTTGGCCAAAAAGTCGCGCACAAGCAACGATGTGTGAGCAGGGGTGTTATCGTGGTGCAAAAGCCAATTTTTGTTGTCCCACAAATCCGGGCGTTTCTGGCGGATTGCTTCGCGCAAATTGCGTATAACTTGCAGGTAATATTCCTTATTGACCGTTCTTCCCTGTGGCAAGAACTCATGATGCACCACGCCCCTGCAATCGAAGAAAACTGTCAGCAAAACTTTCACATTCGACCGAACTTGGCGCGCTTTTTTCGGTCTTGGTTCATGCGGCAGCTTCCATTGAGATGATTGAGCTTTGGTTTCCACGTCATAACCATAAACCCACGATTCGTCACCAGTTATGACCCTCTGGAGCAAATTTGGTTCGTCGCGGACAGAGTTTAACATCTCATTAGCAATGTTCATGCGTTGCTGTTTTTGGTCGCAATTGAGCAATTTTGGTACGAATTTCGCGGCGACCCGTCTCATGCCCAAATCGTTGATAAAAATCGAATGGCACGAGCCAATCGATATGTTTAGGTCCTCAGCAACTTCTCTAACGGTGATTCGACGATTGGCCAATACCATTTTCTCCACTTCATTAATTTTTTCGTCTGTTGTTGAAGTGCTCGGGCGTCCGGCACGCTCTTCGTCGTTCACATCTTCTCGGCCTTCTAAAAACATTTTGTACCACCGATAAACGTTGCTTCGGTCCAAGGTAGCTTCTCCGTATGACACAGTCAACATTCGGAATGCATCCGCGCACTTAATTTCGTTTTTCACACAAAATTTGATACACGTTCTTTGATCCATTTTTTTGAATAAGTAAAAATCGAAGACGATTGAAAACACGTGCAAGTAAAGCAACTATCACCAATCAAGTGAACATTCAAAATGGCCGAGCTTGTCGGCATAAGTGACAGACATGAGTACCAACATAACGCCACAAAAAAAAAATCGAAATTCGAATATACGTAACCCGCGAAAATTCAAAATTCGTGATACTTTTTGAACACACCTCGTTTATATATATGTATGTATATATTTATATATTTATATATATATATATATATATATATATATATATATATATATAGATATATATATATATATATATATATATATATATATATATATATATCTATATATATATATATATATATCTATATATATATCTATATATATATATATATATATATATAGATATATATATATATATATATATATATATATATATATATATATATATATATATATATATATATTTATGTTAGTGATGTGCAATTTGATTACTTCTGAGTACCGAATCGTTACTGATTACTTCGACATGAGTATTCGTTACTCGGTACTCGTTACTCAGTATTCGTTACTCAGTATAAGTTACCGAGTGTTCGATGCGAGTAAGTTCACTACTGACTATGAGTATTTTTTGTAGATGTTAGTCCGGTTGAACAAATTAAATTAAAAAATGTAGTAAAACTTAAGGCAATCGCAATGCAGGTAACTAAACTTATCAAACAAGCTTTTTACATGCACAAAATTCCGTTTTAAAGATAGTTCCAATTTGTTGTAGAACATGAATGAAAGTGCTGGTTCTATGGTTTCATTTCTGCGAAAATTAATAAAGTATAAAGTAGAATGTTAAGTTAAATACATCTTTATTATATGAATATTGCTTTTATAAAATTTTAAAATAAAATAGAATTCATCACAGACAAAAATTATAGGTTGTTAAGTATTAATCCTAGTTATAGTACATGGGTATGTGAAGAAAAAAATAAATGCAAACGAAAAACAATTGATGAACCGAAAGACTAAGTACTCCAATGTCATAAAGAAAAATGCAAATGTAACCAAAATAAGCAGCTTATCCTTGAACGTGCTTCCAATTTGCATTTAGAAATATGATTTTCTAGGCATTATGGGCTTTTAAACGATTTCTTTTTTCAGATATCACCTGCCCAGCTGTTGAAAAAATACGCTCACAGGGCACAGAGGTGGAAACTATACCCAAATATTTTCGCGCCAAATTAGACAAATTAGGATAAATAATTTGTCTTGATTTCCACCATTCTGACGGATCTTGTTGACGAGGAATAGTTTTTTCTTCGGTATACTGCCGAATTTCTTCGACGCCTTCTGATCCTGGTTCACAATCGTCAGAATCATGATCAATATCTAACTCTCCCCAAATAGGATGTTGTTCTTGTGGCTCGATCAATGGTCTGTTTTCTGAGGAGGTATGATCTTGTCGGGGGCGCATTTTTATCATATTAGAAATATCAGTCTTCAAAGTCTGCTGCATTTGTATTAATGCATTTGTGTCGTCAAATCCTTTTTTTTTTTTTAAAGAGGATCCAAAAATGTTGACCTGGAATATATATTGTTATATTGAATCCGATTAAATCTTTTGTTCAATCCTTCAAGAAGTGATACTTTGAGTGATTTCGCTACATCTGATTCAACATTTATTTTTTCAATAGCTCTGCGCAGAAAAACGATCAGAGGAATCACCTTCGATATTGTAACTGTTTGCTCTGCGCTGAGCTCAGTTGTTATAATTTCGAAGGGCTTAAGGACAAGGCAGCATTCTTTCAGACCGATCCATTCCTCGTTTTTTAGAGTCTCAACGGGGCTATGTAAGACTCCAATAGCTGCTTCTATTGCCTCCTGTATATTATACATTCGTTCAAACATATAATATGTTGAATTCCAGCGAGTAGTCACATCATTGATAAGCTTTGAGGCTGATTCCCTCCAATTTGAGCCTGTAGTGATTGCAGCTTTTCTGTGGCTAGTACACTGCGGTGGAAATATTCGACTATTTTTTTACCTTTTTATGGATCACTGCAATTCGGAGAAGAGCTGCTTGCACAACAAGGTTGAGAGAGTGGGCCAAACATGAGAGATGATCCCAATTTGTAAGTTTTGCTGCTGCAATGACATTAGCGGCATTATCTGTAACTATAGCATTTATTTTTTCTGAAATGCCATAGTTGGCAACAACGTCGGACAGTTTACTTCGAATGTTTACTGCCGTGTGTCGATCGCAAAATTGGAAGCAATCTAATAAAAATGACTTCATACTCCAATCTTTATCGATGAAATGAGCAGTGACTGCAATATAACTCTCCGTTGCAGTAGATGTCCATGTATCTGTTGTGAGAGTTACTTCTGGAGCATTTTGAATGATTTTCGCCACTGCTTGCTTTGAATGATCATAATGTTGCTCCAACAAATTTCGACTGAAAGTTGTTCTGGCTGGTATTTTGTATGTTGGCTCTAACTCTGCTAGCAGTTCTTTAAATCCTTCATCCTCAACTAAAGAAAATGGTTGTAGATCTTTGATGATCATATTGAATATACAATTCGTTATCTTTTTTTCTCGACTGAGAGTTAAGGGACGAGATGCGTAGTTCGTTATTTTTGGCTGATTCCGAATGCTCGCATTACGGGATATCAAGCAAATCCTAGCTTGTTCTGATGTACACGGGTGGTTTCCGCCAACAAAAACGTTATTTGTGGAAGATTGAGGTGAACTTTGTAGTTCAACTCCATTACTAAGGCTTCCAGGGTGAGATCTTTCTCCAATTTCAAGCATCGGGTGCACAGATTTGATGTGGTTGGATAAATTTGACGTTAAACCGCCTTTAAAAGAAATGTTTTTTTTGCACACATCGCATACCGCTTTTCCTTCTCCAGATATTGAAAAATGCAGCCAAATACTACTCTTTTTCTTCATATATTGGTCAGCCATTTTAATCTATTAAACAAATTTTTGTTATACTTTAAACAGATGTTTACCAAATTTCACCTCTTCATTGCTGTTTCTTATACACTGACCTTTTTGAAATTTACTTAACTAAACACGTTATGAAAAAACACTAATCACAAATCAATCAACACTACCTATAACCGAAATATCAGCGATTCAAAACTGAACATTCGCTACAATGATGATGATGAACAATAGTTCATTTTCGGGAATTCCCGAAAAACCCCTGATTTTCCGGCTATGTGTGCTTTCAGTTTGAGAAATAATAAAGGAAAACTGACAATGAGTGAAACATATCAATGGATAACTTATACTCAAAATGAATAAGTCGATCACACCTTCCAAAAGTTACCTCTAAATATTATTATAAATATCGAAATTCTCAAAATTTTACTATGTGCTTAAATGCTTGGCTATTTATCCATCATTTAATGCACAAATTATCAAAAATTTGAAAATTTATGTTTCATTAAATGAGTACTCAAAATTTGAGTACACAACGAATACTTCTCAAAATGAGTATCTATTCAGATCATTCACTCGTAAATAGCGAATACTCGAAAGTGAGTACTCAAAAACGAGTCACTACTCGTTACTCCCCACAAGCAAAGAACATCATAACGAATACTCGAAAATGAATACTCAAAAACGAGTCACTACTCGTTACTCCCCACAAGCAAAGAGCATCATCGCAACTCATCAGCGACGCTGGCTTGAACGCTTGAAGTCGAGAACGAATCTCAAGTAAAAGAGAATGGGAAAAACAGAAATCTACACACGTTTGAGTAGATCTATGAATAAATGAGAAGATTTTGGTATCGAATAGTAACGAATACTTTTCTAAATGAGTATTCGTTACTGAGTACTCATTGCAAGTAACGAGTACTAAGTAACGAATCGTTGCTTTTTGCACATCACTAATATATGTATATACATATATATATAAATATATATATATATATATATATATATATATATATATATATATATATATATATATATATATATATTTATGTATATATATATATATATATATATATATATATATATATATATTAATATATGTATATATATATAAATAATATATATATATATATATATATATATATATATATATATATATATATATATATATATATATATATACATATATATATATATATATATATATATATATATATATATATATATATATATATATATACTCGTATATATATATATATATATATATATATATATATATATATATATATATATATATATATATATATATATATATATATATATATATATATACTCGTATATATATATATATATATATATATATATATACTCGTATATATATATATATATATATACTCGTATATATATATATATATATATATATATATATATATATATACTCGTATATATATATATATATATATATATATATATATATATATATATATATATATATATATATATACTCGTATATATATATATATATATATATATATATATACTCGTATATATATATATATATATATATATATATATATATATATATATATATATATATATATATATATATATATATATACTCGTATATATATGTATATATATATATATATATATATATATATATACTCGTATATATATATATATATATATATATATATATACTCGTATATATATATATATATATATATATATATATATATATATATATATATATATATATATATATATATATATATATATATATATATATATATATATATATATATATATATATATATGTATATATATATATATTTTTTTTTTCTTTTCTTTAAAAGCCGTCGGGCCTTGCTTAGTTGTGTGAGCAGACGCGTTTCGACTACTTTGAGTCATCTTCAGTGTCTAAAGGATGTGTTGAAGGGAGCGACTTTATATAGTCGTAGGATGGGTAATTAGCGAATAGGTAATTAGCGGATGGGTAATTAGCGGATGGGTAATTAGCGGATGGGTAATAAGTGGATGGATAATGAGGTCAGGAAGTAAATTACTCAATTATACCAGGTAGGGGGATATTATGTTTTTGTTTTTTTGCTTGTTGGCTGTCCGTTTGTTCTGTTTTATCTCGTTTCCGTTTTCGTCTAAGAGTGTGGTCTAGGACTGAGAAAATTGCGTCGGAATTGGTAACAAGTTGTTCGTTGATAATGTCACTCAAGCCTTTCTAGGATGTCAAGTCTCGGTCCTTTGTTTTGTTTGTGTAGCAATTTCATCGAGTTTGTCATAGCATCAGGCTCATGTGCGTGGTTTTGTAGGTGCGTCGCATAATTGGAGTCTGCCTTGTTG
Source organism: Odontomyia ornata (assembly GCA_963969285.1). Lineage (NCBI taxonomy): Eukaryota > Metazoa > Arthropoda > Insecta > Diptera > Stratiomyidae > Odontomyia > Odontomyia ornata. The sequence continues at coordinate 190,142,868 of OZ017738.1, forward strand.
TATAAGAAAGATCGTAGGCGCTCTTTGTATTTTGTCGTTAGTTTTCGTGTTGTCCTTTCTGTATATACCATGTCGCAGTCCTTGCATGTCAGTTTGTATATGCCGCTGCCTTCGTATTTCGATGTGTCATTCAGTTTTGGCTTCAGTTTGTTTCCAATGTTGTTGTTCGTTTTGAATGCAGTTTGCAATTTGTATTTCCTAAGAAAGTTTGATAGTTTGTATGTCTCTTTGCCTACGTATGTTAACGATACCCATTGTTGGTCGTTCTTATGAGTTTCAGTCGGTTGGCGTTCCTGTTTTTGTTTGTACTGTGTGACAAGTTTGTCAATGTCGCATTGTTTGCATCCGTTATTATTAGCTATTCTGTAAATGTTGTTTAGTTCGTTGGAGTAGTTAGTAGGAGTCATGGGGATGGAGTGAAGCCTCTGCATCATTGATCTGTACGCTGCTAGCTTATGTTGTGCGGGGTGGTTAGATGTTTCATGTATGGTATGATCAGTTGTGGTTGGTTTTCTGTATATTTTGTAGTCCAATCGTGTTTGTTCACGTGTCACAGTTAGGTTCATATAGTTGAGTTGTCCGTTTGTTTCTTTTTCCATAGTGAACTTTATATTCGGGTGAATTTCATTCATATAGGTAAGTAGTTCGTCTTGTTTATTTTCTTGTGAGTCAATAACAATGAAACAGTCATCCACATATCGTCTGTAAAATATTACATTGAATCTTTTGACAACTTTGGGTATAAAGACTTCTTCCAAAGATTGTAAGAATATTTCTGACATTATTGAGGACATTGGATGTCCCATACCCAGACCGTCTTTGGCAATGTATGTGTTGCTATTGAACTTAAAATAGTTCTGTTTGATTGTGGTCTTTATGAGATTGAGTATTTGATCTGTGAATCATCGGCTGTTGTTGAATGAAAGTTTTTCTTTTAGTAAGTCCAGTGTTTCATCGACAGGGAAAGACGTATAGAGGTTGGTGATGTCTAATGATAAAAGTCGATAATGTTCAGTCAATTTTAAAGAAGTGGTAGAATTTGCTAGCTCGCGGCTGTTCTTTAATGCGTATTTGTCGTCAAGGTGCACGACATCAGCCATTATCGTTACCAAGTACCGTGCTAATTGGTATGCAGGAGCTGGGCGGTAGTTGACGACAGGACGGATAGGAATATTGGGTTTGTGGAGCTTAGGTTGTGGTTTAAGGGGTGGTGTGCATGGATTTGGGTTTATGTAGCGTTGCTTAGTATTAGGAGGAATAATTAGTGGGGATTGTATAATGGCAGTACGTAAGTCCGCTTGGAACCTATTGGTGGGGTCTTTGCTTACCAGTTTGTAGCCGTTGGCGTTAATGAAGTCTATTGTTTTTTGTACATAGTCCGTTGCTTTTAGGATCACCATTGTATGTCCTTTGTCAGCCTTCGTCACTGTTGGTATGTTATCCGTAAGCTTTGTCTGAATGTGTCTTAATATTTTATGGTCTTCGTGGAAATCCGTTTTGTTTATGCTAGTGCGTATTTTTTGTAGTATGTCTACTGCAGTATGTCTTGCATGTGTCTGTTGTTCCTGCGGCAGTTTGTTAATGGCTAGTTCAGTGTTGATTACTAGTTGTTCTAGGTCTTTGTTGCGGTTTGTATTATGTAAGTTGTGTTTCAGTCCCTTATTTAACAGCTCCATTTCTTGTGTCGTATATATATATATTCATATGTATGGGGTAATTCATTATGTTTGGTTTTTAATCTCAAATAAAAGGTATAAAACTGAATTCTATTGAAAAAAATTTTATTATGAGTCGAAAGAACAATCTCTGCATTTTACTTTTTAAAGATTATCGCGTTTAAATTTTGGCCGTCACTACGCTGTAAATGGTCCATCCCGAGAATCCAATTTTGGACCATAGTATACTCACATAGTACCCACACTCAATACAGCTTCCGAAAAAATTCGAACACAAGCCGAAGAGCGAACCATAAATCTTCGGTAGCCGGTAGGTAGGCAAATGCAGACGCGAGGATTGGCGCGAATATAAGCATGTACTTTGATGAGAGATTTCAGGATTACCAGGTCTCAAAAAATTAATAACTTTGCAGAAAAACAAACTCGTTCTACGTAATCTTTTAGTTTTTTATTAGGATCTGGTAGCACTTCCATGTTCTGAAATGCGTAAGAGAACACGCGCGTTGGAAATTTTATTTGCTTTTTATTTTGTCTTTTGAATTCGACAGGCCTCGGCTCAGCTGACGTGCCCCGGCTCAGCTGACCGGCCCCTGGCAAAATTCAGAAAGTGTGCAACACAGGGTAAAGGGAAGGTGTGGATACTATGTGAATGTACTATGTTTTGGACGACGATGTTTTGCGGATGGTATTGGCTTATGTGGTTTCGAAGATGAACACCATAAATTCACGTCACAGAACATCGCACAACGTGCGATCTGCACTTCACACCTCGTCGATTCTTAAGTGTGCCTGCCAGGCAATGTTAAAACATCGATAAAAAGAGGCACACAAATTGCTGTGAAGGACTTTCATCTTGTTAATCTAGTTCGAAAAGAGATCTCAGAGTTAAAACAAGTTGGGTAAACAGACCTACGCTCATGTCAGAAGGGTTTTCTATTCAATTTACAAAATGCAGCCACCAGATTGAATCAAATCAAGAAACATGTCAAAGACGATTTTATTGGAGAAAATATGAAATACGAAGGTCATACTATTATTAACAAAGTTGAACGAGTTTCGACTTCTGAGGTTTTTGTTACTGTTATACTCATAAATATCTCCCATGATAATTATTTCAGATGTCCATCCGCGACGGAGGAAACACAATTTGTTCGAATCCTAGAATGGTTACAAAGCCCTTTTGCTAGGAGCTCTCTCCCGCCTCCTTGACTTGTTTCACTTATGAGCATTAATTGTAGGTACTCATTTCTCCCGCCTCCTTGACTTGTTTCACTTATGAGCATTAATTGTAGGTACTCATCTTCAGTCATTCATTAAATTGAATCAAGTGTTCAAAGCATGCACCTTAAACGTTGAAGTTGGGAAAAAATAACTCAAAATTATCCAATCTTCGCATTTAAAACAGCCACTATTTTGTTTTACGATTACTGATACCACTAGCTGAACCGATTCTCAAAGATCTACATGACACCTATCATTCCTGAAATTTTCATGCAAATCCTAGCAAAACTGTAGTGTCTGAGTCGGTAAAAAGCGCATGTTGTTCCATAGCCATATGTTGCCATAGTAATAAATGCAGCGCATATTGTTCCATAGTAATACAGGAAAATTCAAACCGCTATAACTTCGCTAAGTATTATTCAATCTTTATGAAACTTTCAGAATAGATCAATCTTACGAATAGTCATCTGTGTACTGAATTTCATAGAATTTAAAGGTACCGTTAAGATTTCATTCAAGAAAACATAAAATCGATAAATCATTCTATTACTAACAAAGTTGAGTGAGTTACGACTTCTTACGTATTTGTTGTTGTTGTACTCACCAAGGCCTACATTCCTGAATTTTTTCAGATTTTTCGGATCACAGGTGTCCAATCGCGAGGGGGGGGACACAAATTTTTCGTGTATTTCCCCTCCCTGTGCGCCCTTCGAAGCAAACTTTGCCAAACTAAGACCTGTTTTCAAAAGTTCTCATCAAGACCTTTCATTTGATACCCATATCGGCTACTTTTAGTGAATTTTTTTTTCGGGGGGTCACTCCCCTGTATGGGGAGACACCCCTTAATTACCTTAGAAAAATTTTTTGTTGTTGAACTTTGAAGAGAACACCACCTTACGCCTACATGCAAAATTTGAGAAAAACTGCTGTGACACATGGACGGACGGACGGACAGACAGATGGACAGACAGGACGCAAGTTTAGTAGGGTTTTGTAAAATTATGTTACAAAACACTAAAAATAATACGGCGCAGTTAAAAAAAACTCTTTTATAAAAAAAACTGTCTAATTATCTCGGCGATAGCGTCTGAATGCCCTAAGATACTGTATTGTCAATCCTCAGAACTTATCATCAATCAGTATTTCTTAGATATTTCTTTAGTCTTTTCTTAAAAGTTAACAGTGAGTTTGCTTCTTTCACTGTCTCTGATAGATTGTTATGTATAGGCAGAGCAGCACTCCTTGCATTGCTCTTTTGGAATTGCTTACATTTCTTAAATCATATAGATTTATTTCTGATACTTTTACAAATGGGCTTTATTTGGAGCCCATAGTACTAATTTAGCTGAAGGAGAATGAATTGCTGCGCCGATACAGAATCGGAATCGGAAGATTAATATATTTTTATAGGCTTTGGTTAGCATCCTGGATATTATATTAAGGTTTGCTTTGACGATTGACTCCAAATGACTACCGCGTAGTGTAACTTTCATTGTATGCATTGGAAAATCTCCATATCCTCTTGTAGTGAAAATAGATGGATAAAAATGTTCGTGCAGGACAGCAGCGATGGTCTGCTGCCTCAGCGGAAGAGGATGGTAATATTCCCCGAGATTGGCCTTCTCTGGGGATGCGTGAATGCACTTGCAGGCTAGCGTTGCGGGTTCTTTCCCCTTAGCACAAGGACCCACTACAAAAATATTTCACATTCACGAATTAAAGCGTCGAATGCGGATCGACTGCTGTCGAGGCCAAGGTAACCAACTAAGGGTTGTAATGTTTGTTCAAAGGACAAATTGGGCCGAGCAAAAACGGATGGACTCCTTATGGCCCACAAATAAGAGTGGAGCATTCAGATGGAGGTGGTGCCCCCTCGCAACCCTCCCAATCGGATCAAGATCCCATTTTTCCCATTTGAGTGGAAAACTCATACAAACATAATTTGCATGAACTTCCCCATGCAATGAGAAATATAGACGTGACCAATTTATGTTATAGAATTATGTGACTGAATCACATAACTTTATACCATAAAAGGGCACGCGAATGGAAGGCCACTCTACCCGACAAGAGCCCCTGTTAACAACATAAAACGGAAGAGCGCGCCCAATGGCTAGCCCATATGAGTGGGTGGAGGTCAGGTAAATTGAAATGGAAAAACCAAATGTTAAATCTTAGCCATCCATGGTTTTTTATATTTTTTCGGAATCGACGTAATAACCATGCCGCCGGAATGAAGGTTGGGCGACGGGCTAACTCACCGTCTCTGAAAAACCAAAAAATATTTCGAAACCTGCAGATAGGCCTCGGAATAGATTGGACTCACGACAGCGACCTTGCAAACGAAAAAAGGAGTATTGGATCCTGGAATGTCAGATCACTCAATTACCCTGGCGCTGTTAAAGACCTTTTACAACAGGCCAGTGAATATCAATTATAATTTCTGGCAGTCCAGGAAACGAATTGGACTGGAAACTACACTCAAGACATGAGATCGCACACAATATTCAAAAGTGCGAAGCCTAGTGGACAACGGGAATTCGGAGTGGCCTCCATTGTGGATAGGGAGTTCAAATCGCACGTCATTGATTTTAAGGCAGTAAACGAACGGTCATTTGCCATCCGTATATAAGCAAAATTCTTCAAAATCTGGCTGGTAAATATTCGCGCCCCGACCGAAGAAAAGGATGAAGAAACGAAGGAATCATTCTACAATCACCTGGAAAGACTGGTCGACTCATTGCTCACGAACGACACAAAAATAATTCTGGGTGATTTCACAGCTAAGGTTGGCAAAGAGCTATCTCATCCGGGAACAACTGGAAGATATAGCCTTCACGATGAAACAAATGACAACGGCCAGCGCCTGATTGACTTTGCATGCAGCAGAAATCTAGTCATGCGTTCAGCTTGCTTCCCACATCGACGCATTCATAAAATGACCTGGGTATCACCGGATGGCAACACACAAAACCAGATCGATCATGTTCTAACCCTACAACACTGGGACTCGAGCAAACTTGACGTCCGTACATACCGATGAGCCAACCGTATCTCAGTTATTTGCTCAAAGTAACCTATCGATGTCGTATGTCAAAGGCATATTCACCGAAGACCAGCTCGCTACAAAAATTGGACATCGAAAGGCTCCAAACGGCGTCTATGGCCGAAAACTTCACAGACACCCTCGACAACCAGCTGGCTCCCATCTTATCAGACGCATCGTTAAAAACGAGCAATGAGTTCTGGATGGAAGTGAAAGCAGCTATTAGGACCGTGGCAGAACAGACAATTGGACATCAAGCCCCGCGCAAGAGAACTGATTTGTTCGATGCTGAGTATCAGAATGCGTTAGATAAAAATAATCAGGCGTACAAAGAATATGTAAGTAGGAAAACCAGGACGAAGAGAGAACACTATGCAAATCTCAGAAGACTAGCGAATAAGATAATTAGGATTAAGTAAAGAAAATACTATGATGACCAATTAAGAAGTATAGATGTAAGTTTAGCGAGCAACAACACAAGACAAGCATACAAAGCAGTGAAAAGCCTGAAACGTGGTTATCAGCCCAAAAGCACGATATGTCGTGATGACATCGGCAATATCATCGCTGATGAAACCGAGATTAAGGAAAGATGGGCATCATATTTCAAGAACCCCCTTAATCCTCCGCACAGCTCCAGAGCATCGGAGCCTATAGATGTCTCTGGAGAGCTTCCATTGGTCCGACAAATTGTGGCTGAAATTCGTTTCACGATCAAAGCCCAAAAGAATGAAAAAGCGCCGGGCATCGATGAGATTCCAGTGGAGCTCATCAAGTATGGTGGCATTAGTGTTCATCAAGCTATTCACAAAGTCATCCAGTATATTTGGCAACAAGAACATATGCCAAAAGAGTCGAGCTTATCAATTATATACCCTATCCACAAAAAAGGTGACAAGCTACAGTGCGATGATTAGAGAGGCATATCACTACTTTGTACGGCGTACCAAATATTTTCTAAAATCCTAAAAAATAAAATCGGATCGTACGCCAACAGGGTTATTGGGGAGTATCAAGGTGGTTTTAGAGCAGATAGATCGACAATGCCCATCTTACCAAAATGACAAAGACGTCGACGGCCTCTCAAGTCCGCATCAATAACCAACTCACCGATGCCTTTGACACAAATATCTGACTAAAGCAGGGAGATGGGCTGGGCCCATTGCTATTCAATTTGGCTCTGAAGTAAGTCATACGGAAGCTACCTGTTGATACACGAGGTACATTACTATTCAAGTCAAGCCAGGTAGTGGCCGATGCGGATGACATCAACATTCTGTCACGGTCACTAACAACTGCCGAAGAACTCGTCCTGAAACTCGACAGCAAAGCAAAACTAGTAGGGCTACAAATCAATGAAAATAAAACAAAGTTCATGACGCAGTCGAGGAAAAATACCCTAAATACACAAAATATCACACTTGGCGAATACAGTATCGAAAATGTTAGCAAATTTGTGTATTTAGGCGCCAAAATAACGGAAACAGGCAATGAAAGAGACGAAATACGCCGAAGAATACAGCTCGCAAATAAAATATTTTATTCAGTATTGACGGTCTTGAAGACCAGCTGCATACACAGGAAAACAAACCTTCAAGTATACAAATCTGTGGTAAGACCTGTGTTATGCTATGGGTGTGGAACATGGACCCTAACCCAAGCATCCGTAAATATATTGAACACCTTTTAGCGACGGGTCCTGAGGCGGATAATTAGAGCAAAGCTAGACGCTGTATGAAATTTGTGACGATCTGGAGGTCTCAACGATTATAAGACTGCGGAAGCTACAGTGGGCCGGCCACATGAATCGTATGGACGAATAACGGATACCCAAAAAGGTATTCGTTGGGAGATTTGAAGGCCGAAGACCAGTGGGGAAACCGTAGAAATGCTGGTCTGACTCGGACGACGAAGACAGTTCATCGTTGCTCGGATTACGGGATTGAAGGACGCGGTCAATGACCCCAGACAGTTGGAGGCGCTATTTGCAGGAAGCGAATCCCCGAGAGGGGCTGCAGGGCTAAGAAGAAGAAGAAGAAGGTAAGTTCAATTTGTAAAGAACGACCAGAATATTTTATAACGGGATCAAACAAAACTAGGAACGTTAATTGGCGTAAGTTTGCGAACATAAGCAAATGTATATCCTATTTTGCTTGCTTTATCTGTCCAATACTTGCAAACGTACATTTAAAATAGTATTCGATACATTTAATCTCACATTGCCCATTTGATACACGTTTCATTCCGCCAGCGCATTGCGAAACTTTCTTTGACCGAACACGACGTTAAATAGGGCAAATATGCATGAACAATTATTACTTAAATAAAAAAAAAATCAAAACAATTTTTTCTTTGAAAAAATACAAATTTTTCTTTAAAAATTAAATTTTTCTTTAAAATTTAAAGGCAATAGTTTTTTCCGTAATCAATCGTTTTCCTGAGTGCCGCTAGTATCCATTTTACGATTCAATCCTTCAAGAACTCTTCGAGTTTCATTTTCGCACCATGAATTTGAGCCTTTGTAAAGACGTGGACACTCTAGCGTTGAACGCCATTCTGAACAATTTTGCAACCGATCGCTTTGAGTTGCACTAGTTCCTTGGTTGAAATTAAACCGGTTTAATGCTTTGAGCTGAGTACCAGTTGGTGATATGATAGTGCCGTGTTCGGCAAAATCACCAAAGTTTTTCGCGTCAATTCGATAACTTGTGCATAATACAACTATACCTTTTATCAGCAAAGGCCAGAACGACCGCCTGAAATTGAAATTTGAATTTGAAAGACACATGGACAGCTTCTTTTTGACTTCATGAACACTCTTCTTTGCATCAATTTTCTGCTTAACTTTGCCGCTAAGAAATCTTTTCTCTTAATGCTTCTTTCGGTATCTTAAAAATCGTGTTATTAAACCACACGCAAACTTAGTAGTAGGCAATTGTTTACAATGGGCTGAAGGTTTATTAGACACCGGAAAACTAATTCCGAGATCAACACAGTGTTTTCGATGTGGAATGTTGTTTGCATGAAAGTGCAGCTGGAGCCCTGTTTTATCGATGGACAAATCCGAAAGGGTCAATAAACTCGTCTCGACATACTTCATTGAACAATAAGTCATGCGTGACGAAAGTCACTTGAAATGCAAAGGCCGAGTTGTTTGCTGGGGGAGGCGTTACAACCCACGGCGATGCTTGATTGTGCCAGAGTTCAGAAAAGGATTCCTCATAAATGTTCGGAAAACCGAAAAGTACATTTGAATTTCGTTCAAAAGTAGAGTTTTGATAGTTTGTGCTTCTTTGTTTAAATACCTTCCAGTAATCGCCACTGCTGTCCAAGACTTTGATGTGCGATTAGCGCTGATGACATATTCGACACTGACAATCACGTGGACGAGAGTTCACCAGTAGCAAAGATAGCTGTTGGATTGATAAAAATCTGTGCCTGTCGCTAACGCTGCTGCACTCGCTGGTGTTTGTGTTGACAGTTCTGGGTCTTGGCTAACTTCAACAGCACCGTCCTCTGGTGCTATACCCACTACTGTGGCTGCTGCAGAACTCCTTCTATCGGTAGCAAACGACTCCTATCGATCTCCTTACGATGTCAACCAGACACCGCTTTTTCGATCGGTCCTTCTCGCTACTTTTCTTCGCCCCCACCTCGATAAATCGACTCGAGTCCAATCGATGCAACACTCCGACCTACGAACAATTAATCACGTATGCAGTTAATTTTCTGTTGACCAAGATGGAGGCTTTTCTTTGCGCTAACTCGCCTGACTTCGATCGTATCTTTGCAACAATTTTCTTCCTGGAAGCATTTTTGCCCTTATTAAAGAAGGCCACAACGTCCAACACTATTTCCGACTATTCGATTATTTTGACCGTTTGTTTTTGATGTTTATTTCGTCGCACAATTAGGGGATGCGTCCAACCCGTACACTATGAAGAACACCACGACCGGATACGTCCAATCGACGTAAACGTCATTCCATGCGCTGAATTCCATTCCGCTCGCCAATCTAGTACACCGTGGAGTGTACTAGCTCAGCATTCCTACACTGTAAATTTTATGTGGCAGATTTGAATTGTTTTTAAAGAAACAAAATTTGACCGAAGTAAAAGAAAAATGAAGGGGATTTGAAATTGTAATCAAAGTTAAATCTCATAACGAATATAATTAAGGAGAAACATTTAAACTTAATATAAAGGAAAATTGATATAGATTACATTTAATAATAATAATTTTACGAATTACGATTACGAATAGAATTAATTTCATATTTTTTCTAAATCTGCCACATAAAATTTTGAGGAGTGGATGGGAAGGTTTTCGAGCAGTTTGCTTGTGTTACTGCTCGATTAATACACTCTCAACATTCCCATCATTGGTGCTAGTTGTCTTCTCAAATTATTTATGTGTGACAATCAACTCAGACAATGATCTAAGTTAAGACTGAGATGTTTATTTTCTAGCACTCTTCAATTTTTCGCCGCTAATCCTTAGGTCAACTTCTATGTCTTCCTTATTCTTCTGTTTAAAAACAATTTATTTTGGCTTTGTAGTATTCAATGCTAGCATGTGTTCAAAAAGCTATGTACGATATTCTAGATCTTCGTTGACAATGTTTTCCATGGCAACCTTATCATGTCCCCAATAAAGAACATTCGTCTACATACGACGTGTGTTCAAAATGTAAGATGTTAATTCAAATTTCGCGGGCGACGTACATTCGATTATCGATTTGTTTATGTTAGTACACTTGTTATGAATATATATTTACAGTTTAAGCTGTATAATTTATTTAGTTTGTTTGTACGAGGCATTACGGTTAGGAGTATTTTGCGTGCACGACAATTTTTTGCTATCGAAAAAATGGATCAAAGAAGAGAGATCTTTTGGCCAAAACAACACCACAATCATGCGTTAGCCACTATATTCACCAGATTTGGCCCCATTTGACATTATTCCCAAAACTGAATCGACTTATGTAAGGACAGAGATTTGCAACGATTGAGGTGATAAACACTGCATCACTGAAAGAGCTTAAAGCTATACCGAAAAGTGCTTATGAGCAGTGCTTCGAGGATTTGAAAAAGCGTTAGTACAAGTGTATTGATTGCTTTGATGGGGACGACATAAATATGGACGAAAGAATAAATATTTTCTGCTAAAAGTACGAAGTCACCTTACTTTTTGAACACACCTAATACATATGTATATATATATATATATATATATATATATATATATATATATATATATGTATATGTACATATATATATATATATATATATATATATATATATATACATATATATATATATATATATATATATATATATATATATATATACAGATGTATATATATACCTGTATATCTACATACATATATATATATATACATATATATGTATATATATACCTGTATATGTACATACATATATTTATATTATATATATATATATATATATATATATATATATATATATATATATATATATACAGATATATATAAGGTGCGTTCAAAAATAAATGAATCATAAAAATTTTTGGAGGCGCCATCTGTGAATGTGTTGGAAAGTTACATCCCTCTCTGACTTCCAGTAGAAGTTTGGTGACATTCGGTTCAGTGGAAGCGAAGTTATTGCGTCTAAAGTGACAGTATGTTTGTGTCCTCGGTACAAAAATAAGTTTCGAACAAAGAGCTAATATCAAATGTTGTTTTAAAATTGGTGAAACGTTTACCAAAACATATGAATTGATGAAAAAAGTTTATGGTGATGATTGTCTATCTGGTGTATATATATATATATATATATATATATATATATATATATATATAAACGAGTATATATATATATATATATATACGAGCATATATATATATATATATATATATATATATATATATATATATATACGAGCATATATATATATATATATATATATATATATATATATATATATATATATATATATCTTCTTCTTCTTAGCACTACAGCCCCTTTCGGGCCTTCGCTTCCTGCAAACAGCGTCTCCAACTGTCTCGGTCCGTTGACCGTTGAAATCCGAGCAGCGATGAACTGTCTTTGTCGACAGCCGCCGGCCTTCAGTTCTCCCTACGAATACCTTTTTGGGTATCGTTGTTCGGCCACACGATTCATGTGTCCAGCCCATTGCAGCTTCCGCAGTCTTACAACCCTTGAGACCTCCGGTTCGTCAAAAATTTCATACAGCTCATGGTTGTATCGAATTCGTCATTGGTCCCCGTCAAGCTTCGCTCCGATCATTCGCCTCAGGACCCGTCGCTCAAAGGCGTTGAATATATTTGCGGATGCTTGGGTTAGGGTCCACGTTTCACACCCATAGCATAATACAGCTTTGTTCTCCTGTGTATGCAGCTGGTCTTCAAGATCGTCAATACTTAATAGAATTCTATATATATATATATATATATATATATATATATATATATATATATATATATATATATATATATATATATATATATATATATCCTTCAGAACCGTATCACTCCTTCACGTTCTTTGCAAACCATACCACATAATTTTCATGAAAATTTCATGAAAATTATGTCCTATAGTCAAATGAAAACTCGACGATGTATTCTCATGTTCAACTTTAAAGTTATTATCAGTTGCAGAAGGAAAGGTATCGTCTTTCTAAGTCGTGATTCTCTTCGGTCTTTAGTATGGAAATCACACACTTTAGATTTCTGGGCATATAATGTAGTAACTAGAAAGTAACGAATCAATTTTCAAATTGCGATTAACTCTATAATTTGCAGTTATTTATAAATCCCATGTGTAATATTTACGTCTAAAGATATAAGAATGATATTTTGATTAGTTCATCATTAGGCGAAGATGGAATGCGAAAGAGAAAAGTATCCTGAAATTTTCCCTAATGAAATTGCTCTAATTCTTGTTGAATAGTATTTATGCTGCATTTAAAAATAATTTATTGGTTATTTTCGGTAGAAATGATTAAGTAGAGTGTACCGCTTATGCAGAAAATTAAAAATACTGATCATTTTTATCATCCGTCACCAAGGAATCGGTATTTCCATACAATCCTTGAAGAGTACAAAATAATTGGCATTTTTCGTATGAAAGATCATTAAAATTAAATTTCGTGGCTTCAATGTATCATATTGAACTGTTACTATCTACAGAGTCCTTGAAAGAATTATAATCCTGTCCCGACGTATTATAGTTGAATATGTTATCCTTCATTTGAACCCTCTTTAATCAAATTCCTTACACGCGTCGATCACTTATGCAGGAAAATCGAGGTGAAAGTCGGATTTTATTTAGTTTTAACGGTAAAAGTACTTTAACGTTAACCGGATATATTTTCCTTTAAACAGAAGCTAATAGAAAGAAAGACGAATCATTTGCCGACAACAGAAGTCTTCTATCTATCTCCGTTGAAAAGCTATTGTAGTGAATTTAAAGTTTCAAAAGTCCGTAAAGGACTGCAGCAATGTTCTGCTGCCTCGGCAGAAGAAGATGGAGATATCTGCCGAGAATGCCCTCGTCTGAGGACGCGTGAATGCGCTGGCAGGCTAGCATTGCGGTGTCGTAGGGCGGGTTCATTTCCCCAGCACAAGGACCCACTACAAAACATTTCGCACTCACGAATTTCTTGTGGTCAAACTAAAACGAGGCGACCAAAGTCGCAAAAAGTGTAGTTAACTACACCGAGAGAAAAAGGACTTGTTCCGAGAACAAGTGGAACATATAAAAAGGGGCGGACTTAGGATAACTTTGTCGTTACCCGACGAAGCTCATGGCCCACAAATGAGAGAAGGGCAACCGGGTGGTGATGGAGCCCCTTCGCACCCACCCATCCGGATTTAAATCCATATTTGTTGCAGTGGCCAGGTATTCCTCTTCTGAGTGGAAAACTCATACAACTTGACTTGTATAAGCTTTCCCATCAGAAGAGGAGTACCCCGGTGACCGATTTATGCCATAGAATTATGCAATTCGATTGCATAACTCTATGTCATAAAGAGGCACTCTGCATGGGCCACTCAACCCGCGACGTCACCTGAAACAAAAGAAGGATTAAAGAGTACCCAGCGGCTGGCTCATGTTTTGAGGTGGAAGCCTGCCACCGTACCGGGTCCTATACCCGGTTAGAAGTAGAAGAAAGGAAAGTTGGAAGGGTATGGTATTAATTCATTTTTTTAATTTTTTTTCTTTCCGAACAACACAATTCTGTTTTCAAATTAAGTGTTTAAAAGCATTATAGGTACAATATGACAATATTTGATATTTCTTATATGACTAAAGCTTCATGGATAACATATTTGTTGTCAATTAATTGTTTTTGTGTTCGATCCAAGTGGTCTACTAAATACATCAGTCCGTAACATAAACATTATCCATCGAAGTTTAGAATATGATAGCAGACTTCTAAAACAATGTTTCCATTTCATATCTTTGACCGTTTTTTGAATAAAATAGTTATGTATTTGTTTTGTCTTTGTTTTTATTAGTTTTTGCGATTTTTTTTGTCTTAATTTTTTTTTCTATTTCAGCGTCATCGGTTTGCGATATTTTTTAAAATTCCTTTTATTTTTAAATGGAAAAACATGCAAAAAAGATTTGATAAAAATGGAAAAACATGCAAAGAAAAATTTGATAAGAAAGGGTACTTACCCCAAACCTCCTCCTACGAGCGCTCGTGTTCGGGGTGGGGAAGCCTGAAACTCGATCATTATTTTATTCCCATTTTAAAAATTTAGATTTAATCTATGTAAACTAAAACTCCGCGATTTTTCCGATCTCTTGCTGCGGTCAACAAATCTTCTCCGACACGTTTTACGTATGATTAAGACTACAAATTAGTTAAAGTGTTCTACGTGAACTAAAATTTAGGTTGATTGAAAAGTAACTGGTTGCTGTTCCGAACTCCGCTTTGCACCGAATTTGTTTCCGATACTTGAGGTACTTCCGACACTGGCATGAATTTGCCTCAATGATTTTTCCGATTGTCGAGGACCAGAGGATGAAACGAAAGATACATAGGCGAATAGATTCGCGCTTCCAAACTCGATATCTCGCACTTTGCTGCCCACACGGAAAAGTGATTTTCATCGATGGGAAATTGAATGGGAACGCGAGAAAATTTATCGAGAAATGACCGGAGCAACTAGATTTATGCACCAAATTCACTGTTATTCCCGTTACGATTGTGAATTCTGCGGCACTGAACTTTGGGATTATGTTTTACTGCTGCAGATCTTACAGATACTTTCCGCTAAAACTTCTGAAGATTCACCGAGAGAATATGTGAATGGCGTGCACTGCTTAGGCCGCGACTTATTAGTTTCCACACGAATTTCGACTATCTCGAATTATTCGCCAAATTACTTGGCATAGGAAATAATTACAAATCCGGGGCAACTAGATTTATGCACCTAATTCACTGTTATTCCCGTTAAAATTGCAAATTCTGCGGCACTGAAAGTTGGGATTATGTTTTACTGCTGCAGATCTTACAGATACTTTCCGCTAAAACTTCTGAAGATTCACCGCGAGAATATGTGAATGGTGTGCACTGCTTAGGTCGCGACTTATTAGTTTTCGCACGAATTTCGACTATCTCGAATTATTCGCCAAATTACTTGGCATAGGAAATAATTACAAATCCTAAAATATATTCAATGGTGGGTTACGGGTTGATGCTTTTTTAATGGCGACGACACACACGCACACACGGGACGTCAATCAGACTTTTTGATCCCATACATTCCGACGGCTTTCCGACCACACAACGGGTTTTATTCAAAGAGATATTCTTGTCCACAAAGGTTTGAAACGTTCGCACAAAATAATACATGGGAAATCCGCGCTTATAACATTTCACAAGATTTGTTTAAGACGGGCCAAATAATGATTCTCCGCGGATACGACCACCTCACTCAAAGCTTGCCGCCAGACTCCCCAAAATCTCTTGGCGTCAGCACCAGCAACACAATCCGTTCTCACTCCCGCTACCGCCACTGCTATTGCTCGTACCGTTCACGATGGCAGTCTCTTCTTCACCATCCTTTCTCGCTTGTTTTCATCTCGCTTGCGACTCGTTACAACGAAATGAAGAGGATGTTCAAGAATGCTAAAATTGATTACTATGTGTGGGTGCGGGAAGTGAAAGTTGTATGCATCGGTTTGTAATGTGACGCCTACCCCCGGGAATCGAAGTGATTCCGAACCCGAACCCTTGCAACCGGCCAGATGGGTATGTCCTCGAAGTGCCAGCGGACTTCATCTGTCGTGCGGATATCGTTGCGCAGAAAATATTTCTTTTCTTTCCAAATATTTAGATCTGTGGATATAAATATTCGAAATATAAAATTAATCCAAACCCCGACACATTTCGAGACATATCCATCTGGGAATGCCCCCTCCACCGTAGCCATCGAAAAGCTATGCCACTGGCGACAAATGGAGAGGCACATTGCCGCCATGTGGCGTGCCATTCCACACACATCTGTTTTGTCCGATGTGACAACCGGTCGAATGTGACAAACACATGAGAGTGGAAGGAGTTTTGGCTGCAGTGAAAGGAAAGGTGGCGGTAGCAGCATGTTGGCGCGGTACTAAATGGGAGTAAAACTAATAAAAAAGTTAATCGCTCCATAAATTGGAATGCTGACCTAACCTTCTGCAGTGCCCCACAACCACCTTTCAAAACGGAAGTTTGTGCGCGAATACAATACATCCAGCTCTTGGCTACGTACAAGTTTCAGAAGAAAATAACATTCATCGCGTACAGATTTAACTAATTAATAAGCAACCTAAGCTTTCGTCTGACTGGATCGTTGCCATAGTCTTATAGGCACATGTTCGGAATTAACTCATCGCTACGAACTGCTCAAACTGGAATGACCTCTTTCTGGTGTACGAATAATACGTAAGTACATAATGAAACGAAAGAAAATGACAAGGAGAATGCAAAAGTACATTCGTTTTGCAATCATCAAAATCATAGAGCGAACTCCTGTTGATGATTTATGAAAAAGAAAGAATTAAAATAAAATATTCATCTTAGATACGAGATAAAAGATTTAAAAAAAAAGAAAAAACTTTATTTGCAACTAACGTAGTCTAATAGAACCCAAAATTATAGACGTATATGCATAATATAGAAAAAATGAAAACATATTATATACACGACCATATATTTGTTCAAATGTGTTGATCTAGATTTTTTTAAATAGTTTTCTCAAGTTCCATATATTTTCTTACTTAAACAAACGAGGAAACATTTAAAAATATGGTTTGAATCTTGACGTGATAGTAAATAAAATTAAATAACAAACAGAACGCTAGCGAAAGACAAGGACATACGGAAATTACTGACCTGACAACTACAGAAACAACTTTAGGAAAATATTTCGATATAATTTGTGATATAACAACTACATGATAAACAATGTGAAATTTACGAAATACGTGCCTCGATTTTAAACACACGATTTTAATTTTTTTTGATACAAAACAAAAGGTTTTGACAAGAAAGAAAAACCAATTGATACGGTAACCTTCTGTGATTGCAAAGAAAACAAAATTTTCCGTTCAATTTGCGAATAAGTTCTTTTATAAATACCACAAAAAGCACGATGCAACAAACAATCGAAGAATTCGTTATGGAACTAGAGAAATACAATAATTAGCGCAGAAAGCATTATGTGTAGATCATTTGCAAATTAGATGATAAAGTTTAGATGAGAAAAAGAATGAATTTATTAGATATGTCCTGATTGCAATTTGATTTAGACTTCAAGTCTTAATCGACCACTTATATATTTGTTCTATAGTAGTTGGTTAAAGCACTAGTTTGATTTCAACGTTTTTTCAATAAGATATCTATGTAAGAATTATACATTTATATATTTTGTATACTGTACAACTATCTCAATGAATCGCGTAGAAAATAATTAGTATGAATAATAGAACGAATTAAAAATATAGGAAAAGCAAAAATTAAAGTAGAAACTGAAGAAAGAGATTATTGAAACTAATACCAAAGATACAATGAGGAATTTTGAATGTGTGGATATCTTTCCTATATAGTTACTATGGACAACGTACTAAAATTTCATTGTACCATATCGCATCTTTTAAGTTCCACTCAAAAGTCTGGATCATACTTGCAGCTTGAATTTGATCTATAAAAATGACAGAACATAATACTCAATTCTTGCCTAGTTTTTAGTCATTTTCGCAAAAGTGAATTTACAATTTTTTTTCTTTTGTGAGAATTAATATTTATAGAAAAAGAATTTGACTTTATTTTTTATATTATAATAGCTTTAATTTATAATATTTACTTGGCTGCTTAAATAACGATATTAAGTCAAACCCAGAAATGCTTTCAGTTTATATTTCGTAAGCAAGAAATTAAAGGCTTGCCAAGTATGTACAAGTAATATCAAATAATACATATTTTTCAACTTATGCTTCTTACTCTTCAATCAGAAAATCTATCAGCAAATCACAATTAAATAAAGTGAAAATTTGTGTTCATGACATTTGGTTCTCAGTTTGGAATTTCGTAAATTAAACAATAAAGAATGAAAAGAAATTCATTAAATTAAAATGGTCATATTTATATTTTTTATACCAGCCAATAATTATATTTTTTTCACTCAGTTTGTAAGTGTGTGCCAAAAAACGACAATTTAACAATATTCCATCTACTCGTACAAACTTAGCAACAAACATACATACATGATATGGATTATTTGAATTAGTTTCGTAGTTACATAATCAGTTCCTTATTTGCGAGTGCGCCTTGTGCCCATCGAAAGAAAAAAATTGAAAAAGAAAAAAAAAAGGATTCGAAGTGAAATTTTCAATTATAATTTTTTAAGATATTTTCTGGCGTTGTGAAAGAGACTAAGAAAAACCAAAACAAAAACAAAATTGATGTGAACTAAATCTGTTCGTAGATATAATCTGCAATGAAAGCTGTTTGTAGTTATTTAGTGAAGTTAGATTTAGAGTCGGAATTAAAATGAAGTGCTAAAAAGATAACCACGACTTTCCTTTTCTGCGGTTCTTCTTTTTTTCAGCGGGAAGGGAAGTGCAGGGTAGGTATGCCGTCGCGAGGGTAGGGTTTCGCCAAATCCGCTGAGGTCGGTTTCGCGTCGCGCGCGGTACGCGGTACCTTTGTATGTTTGACATTTTGTTAGAGTAGTTTTCGTCGGGTTAATTTCGAGTAGCATATTTTTCGGTACCGCGTCGAAACTTCGGGAACGCGAAATAGAAATTAGATTTTGGTATTCTTGACTGGTGATGAAAAGAAATACGGAGTAACGTAAAGTAGGTTCCTTCTCCGTATGTTTTGGTTGATAACGCGTTTGGAAAACGGGCATGTTCAGGTGGCTGAAATATTGTAATTGAGCGTAACCCATTCGGAGACCCGCGACCGAAATCCTCTCCGAACTAGCTGGCCGACAAGCAGCCACCGCGTGAATGGGTTACGGTGCACGGATTGGTTGACCTGTTGGTACCATCCGTTGGCACTACTCAGACTTAACCTCTAGAACCGATGAGAGGTCGGTTCCTCGTTCGAACTTGAAAAGATGAAAAACATTACAGGTTGCCCTGTAGTATCTGATGCAGTTTTTGCGAGAATGTTTGGATGGACTATTACACAGTCTCGTACAAGTGATGCATGAGTCGAAGGTGTTGTATGAGTCGGATGCATTGCATGAGTCGGATGCGTAGGCTGCGCAGTATGTGTAATATGGGTTAAGTGTGTTGGATGCGTTTCGAAGCTTTACCATTTGAATGGGATTTTGTGTTGCTTGATTGCTGTATTCATGTGAGGGTAAATGTTCGTACGTATTGAATGAATGCTGAATGCAGTTTGTTTTGCTATGAGACAAAATGTTGTTTTTAATGCATTTATTATTTCTCTTTTTCTCCATTAATTGTAGTAATAATTTGTTTCTCTCTTTTTTTATTGTTTTTATTCAAATAATGATGATTATCTTTGAAGAAACACATATCATTTTTGGAATATGAAATCATGTTTTTTTTTGGTGTTCTCCCTTTTGACTAGGTTTTTGATTTCGTACCAAATTGAGGATATGCTGGGATTTAGGATTGGTTAAAACATGTTAAATATAAATGTGCCATTTTGGTTTTTGTAGCCTGCAACGCCGGGAATTTTCAGCAACGTGTCGCATACGTCTTCGATGTAAGGAAATTTTTCACCGGTATGTTCGTAATAATCATTACGGATATCCTCTATTGTCGCTCCATCCTTAGCTCGCGAAGTGATAATACTGCGAATAATTGCATCAAACGGAATTTGATCGTCTGATAAATTATTTGCAGAGTTCTCTGACGTAAGGCTACAATCGGCCACAATAGTCATTTTTTCTCATTCTAAACAATTAAAACACGAAACAGTGAACTACACAGAATGAAAGACGATTTCATTATGTTAGGGAGAGGTACAGATTATTCTATTTTTATTCAAAACTCTCGCAATTCATTGTACTATACTGTTCATAGGATTGTATAGTGATGACCATATTGTTTAGAGGATTGAATTTCATGAACCTGGTTCTTGAATTCCCCTCTAAATTGTATAACAGCCGATTATTTCGCCAGTCCCATATTTTCACGTCTTTTCTAATAGAATAAGCAACAAAATCATGTATCGGGTGGAAGCATATCGAAGGAATGATGTTGCCAAATTCGGTTTGATTTCCATAGAACTCTTGCACGCTGGCTTTTTGAACCTTACCTGCTCGATCACTACAATATGCGTGAACATACTCGTATATGAAAAAAGGCAAAAAAAGAAAGATACGTGATGAATTGATAGACTTCATTCCTTTGGAAGTCGGTTAATTAGCCGATTATTATAAACTGCATATCTATCTTAGGATAAAGTCCTGTGTCATATTTTGGAATAAGTTTTCTGTTCGTATCTATGGTAGCAGCAACATTTTAATTGAGGAGATCGCTCCACATTTTGTAGTTTTGTGACAGATTTTGATGCTCATCAAATTGTTTTGATTGCATTTTTGAACCCTTTTTATAGCTTTGATGCATTCTGTCTTAATTGAATCAAATCTCTTCCAAAGTGATTCAATTGTTTTTCCTCTAAAAACTAGCTTACTAGGTTTACTTCCTGTTGATCTATTCACCATTTTGGTGGTAGCACATTCAACTTGAGATAATGTTTGCACCCAATCCGCATGCTGCAATGGTTCTCCAAGCTTTCCTAGCATTTGAATTAATATTCGACTTTTTGTACCTGGCTGTTGTCCTCAGCTGAGTGAACTGCAACCTTAAATGAGATATATTTAGCTCCGATATGAAGAAACTGAACTTGAAGGAAGTGAAACACGTGCCACGTTATCACGCTTGAAGGTCGACCATAGTACTCAAAGAACTTCTTAAGGCGCAACCCCTAGCAAAACTCAGAAACGTTACGAATGTTTGCAAACACTTTTTTAATAGGAATCAAAATAAACCTTTGGCTACTGACTCTACGTACCCGAGGAAAAGGAAGTTTCTCTTAGGCTCCTCCCCCGATTGACTGCTATCTGGTCTGCGATCAGGTAGACTAATTTGAATCGACGTCTTTGAGCTAGTGGAAATGATTTTTTTTTTACTTAGATGCATAGTCCGGTAAACTGAGGCAGCACTCGAGTGCAAGTGGCTCCCACCATACCATGTCCATCTGGGTAAAACATTTACAAGCATCGGAGTACCATCAAATTTTACCCAATTGGGATAGTGGTGTAGGATCGGATGAGACGGATTCCTGATAAGCGTTGGTAAATAAATCACTGAGCATCCACCCCTTAAGGGTTATTGCTAACCCCATAATAACTTCCCTACTTTTATCAACCATGGGATTAATAAGACAACTACACATAAGAACAAAAAAAGTGGCTTAGAGGCGAATTACAACAACAGCTGAGAGATTTTTGATTCTTTTGGTGCAGCAGGAAAACGCTGTGCATACCATCCTTCGTTGGCTCTTTCTCATCAAACAGGTTTCCGGCCATCAGATCTTCTTCTTCTTAGCACTACAGCCCCTTTCGGTCCATTGACCGCGTCCTTCGATTCCGAAAACCGAGCAGCAATGAACTGTCTTCGTCGACTGAGTCAGACCAGCGTTTCCGCGGTTCCCCCACTGGTCTCCAGCCTTCAGTTCTTCCAAGCCTTTTGGGTATCCGTTGTTCGTCCATACGTTTCATGTGGTCAGCCCACACTCTTACAATCGTTGAGACCTCCGGCTCGCCAAAAATTTCGTACAGCTCATGGTTGTATCAAATTCGCCATTGGTCCCCATCTAGCTTCGCTCCAATTATTCGTCTCAGGACCCGTCGCTCAAAGGCGCTCAATATATTTGTGGATGCTTGGGTTAGGCTCCATGCTTCGCACCCATACCATAACACAGGTCTTATCACAGATCTTTATACTTGGAGCTTTATTTTCCTGCGTATTCACCTGGTCTTCAAGAGCGTCAAAACTAAATAAAATATTTTATTTGCGAGCTGTATTCTTCGGCGCCTAACTACACAAATTCGCTCACATTTTCGACACTGTATTCGCCAAATGTGATATTTTGTGTATTTGAGGTATTTTTCCTCGACTACGTCATGAGCTTTGTTTTATTGTCATTGATTTGTAGCCCTACTAGTTTTACTTCACTGTCAAGTTTCATGAAAAGTTCTTTGACATTTGTTAATGACCGTGGCAAAATGTTGATGTCTTCCGCATAGCCTACTACTTTGCACGACTTGAATAGTAATGTACGTCGCGTATCATCAGGTAGCTTGCTTATGAGGTACACCACAGCCAAATTGAATAGCGATGGAGCCAGTCCATTTCCCTGCTTTAGTCCGATATTTGTGTCAAAGGCATCGGTGGATTTGTTATTGATGCGAACTTGGGAGGTCGTCAACGTCATTGTCATTTTGGTAAGACGGACTAATTTGGCTGGGATGCCAAAGCAAAGCATTATTTCGTACAGTACGCTACAATCAATACTGTCGTATGCTTGCTTGAAGTCAACGAAAATTTTGTGTACGTCTATGATGAACTCCCAGCATTTTTCAAATACCTACTTGACAGTCAACAATTGGTCTATTGTTGATTTACCTGTTCTAAAACCACCTTGATACTCCCCAATAATACTGTTGGCGTATGAATCTGATTTGATTTTCTGAAATTTTACAAAATATGATATGCCTCTATAATTTTCGCATTGAAGCTTGTCACCTTTTTTGTGGATAGGGAATATAATTGATTGGCTCCACTCTTTCGGCACATGTTCTTGTTGCCAAACGTGCTGGATGCCATCAGATAGCTCCTCTAAAGTCGTATGAGATATTCTTGAGCTTGAAAAGTGTCTTTCAGTGTGTCCAAAACATACACACATCTAGCGGAGTAAAAGGCATTTCCCAGCCATGTCGAGCATGCATGACGGTGATCCGGAATTAATCTTCTCCTTGGTGATCAGCACGAACCTTGCCACCTTCCTATGTACCGGAAAACCCCCATTCCCTAGGTAAACGTTGAATGAGCTGAACAATAAGTCAAGACAATGGTGTTAGACAAGTTACAACACCTCAGCAGGAACACCATTTGGTCCCGGAGACAGCATCAACATTGACGGGATGAGCTAAGAAAAGGGCCCACATTATCTTGTCTATTTATTCCGCTTTATGTATGTAAGGTAGCCGTAGGGCACGTAGCTTCCGCATAACTAGCTTGTAGCCAAGACTCCATGGATCCATGTTCACATTGTCCACCAGATATTGTCAGCAGCGAGTTGCTGTTGTTAAAATGACCTTAGACAATGTATTTCAGGCAGCGCTAACATAAAAAAGCCAAAAATTGGTCAAAAACTGCCAGTTCCTAGTGCGCTGGAAGAAAATCCCCTTCAGAAGAGTAATTCCAAGATAAATAGAGACAAAACATCAACACTCAGAAGTATACTACCACATAAGCCCCTCAAAAAGATACTGTTCGTACTTGTTAAACCAATAGGTTGGTAATCCTATGCAGATGTCCACATTGGCCACATTGAATAGGCTTTAAGCGACCCAATAGGAGCTCGTTGTCCCAAAAATATGGCTAAATGGGTACAACAACACAATGTTTAGGTGGTGTACTCTACGTCTGATGCTGGTTATTAACTTGATGGCGTCAATCATGTTCTGGGGACAGGAGAATTCCAACCTCCAAAGAAGAACATAACAAAGTTAATACAGCACTGAATTTCCTGAAAGTGAATTAACATTAACGTTCAGGATATACTTGAGCAGTCTGCAAAAGATATGCAAATTTCGTGTCTGCTGCTTAGCAAGAACACAATAACAAAACTTCATAATCATGGTACGTTGACGAATCTAATATGGTTGTCATGTATTTTCAGAACAGTGCTTACTTTGGAGAAGAGGGGCATGGACTAAATGATGTTTTTTTGCGAGCTCGGTATTCAGAAAAACGTTTTTAGTGTATACCTTACACCATACAAACCAATGTTATTAGTAAGGTTTTGTAAAATTACTTTACTCAAATCGCAACCTGTCTGTCCGTCTGTCCGTTTGTCCGTTTGTCCGTCCATCCGTATGTCACAGCAGTTTTCTCGCAAACGATATAAGCTAGAATTATATAGGTGCAAAGTGGTGCTCTCTTCAAAGTTCAATAAAAAAATATTTTATGACGAGTTTAAGGGGGGAGGGTATTCCCCTTATAGGAGAGTGGCCCCTGAAAAAAATTTATCATAAGTAGCCAATAAAGATATCAGTTGAAAGGTCTTGATAAGAGCTTTTCAAAACAGGTCTTAAATTATCATTTTTTGCTTCAAGGAGCCCATAGGGAGGGGAAATAAACGAAAAATTTGTGTCTCTCCTCGCGATTGGACACCTGTGATCTGAAAAAAAATAGGGATGCAGTAGTTTATTAGTACAACAACAGAAAATACCTTGGAAGTAAAAATTCGCTTAACTTTTGTTAATAATAGTAAGATCTTCGAATTTCACATTTTCCCCAATAAAATCGTATGTATACCCTTAAACTTCATTTTGCAAAAAGTTTGTGCCAAAAATTACAAAATTCAAACAAAATAGCATGTTTTCGTTAAAAAACGTAGTAAATCTCGAAAACTATTTAACGTACCGAGTTGATGTAAGCTAAGTTTGTTAGATCTAAATTATTAGGTAAATTTCCCGAGAGAAAATTTCCCGAGAGAAATTTACCTATTGCGGAGAGTATCTTATATATATATATATATATATATATATATATATATATATATATATATATATATATATATATATATATATATATATATATATATATATATATATATATATGGGACATAACGAAAATTGTGACCACGCTAGAGGTTTTTGCTCCGATTTTCACAAAATTTTCAGGAAAGGCGTATTGAGTAAATATCTCGGTTAAGTTCGTGAACCAGCTATATCGGCCCGACGAAAACAAAATGGCGGCCATTTTAGACGAAAAATCGTGATTTCTGTTCTGACCAAAGTATAGCTCCAATTTGCATGAAAATTGGTACAAAGGTTCACTGATGTATGTGATGAATCTCGCAATAAAAGGTAAGGTACAAAGGTGCAAAGGCCATACTGATGGCTCGTGATTGAATCGGAAGTCGTGTATCTGGGTTTGGGTGAGCTCTCAGATGCAGAAAAAGGTGCGGAAGGTGGAGAAGCATAAACAGCAAAATCAAAGGAACCTGAAAATTCGCGATGCAAATGTTGATGCTGATGCAGCATAAGCAGCGACAAGAGACATCCAGTTTAACTGCGAAGCTACATGAACAATCAGCGAAGCTAAATGAACAATCAGTGAAGGTGGATCAACAAGTATTCGAAATCAAGGCAGACATCACACAGAAACTGGAGGAGCAACCAATGAAGCTAGACTAACAGGCATTCGAAATCAAGGTAGACTTGCAAAACTAGTCAACCGAAATAAAAGCAGAGCTTGATAGTCTGAACAACAATTAAATGCGTCGAGGAAAAGGCTTACCAGGTCGAGGAAAAGGTCAGCCATGTCAAGGGGAGAATTAACCATGAGATGGACAAAATTTAAGAAGGAATTAAAAACAGCAAAAAAATATTCGACGGGCAAACGGTCTGGAGTTTTTACAAAACACACTTTGAAGCCGCCGCCAGGAGTAAGAAGGAACGAGCAACTGCATTAATTCGTGCTCTAAGAGGTCTAACTGCCGAGATTTTGCAGACTATCCCCATTGAGTTGCACTCAAATTCAGCGTCTATAATAAATTGGCTTATAGTCTGAACTTTGAGGCAGCGAAAAATATGACTCGTACCACTGCTCGGGCTCACGAGGTAGTGACAGACGAGTGGAGATAAGAGTGCGTGGAAATTGAGTGAGAGCAGCAGGTGAATGGTGCATTTAGATGCTGGAATTGCGGAGAGAAGGGGCACTTGCAAAGAGACTGCAAGAAGCGAAGAAAACCGAGCTATTGTCAAAGGTGTGCAGCTAGGAGGAGATCCAGACCGAGTCAGGAGCCCAGAATGGAAACTCTTTAAACTGAGGGGTCACCGTGTCAAGACTACATTGCGGAGAAGCAGACTTATGTCTTCCGGGGTAAGTTGACGTAGAGCACTGCACCATCAGAATCGACTTTGGTGCAACCCGATCGATTATTTGGCCAGACCTAGTGAGGCAACAACAACTTTACCAGGGCAGCATTTTCTCACTACAGGCAGCTACGGGAGAAACTGCACCTTTCCAGATACAGTTGGGAGACCTTGCGTTCTTACATAATTTTCTAGTTGCGAACATTACGGATGATTGTACTCTCGGAATAGCCTTTCTGCGACCACATGGAATCACGTTGGATTTGGGCAAACGAGTATTGAAATGGCGGAGTGTCGAAGTATAGATGGAGGATCCCAGCGTCCACAATCCCAAGATGAATGTGGTAGCATGTGCCGACACGGATGTACCGAAAACTTCCGAGAGCATTCTATGGGCCAAGCTTAAAGCTGATTATGGAGACCACTGATTCTATTTGATAGAGCCAACGAAGACGTTTGCATTACGCAGTTTGATTGTGGGACGAAGCCTTGTAAGATCTGTAAGGAACGGATATGTGCCGGTTAGAGTCCTGAACCCAGCAGAACCAACCACACGCATGAAGGGGGGGGCAGTCATCAGCAGCTGCCAGCTCGTTTCCACCATCACCTCTTTGGAAGCTACCGACAACCATCATTGGAAAAGGAGGGAAGACACAGACAAAGCCCGGGATCTCACGCCTGCAATATAGAAACAGACCAAATTGCCAGTGCACCTATTCAAGCAAGCCTCTGATCTGGTGACCAAGTACAGTGACATCTTCTCAACAAACCCGGATGACCAAGGCTGAATGAGTAAGATAACTCACGTCATAGATACACAGGGAGCCAAGCCGATTCGACAAGCACTAAGACGTCTTCCTATAGCCAAACAAGGAGAAGTGAGTAAACTGATCTCGATCATGGAACAACACGGAGCTATTGAGCCTTCTGTCAGTCCATGAGCCACGTCAGTAGTTGTAGTAAAGAAAAAGAATGGTAGCACTCGTTTTTTCTGGCGACTACAGGCAGCTTAACTACGTCACTAAGAAAGATAGTTACCCGCTTCCACGCATCAACGACAGCATGGACACTTTAGCCGACGCAAAATGGTTTTCTACTGGCATGTGGAAACCGACAAGAAGGACCGAGAGAAGACCACATTTTCAGTAGGGACTGGATTGTGGCAATTTGTGGTGATGCTATTTGGGCTTTGCAATGTTTCGGCCACCTTGGAATGCCTTATGGAATACGTGCTACGAGGCTTTACCTGGAAGACCTCCTTCGTATACCTAGATAACATCATTGTTATCGGGAGAACGATCGAAGAGCTTGAGCGGAAGTTAGAAGAGGTATTCTCCCGATTGTAATTGGCAAATCTGTAACTTAGTTCTAATAAGTGTACCCCTTTTTGCAGCTGAAGTAAAATACCTGGGACACGTTGTATCAGCAGAAGGAGTCAAAACAGACCCTGAGAAAACTGAAGCCGGGAAAAGCTGGCCAACCCCAAACAAGAAGTGCCAACTACGAAGATATCTGGGTCTGGTGACCTACTATCGAAGGTTCGTCAAAGAATTTGCCAAAGTAGCTATATTTCCCCATCAGCTAACCGACGAAAACCTTGAAGGAGAAGCTGTGTGAGACATGCGTGCTGGCATATCCGAAACCCGGAAACATGTTTGTAGTTGACACCCATGTGAGCAATGGCGGCGTTATAGTTGTACTTTTCCAGCATATCGGTGGCGAAAAAAAAGTCCTCTCGTATTACAGTCGAGTTTTCTCAAAAAGTGAGTGGAACTACTGCGTGACTAGGAAGGAGCTTTTGACTATAATAAGGGCCACCGAGTATTTCCAAAAGTACCTTTATGGCCATAAATGCATTCTTCGAACGGAGCATGCATCGCTGAGATGGCTTCTTAGCTTCGAAAGCCCCGAGGGACAAGTTGCGAGATAGATCGAAGGATTGCAATCATACGTTTACAAAATTTATCGTCGGGAGAGTGGAGCTCATGGAAATGCTGACCCTCTTTCTCATAATCCATGCCCAGCTAACTGCAAGCATTGCCAACGGATTGAGGAAAAGGAGCCGCCCGTTGATCTGCGATTGATAACGGCTGAATTCAATGAAGGTTTTCCATCGGAGGAGATTCAAAATGCCCAGTTAGCCGATGAAGACATCGGACCATTGCTCCTATGGAACAACTGGGCGACCGGAGTGGAAGTACGTTTCAATGCATGGTGCCATCCTAAAAAGTTGTTGGGCAGAATGGAACTCCCTTCAGGTGGAGGGTAGCATACTCAATCGGAAATGGTAAATGGCAAACTATACTTCCCAAAAGCCGAATCCACGATGTGGTTAAGGAAATGGATGACTAATCCGCGGGAGGCCACTTTGGTGTTTACAAGACCTTAGCAAACTTGCGGGAAAGATTTTACTGGCTCCACGCTCGAGAAGACGTAGAGGACAAGTGCAAACCTATAACGTGAGGGTACGGTTTGAAAGGATTGCTGTTGACATCGCAGGACCCTTTCCTGAATCCGAATGGAGAAATCGATACACGCTGGTTGTGGCCGATTATTTCAGCAAGTGGCCCGAGGTCTACCCTATTCTGAATAGCTGAATAGCCGAATAGCTGATCAAGGCCGAAACTTTGAGTCACTAGTTTTTGGAAAATGTGAGAGTTGCTGGGAATACGGGAAACAAGGAAAACACCGCTGCATCCCCAATCTGATAGAATCGTCGAACGTTTCAATGGCACACTCAATAAACACCTGGCCAAGATGGTTGACGAGGACCATAGGGACTCGAACCAACACATTCCATTATTCTTGATGGCATATAGAGCTGCCGAACATACATAGACAGACGGAGCCCCAGCCAAAGTTATTTTTGGAAAGACTATTCGTCTGCCGGCTGATATAAAGTTTGAAACACCCTCTGATAAACCCCAAACGATCGGCTACTGACTGCATGAAGACCAGGTATGATCTAAAGGCAAATTCTACTGGCTTCCAGTAAGATGACTTGGTGTGGGTATATAACCCACAACAACGGAAGTGTAGGTCTCCGAAGTTGCAGCATAATTGGGAGGGACTATATTAAGTTACAAAGCGAATCGACGACGTCGTATATCGCATACAGGAACACCGTAAGCCGAGAGCCAAAATGAAAATCGTGCACCTGGGACGTCATGCCTCAACTTGCATCTAGGGAGACTCAACTAAAACTGGCGACACATCTTTTCGGGGCGAAAAGATCTGAGGCGGGCGCAGTGTTACAAGTCCATACAATTCTGCGAACTACTGTCAAAATTTTCGTCGCAACTTTTTCTAACATAAAGATCAATATTGATTGAAAAGAAGCATCCCAGAAAAGTAAACGTATGACGTCGAAAGTATATACTCGAAACCACAAGAATGGACCAAGTAGATCCATGATCAATATCTAAAAGCAAGCAAGTGATGTTACTCCGGGTATTCAGCATTTTTTGAATATCCTAGGTAGTTTTCGCCAGAACATTCACCAAATTACGAGAAGTGGATTGAATGAATAGATACCCTATTAAAGCGTAGCTGAATTAATGGGGGAGAGGGATATAGTAAAACTGCGATATTAAAACTGCAATAGTAAAAACTGCGATAAGAGTAGAGCGCGAATTAAACGCGATATTGATTGATAGTGAAGTAAAAGATTTTCGTGCTTTCTGTCAAGACAATTGAAACATAAATTGATAGACAAGTGAAAAGTAAATTGAAATGCGATTTGTAAAAACAAAAATTAATTATTGTGCATTGTTATTAAATAAACTGTTTTAACTTAATTTAAAAAACAGTTCTTTTTCACTTCCTCGGGACATTAAACTTATCGGCCACAAACCATAACACGCGACAATATATTGTATATATATTTATATATCTGTATATATATGTACATAGATATATACATATATATATATGTATATAAATATATATATATATATATATATATATATATATATATATATATATATATATATATATATATATATGTATATATTACATATATGCATATATACTCGTATATATATATATATATATATATAAGGGTATATATCTACATATATAGAGTATATATCTATATATATACACATATATACATATGTATATATATATATATATATATATATATATATATATATATATATATATATATGTGTGTGTTTATATGTATATTTATATATATATATATATATATATATATATATATATATATATATATATATATATATATATATATATATATAAATATATACATACAAGTATAGCTACAAATAGATGTATATATATATATATATATATATATATATATATATACATATATATATATATATACATATATATATATATATATATATATATATATATATATATATATATATATTAACATTGTGACAAAAAGTACCCGGAATTTGCAAATAAATCGCAAAATAATTAATTATTCATTAAAATCACACGGAGCCAAAACTAGTAACTATGGTACTGGATCGATGGTATTTATTGCGTTTTTGGCTTTTAATTCGTTCACAATAAAACAAAATCACAAAATCACTAAAATTGCAACGCACTACTGAGGTGTAAACAAAGTGATTGAGAGATCATGCTTATATTTGGCATAGTAATTAAAGGCAGTCCTACCAACTTAACAAAATACATTTTTTTGAAATATCATTTATCCGGGGAATTTAAATTACAATTTCCGGGTACTTCATTGCCGCAATATATATATATATATATATATATATATATATATATATATATATATATATATATATATATATATATATATATATATATATATATATATATATAAATATAAATATATATATATATATATATATATATATATATATATATATATATATATATATATATATATTTATATATATATATATATATATATATATATATATATATATACCTATATATATGTTTATATATATATATATATATATTTATGTGTGTATATGTTTATAAATATGCATGCGAATGTATATACATATGTATATCTTCACTTTTTTACAGCACTACAGCAAGAACTGTCTCGGTCCATTGACCGTGTCCTCCGATTTCGAAATCCGAGCAGCAATAAACTGTCTTCGTCGACCAAGTCTGACCAGCGTTTCTTCGATTTCCCTACTGGTCTCCACCCGTCAGTTCTACCAACGAATACCTT
Source organism: Odontomyia ornata (assembly GCA_963969285.1). Classification (NCBI taxonomy): domain Eukaryota; kingdom Metazoa; phylum Arthropoda; class Insecta; order Diptera; family Stratiomyidae; genus Odontomyia; species Odontomyia ornata. Next base: position 190,174,652 of record OZ017738.1, read on the forward strand.
TTTGGCTAACCGTTGTTCGTCCATACGATTCACGTGGCCAGTCCATTGCATCTTCCGCAATCTTACAATTGTTGAGACCTTCAGCTCGTCCAAAATTTCATACAATGCATAGTTGTATCAAAATTCCTCTTGGTCCGCATGCAGCTTCGCTCCAATTATTTGCTCCAGCACCCGTCACACAAAGGCGTTCAAAATGTTTGCGATTGCTTGGATTAGGATCCATGTTTCATATCCATAGCATAACATAGGTCTTATCACAGATTTGTATACTTGTTTTGTTTTCCGAGGTATGCTGCTAGTTTCCATGATCGTCAAAACTGAATATAACATTTTGTTTGCAAGCTGTCTTCTTCTTCTTCATTAATTAGAATATAGGATTACATAACTATAACGAGTTAGAGGATATTTTAAGTTAGTAAACAAACACAAATGGAAAAGAAAAAGAAGAAGCTCAGCTCGTAATAATTTTTTAACTGCTTAACGATTTTTGATTTCATATTATAATTGCGTAAGTTCCCAGGCAGCAACAAATTGTCGCTGGTATAAGAGAAGTTATTCAAGATATACAAATCTAAATATTATTTATTAAAAAGAAAAGAAATCAAAGGACCACGACCAGGACACAGCGAATCAGTTCCTCCAAACCTCAACAGTGTGCTTCTTTAAGAGTTTCTTAAATATATGAAAGGATCTTACATTTTTTAACTCAGGTGGCAAAGAGTTATATACTTCCATTGCTAATCTGACTGGATCACTATGTTTTCTTCTAGTGCGAGCAAATGTTACCTGATGATAGTCATTGAATCTGGTATTATATGAATGGATATCACAGTGTTTGATTAGTTTGATACCCGATTTCATATCGGTATGTAGGACTCTAAAAATAAATTTAGCTTTTACCATATATATTATTTGCCTGATACTTGATTTCTCTGTTAGAGGATAAATTGTAATACTAGGGGTCAATCTATCCAATCCATGTATTGCCTTGACTATCTTATTCAGCATTCTATGTATTGAATCAACATTAGCTTTTGAAGTATGACACTAATCCAGAATGCCGTAAGGCAAAATATGAGCATTATAAATTATATTTTTGAGACCAGTATCTAAATAATTTTTACACCTAAATACCCTAATCCAGAAAGCTAGTTTAGGTTTCAAATTACTAATCTGTTGATTCCATGATAGCCTATCGTCAATAATAAGACCCAAGTATTTCCATGAAGATACACGCTTTATTCATTCATCAAACATTTCAATGTCTAGCGTTATACCAACTTTATTCAGTTGTTTAAAAAGCATAAACTTGGTTTTTTTGAGGTTGATAGTTAATTTACTTCCGAACAACCATGAGCTGTATTTCGTTAAATCAGCATTTATTTTGCGCTCTAACGCACGAGATGACGTATCAGGAAATAATAGCAATGTGTCATCAGCAAAGACAATCTATTTTCCTTCCAAATTTGGGAAGTGAATATTATAAATAGATAAAATAAAAAGAGTAGGACCCAGTATAGAACCCTGTGGAACACCAACATTAATCGTAAACTTTTCACTAATTTGTTGATTTACACGTACAGAGATAGTTCTGTTATTCAAAAAGCTTCCAATTAATTCCAGTGGTGCCTCTAATGCCCAGTTCATTTAAAAATTGCAATAAAATCCAGTGATCAACCGGGTCGAAAGCCTTAGTAAGGTCAACGAATATGGTCGCAACATGTTTGCTCTTATCTAGTTCAATATTGATGAACTGTAAGGCATCAGTATTAGCAGATGGAGTGCTTCTTTTCTCAACAAAGCCATATTGGCTTACATTGAACCCTAATGAGTCCTCAATAAAGTTTACTATTCGTTTGTTAAGATTTTTTTCAAATACCTTACTCAAAGTACTAGTTAAGCTTATCGGGCTGTAGTTATTAGGATCATTCTCTTCACCTGATTTGAAAACCGGAATAATTGCTGCATCTTTAAACTCTCTAGGAAATATTCCCATCGACATGACATTATTGAACTCGGAGACAACATGTGGAGCTATTATAGCACTGACAAGTTGATCCCCAAGCGAATCAACAGAAATATCCGAACCACATTTCTTAGCCCTATTAAAACCAAAAAGTTCCCTATGTATAATTTGCCATATTTTTCTTGAATTTCCATCACCTACTCGTACATTTATCTGATTATTTAAAACATTTCTTTTAGCGGACCTAATCAAAGAGTCAACCCTATTCTTTTGTTCTCTGTATTTCAAATTCAATATGGAGTTGTTCTGGCTATTTTTCATTTGTTTAAATAAAGCTTTCTTTTTCCTAATTTCGCGAAGAATCTCACTTGTTATCCAATTATTATTCCATTATTATTCCTAGTCCGAATCATTCTGATGGAAGTAGCTGCTTCTTTGGTGTTTTGAATAATTTGTATTATTTCAGAAATTGATAAATTGTGATCGTATTCCATGCATTTACTTCTAACTAATTCAATAAATTTAATCTTATTTAAAATAAAAATTTTCCTTTTAACCATAGGCAATAAGACTTTCCTCAATCCTTCCAATGTAATAAGTAAAGTTTTATGGTCAAGTTCCGGCCAATCATCATATTTGATATTAAAAGATACAATCTGATTATTTATAGTTGTGACAGGATGATCAAGGAGGAATACACTATTTTCTGTTACTCTAGTAGGAAGGTTATTCATTACAGTTGCACCATTCATATGTAGCATATTTAAATAGTTTAAGCTGAAATTGTTATTTTTATCACGAATATCGATATTAGTGTCATCTACTACCATCAGGTTTTTGTAATTATGATATATACCGTCTAAATATTCAATAAACTCACTGCGAATCTCGTTAGGGGCCCTATAAAAAGTACCAATATCGACAACTCCCCTATCACTATCGATAGAGACAAGTAACATATTATAGCAACTATTAACGAGAAGAGCTCTATACCTGATTCTATCTTTGATATAAATGGCAGTACCACCTCCTTGAGAGTGGTCCCTGCAGTTATGAATTGTATTATAACCATCAAGATTGTAAAGGGTAACTTCATTAGTGCAAATCCGTGTTTCGTTAAGAATAATAACATCCAAATTCAAAATGCCTCAATATCAATGAATTTATTCCTTATGCTTCTGATATTAGCATAGAATATTGTCAAGTTGGTGATACTACTCATATTTCAGAGGAAGAATTTATTTTACTCGGAAAAATTCTTACAGCTTTGAGGCGCTCAGGGCAATCTTTCTCATGAGCTGGATGCGATATTTCTTTATTTTTGGCGAACATACAGTTTGAACATTTCGCCGATTCGGATTTACAATCAATGGTTTTATGACTTTCGGCACAATTGGCACAAGCATCCAAAACACTGCTGCATTTCTAGGCAGGATGGCCAAATCTTTGACACTTGAAACATCTCCTTACCGTTAGCCCTTTTCTGCAGAAATGAGAGTTATAGTCAATATTAACATACGAGTTAACTAATCTATTAAATAGTTGCCCCGGAACTTCAAACATTAGAGGAAAAGGACTACCATTCCTATTTTTCCAACATTTTACCACATTTAGATTACAGTTTGGTATGTTCGGGTTCAGGGCCTTAATCTCAGACAAGAGCTCACCAATATCAAAAGCTCTCTCCAGACCATGCACAATTAATCTGGGATTTATTTGTTTTGTAGGATCCACCAAATATTACTCACCCAGACTACCCCGCAATTAACCGGCAAGAACCTCTGTACTAGAATAATTCCCCCTCCTGGTAATTCCTTCTTATACACAATAAGAATCTTAGCCTCAGCAGGTTTGAAAGATTTTTTAATCTGGACCAATGTTTTATCCGCAGGTTATTTATTTTTAAGTCTTATTATAACTCCTCCATTATATTTAGGCAATATTTTTTTTCGGAGGGTTAGACAATGCAGCAGCGTATGACATAGGCAGTGTTGAGCTTCTTTCTATGGTTTACTTTTGTAAATCATCAATTTTTTTAGTAATTAAAGAATTGCCTTCTATTAATCCAGCAATCTTATCAACTATTTCATTATTGCCTTGATTTGCGATCGGAAGTTTGCTTTTAATCGCCTTTGCTGCCGCAGGTTTATCATGAAGGCAAACCCAAAACACACAATCTCTAGCGATTTTTACGGCCTGGTATATGTTATTCGGCAATTCAAGGCAGCTCGTGTGTATCCACTTGCCACAACGTCCATCACACTTCAATGTAGAGTCACTGTCACGAAATACTTTGCTACATAATCCGCACTTGCTTGACATTGTAAAAAATATTACTGTTGTTTACTTATTCCATCCACCCTCTAATTTGCACTTTCCCAAACAAGTTATTCTGCCCGCGCCAAAACGCCAGCAACACTTGCAGCACAATCACACGACAAGTAATCAAGTGTTTGATTTTACTGAATCACTTCACTCGCGATTAATGTTTCAGAAATAAAATCCACAAAAAAGTTGATATTCATTCAAACGCGTCTTATTAATTTGCAAGTAGCTTTGGATCCCGTCTATTTTTCGCTCTCAATTGTTAAAACAAGAATGCAGTTCGAGACATTAAATTACAAAAATTAAAAAATTTTGTTAAAATACAAATTTATTTAAAACAGATCTCAACTTTCACCGAAATGTTTTCGTGATTAATTTTGATAGTCAAACGTGCTCACATTCTTTTCACTTTGTGTTTCGGTCCACCGAAATACAATTTCCTCCTTCTTGTTGGCACTCTATCCAGCCGAAATCCCTTCAAATACACTACACCTGTTTTTCCCCACAACGATTGTTGTTTACACGACTGGCATGGAAAACTTAAGAAAACGCGTCCAATTCGAATCGTTTGGGATAATTAGCGTCGCGCAATTGAACTGTACTATGTTGTCACGAATATTATTAATTTTTTGCGTGAATATCGGAGGTATTGACGTGATATTTTCACCTAAAACGTCGGGAAACAGATCGGAACAGCGCACACGAATGAAAACACCTTACACATTTGACGCCATTATCTCAACTTCCAACTTTTATCAAATGAATCCATCAAATATGCACAGCAAAGAGGAGACCACTGGTTTTCCATTAAAACAGACGAAATGAAGCTTGAAGGCGCATAACGGCGTAACAAAACGAGACATGGCCCCGAAGTAATGTGTCAAACGGTTCCAGGCTGGGTTCTCAGGTTGACAGAGGAGGTGTTTAGTGAGTAGTCCAATCGCGCATGGTAATCCAACACTCTGTGCATAAATGGCATTCACCTCCCTACCACAAAAAAAACCTCCATTTTTGCGCTATGACTTTCAATTCCGTTATCGGCAGCGGAAGACGGTGTCACTATAAAAAGGTGTCAGTAGGATTTAGTAGTCGATCTGCAGGTGTGTTATCACTGGCACTTCTCGATATCTAATGTCGCATCTTTTAGGAACCAGGCAACCCAATGTGCGACCCCAAGACCATTTACAACTATTTGTTCACGGCATTTGGGAAGAGGAACGCTGTGAGTTACGGTAACAAGGGATCCTTCCTCCTTTCTCAATTGGGCTTGGATATATATATATATATATATATATATATATATATATATATATATATATATATATATATAAATATATATATATATATATATATATATATTATATATATATATATATATATATATATATATATATATTTATATCTATATATATACATAGTTATATACAAATATATATACATATATATATATATATATATATATATATATATATATATATATATATATATATATATATATATATATATATATATATATATATATATATATATAAAGGGTGATTCATTGCAAGTGTACACATTTTTGTCGAAAAAAAACATAGTTTTTGTGAAGATTGAGCTATAATGTTTATTTATTATGGAAATTTGGTCCCTTACAATTAAATATGAAACATTACTTCGGGCATATGTGCACCTCATGCTGCTCTACAGACTATCAAACGATGAATGTAATTTTCGATTACATTTTCGCACATTTCCGGCGTTATTAGGCGTATGTTGGCTCGAATATTGTTTCTTAATGCTTCAGTAGTCTGGGGAGCAACAGCGTAAATAAGGTTCTTCAGAAATCCCCAAAAGAAGAAGTCACAAGGAGTCAAATCACACGATCTCGCCGGCCAATTGAAAATTATTCGATTTCACGTAGAGCGCGAAATGTTTGCACTGGCGATTCATTAATTTTGTAAAAAGTTTTAACAATAATAAAACGTTCAGCTGATGTGTATGACGCCATGATTAAAATTGTAAAAGACCAAACTGTCATAATCTGGCAATTTAGACCTGAAGTTGGTGATAAATAAGAGTTAAGGCCCATTCACATGTATACACTTGTTATGAATCGCCCTTTATATATATTTATATATAAATATCTACATATATATATATATACATATATATATATATATATATATATATATATATATATATATATATATATATATATATATATATACATATATATATATATATATATATATATATATATATATATATATAAATATGAATATATATATATATATATATATATATATATATATATATATATATATATATATATATATATATATATATGTATATATGTATATATATATATATATATATATATATTTATATATATAAATATATATATATATATATATATATATATATATGTATATATATATATATATATATATATATATATGTATATATATATGTATATACATATATACATATATATATGTATAGATATGTATGTATATATATATATATATATGTATATATATATACCTGTATATATATATATATATATATATATATATATATATATATATATACGTACATATATATATATATATATATATATATATATATATATATATATATATATATATATATATATATATATATATATAGATTTATATATATATATATATATATATATATATATATATATATATATATATTTATATATATAATATATATATATATATATATATATATATATATATATATATATATATATATATATATATATATATATATATATATATATATATATATATATATATTTAGTGTAGCTCTTAACAGGAATCTCCGATTTGATTGACCAGTTCTAATATATGCAGATGAAGTAGAATTGATAACTTCAGAAGATGCCTATTCTATTTATTTTAAGGTGTTTCCCCCTGTAGGCGAACTCCAAAATCAGTTTTGATTAAGTTTTAATACGCAGTATCACATTAATTTTGAAAATGGTGCTATTTGTGATGATTAAAAGTGGAACAGATAATTTTTTTAGTCTGACTGATAATCATTGGTCTAACCTAATGTCTTCTTCACCATAAAGTCGATGGAGCAAAACTGGCAACGTATAATTTTTGAGAGGATACGAAAATTTGAAATTAAATTATGTGCACTAATATATTTTTAGAATTGAAAATTAAATTGAAAATACCAACGAATATAAAAGTAAATTTCTCATTTAATAACTAACTGTATATTTATATTGGAAATTTGCTAAAAATTTAACTCGCAAATTATATTTATTTAAATTAACTGCTCCTAATTATTATAAAATAAGCACCTATGAGTGTTGCCTTGACAAATTAATTTTGTCTACCCAGCCAGTGAATATTTCCTTGACAATAGAAAGATTTGTAGGGCTCAGGATCAACGTTTTTTTTTTCAAAGGAGTTGTAAACGAGTAATATCAACAAGCAAACTAAAACTTAATTACAAATCAAGAAGCACTAGTTTTAAGGCAATAGGCCCGTAAGCCGAAGTTCTCTGGTTCAAGTTTCGTTGGCGTCAACGAGATTTAGTTCGAGTGGTTCTTCGGACGGACTATAAGCCTGTTCAGTTGTGATACGTGCTGGTTTAAAATCAGAACGTATCGCAGCTGGGTGGACGGACATACGACCAAAGCGTGATAATGATCATATCACCTTGTGGAGTGCCGATACATTAGATCATGACAATGAAATACTCTAACTATCTCTAAGCGAAGGCCCGAAAGAGGCTGTAGGGCTACGAAGAAGAAGAAGTAGGAATTCATATTAAGCACAAATCACTATTTTTCATTCACTATTGTTGCAATTTGCTACAGCACATTTCATTTTAAGGACCTTGTTAAAACACATTCTACTAATTTCGCGTCTTATCCGTCCATCCGTCGACCCGTACATTACAGCAAGTTTTCTGAGGAAATATTCAGGCTTCAAGACTCAAACTTTGCGGGAAGGTCCGAAGTACTGATCTCTCGAAAAATTGGGGCTTATCAAAATATTCCAAAAGTGTTTAAAAGGAGGTCCCCCCCATATACCGAAGTAAAACTTAAAAATGTTTTTTTATCAAAACTAGGCGAGTGGGACCTTGATTAGAACTATAACAATCCTAAATAAAAAAGTCCATTGTGCATCAGGGGTTAAGGGGGAAGCAAAAAGTACATAAACTGCGTGTGTGTCCTCACCGTGATTGGACAAATTTTAGCTGAAAAATCTGTCAAAAATCACGAATGTAGATCTTTTTGAGTATAAGGCAATAAATGCCTTAGAAACCAAAATTCACTCAAGTATATTAATAGTAGTTTGATTTTTAAATTTTAAAGTTTCCCCATAAAAATGAAAGCTTTTCAAAATTTGACAGTTATGTAGATCAACATAAGACCCTTATTTCAACCAAATTTAATTAAAGTCAGATAATAATTCAGTAAGATTTAACCATCTTTATAATGTGGAATTTCAACAACAATAACGCGGTTGATTGTCCATAAATATACGAGATGTGTTCAAAATGTAAGGTGACTTTTGTTTTTATGATAAAATATTTACTTATTTGTCAATTTTTTTTGTTCCCCCTGCGAATAATCAACACACTTGTGCCAACGCTTTTTTCAATCCTCGAAGCACTTCTCATAAGCACTTTTCGGCATATCCTTGAGCTCTTCCAGCGATGCAGTCTTTATCTCCTCAATCGTTGCAAATCTCCGTCCTTTCATAGGTCTCCTCAGTTTTTCGGAACAAGAAAAAGCCACATGGGGCCAAATCCGGTGAATATGGTGGCTAAGGCATGATTGTAGTGTTGTTTTTGGCAAAAAAAATTCTCGATCGTTGATACATTTTTTCGGTAGCAAAAAATCGCCGAGCACGCAAAATACTTCTAACCGTTATGCCTCTCACAATCAAACTATATATATAATACCGCTAGAACTGTAAATGTATGTTCGTGTCGAATGTACAAACACGAGAGACATACAAACTATCAAACTTCCTTAGGAAATACAAATTGCAAACTGCATTCAAAACGAACAACAACACTGGGAACAAAGTGAAACCAAAACTGAATGACTCTGACATGCAAGGACTGCGACATGGTACATATAGAAAGGACAACACGAAAACTAACGACAAGTTACAAAGAGCACTTACGATCTTTCTTACACAACAAGGCAGACTTCAATTATGCGACGCACCTACAAAACCACGCACATGAGCCTGACGCTATGACAAACTCTATGAAATTGCTACACAAATAAAGCAAAGGACCGAGACTTGACATCCTAGAAAGGCTTGAAATTTATAAACATGGAAAGACAGACGGTAACGTTATCAACGAATAACTTGTTACCAATTCCGACGCAATTTTCTCAGTACTAGACCACACTCTTAGACGAAAACGGAAATGAGATTAAACCAAATAAACGGACATCTAACAAGCAAAAAAACAAAAACTTAATATCCCTCTACCTGGCATAATTTAGCACTTGACGTAATTTACTACCTGACCTAATTACCCATCCGCTAATTCTTCTTCTTAGCACTACAGGCCCTCTCGGGCCTTCGCTTCCTGCAAATGGTGCCTCCAACTGTCTCGGTCCATTGACCGCGTCCTCCAATTTTGAAATCCAAGCAGGAATGAACTGTCTTCGTCGACCGAGTCAGACCAGCGTTTCTTCGGTTTCTCCACTGGTCTCCGGCCTTCAGTTTTCCCAACGAATATCTTTTTGGGTATCCTTTGTTCGTCCATACGATTCATGCGGCCAGCGCATTGCAGTTTCCGCAGTCTTACAATCGTTGAAACCTCCGGTTCGTCAAAAATTTCATACAGCTCATGGTTATATCGAATTCGCCATTGGTCCCCGTCTAACTTCGCTCCGATTATTCGCCTCAGGACCCGTCGTTCAAAGGCGTTCAATATATTTCGGAAGCTTGGATTAGGGTCCATTTTTCACACCCATAGCATAACATAGGTCTTATCACAGATTTGTATACTTGGAGCTTTGTTTTCCTGTGTATGCAGCTGGTCTTCAAGATCGTCAATACTGAATAAGATACTTTATTTGCGAGCTGTATTCTTCGTCTCTTTCACTACCCGTTTTCGTTATTTTGGCACCAAAATACACAAATTCGCCAACATTTCCGATACTATATTCGCCAAGTTTGATATTTTGTGTACTTGAGGTATTTTTCGTCGACTGCGTCATGAGCTTTATTTTATTTTCAATGATTTGTAGCCCTACAAGTATTGCTTCGCCTTCGAGTTTCAGGTGGAGTTCTTTGGGAGTTGTCAATAACCACCCGCTAATTACCCATCCGCTTAACCCATCCTACGATTATATGAAGTCATTCCCTTCAACACATCCTTTAGAATAGCTCAAATAGTTAAATTCAAAAGATTTCATTAAAAGTTTAAACAGCACTTGCATTGCCATTAATATAAACATTTTCGATTCTTTTCTGAACTATCAGGGGCCGTTATTTTGATTTTTATTGAAAAGGGCTGCTGAAAATATTAAGCTGTAAATTTTCAACTTTTTTATGTGTCTTTCGATTTGCATAATTCAATTAAATTCCCTTGCCTAAATAACTTATAATTTCAAGTTTTATCGGAATCTGTTGAGAAACTTGGCTGCTAGAGGGCTACAGAAATAAAAAAAATTTGAAGTCACCCCCTGTATGGGGAGACTCCCCTTAAATACCTTAAAATATTTTCTTGCACTGCAAATTGCGAGAGGCACCACTTTGACCTACGTAGAAAATTTCCGATTTCTAGTTCATGTGGTTTGCGAGAAAACTTATTATGACGAACGTACAAAGTACAAACGGAAGGACGGATAGACGGACAAGTCGCGATTTTATGATTCTTTAGGGTATTGTTAAAAATATTTTCCAATATCTTAAAAATGGTCTGGTTTATAAATACTTCCAAGTCAAGTCATTTAAAACGTTTCCATGAAAAACTTTTAGAAAAAAAAAGAAAACCGACTTCAAAATGCCCTAAAAAGGATGAAATAAATTTTATGGAAGCGGTGCCATATCATATTTTCCCCATTCTTTTGTGATGGTGCAGATATTGGAAGTATTTATTTTGAAATGGGGAAATTGATTTGGCACCGCTTCCATAAAATTTATTTTATCCTTTTTAGGGCATTTTGAAGTCGGTTTTCTTTTTTTTCTAAAAGTTTTTTATTTCACCCTTTTTAATGGTAAATTTTTTCATTTCAAAACTTTCAAAACTCAGTTTCTTGAATACATTGTATCATGTACTCGTATATTAAAATATAATTTTTTTCTGCAATGCAAAAACCACTACGGCTCAAATCTGCAGCGTTCATGGAATCGAATTTAATTCTGGTACATTTAATACATGATCTCATCAACGTCTACCTTGATTTTAGACTTCATAAAAATCCAATATGGATTGTAGCTTTGAAAAATTTTCGAATTTCGAACTTTACCCAGGCGTCATTTTTATATTCTGACTTGACTCTGAAATGCTTTTTTATCGTTCATCTTTTTTCGACCTTTTTGGGGTCGCCATTTTGTTTCAAACTGTTCCACTTTGGATTTTTTTTTATGAGCTTTATCACAAAATTGAATAAACTCTTGTACCAATTTTGGTATAATCCGGAGCTATACTATGGTCAGAACAGAAATATTTCTGAAAATTTGGCGAAAATCGAAGTAAAGTGGCGACCTTCAGGCACACATTTTTTTATATCCTATCTACATATAACCAACCACACACACAGACACATCTTTATATATATATATATATATATATATATATATATATATATATATATATATATATATATATACATAAAACATACATATATATATATATATATATATATATATATATATATATATATATATATATATATATATATATATATATATATCTATATATATGCACGTATATATATATATATATATATATATATATATATATATATATATATATATATCTATATATATGCACGTATATATATATATATATATATATATATATATATATATATATATATATATATATATATATATATGCACGTATATATATATATACATATATATATATATATATATATATATATACATATATATATATATATATATATATATATATATATATATATATATATACTCGTATATATCTCTTTATCTATACATACATATATATATATATATATATATATATATATATATATATATATATCTCTATATATATATATATATATATATATATATATATATATATATATGTATATATATATACACACATAGGGGAGAGTTGGATAAAACAGGGTACGTTGCGTTGTGAACAGACTAGTGCTGCTATAATGTAACAAACAAAAGAAACTCGCTCTCAGGTGCCATACGAGCATTTGCAGTTGACCAGTCCAGCCACACGCTTGTTTTTGTGAAGTTGTGTTGCGAAGAAGTGTGTCGAAGAATTTTTGTGTGTTTTTCTTTATTTTTGTGGTGCTGTTCTCCTGTGCTACTGCATTTATTTATGGTAATATTTTTCTGGTAAGTACTACAATTTCTTTGGAGTTTCTTTGCGAATATTTTCACTGAGTCAGTCCTACTTTTGCTTAACTGTTCGGGCAGTAGCCATGTTTATTTGAATCATTGTTATAGTTGGAAAAACGGGACACTTTGGAGATGGATAAAACGGGATACGAATTTTTTGTATCCCGTTTTATCCAACTATTTTGTACATTGCCTTTTTAGCCCATTTTGAATAAAAGCCCTACTGTAATATTTATTTTTAATCGGCTGTTTTCCTTAAACTAAACTTTACTCTCATTTTACTTGAAATACTTAACCTGTCCTGCATTTTGAGCATAATATCGTTAGACCTATAGCCTCTCTATAAAACAAAACATTGTATAACTATTCCACTCTTGAATCTAGAGCTGCCCATGGTATTAATAAAAATTTGGTCACATTTATGAATTCAACTATTAATAAGGCAAGCCATCCATGGGAAATATCTTTCTCAGGTACTCTTTTCAATCGTTCAAGCTAATATTTTTTGTGTACAAAATAGTTTTGATACAGGTCTAAGCCTTTAAATTTTTTCTCGCCTAGCCTACAAATTAATTATGATAATATTGATTTCCTGATTGTTTGTTACAGATAACATAATGTCTCAAAAATATCAAAGAAAATCTACAAGAAACAGTTTGAGTGAGACAAATATGGCTCAGGCTGTTCGAGTAGTTTTAGACGGAACTATGGGCTTTAAAAAAGCAGCTACGTCACATGAAGTTCCGAAAAGTACCCTTGAGAGGAAGGTGAAAAAAGCTTGTACCAATAGCTTAACATCAGAAGCTGCAGCAGTAAAAAAATTGGGCAGGTATGAAATAGCTTGTTGGTCATGCTTTGGCTTTGGAAGAGAGGTTATTTGGTATAACCTTAACAGATCTGCGCATGCTAGCATTTGAGCTAGTTGAGAGGAACAGTATTCCCCACAGTTTCAACAAAGAGAAAAGGATGGCTGGAAAGTGTTGGCTCTATTCGTTCCTTGCCAGAAATAAGATGCTTAGCCTCAGAAATCCCGAACCTACAAGTATGGCTCGAGCAAAGGGTTTCAACCGAACTTCGGTTCAAAAATTTTATGAGCTCTTACATTCCCTTATTGAAAAGCATGGATTTTCTCCAAACGATATCTATAACGTAGATGAGACAGGGATACTCACAGTACCCAAGGAGCCTTCAAAGGTGCTAGCACTGCGAAGCAAAAAACAAGTCGGCAATCTATCTTCTGCTGAACGCGGAGTCTTGATTACTGTTGAAACATGCATGAGTGCAGCTGGGATTTTTATTCCTCCGATGTTTGTATTTCCTAGAGTAAAAGAAAACCCAAGGCTTGTGAATGATGCTTTCCCAGGGTCATTTGCTTTATACCACAAGTCTGGCTGGATCAACAAGGACACCTTTATAGTATAGTTTAAGAAATTTGTCGAATTTTCAAATCCTTCCACAGAGAAGCCTGTATTGTTGCTACTCGATGTACACTGCAGTCACACTAAAAGTTTAGAACTTGTTAACTTGGCAAGAGAAAAGAACGTCATCATTCTTACCTTTCCTTCACATACCACCCATCGTCTTCAGCCTCTCGATGTCGCCTTCATGGCTCCACTTAGTTCATATTATGAGCAGGAAGTCAGAAAATGGCTGTTCAATCATCCAGGTAGGTGTGTTACAATATTCGAGGTTTTTTTTTTTTTTTTTTTTGTGGTAGGGAGGTGAAGGCATTTATGCCCGCCGAGTCTGGCAGTGTGGGACTCCCATGGAGGATACCTTTGGACTACCCACTAAACACCTCCCCTGTCAATCTGAGAACCTTGCCTGGAACCGTTTGACACATTATTCGAGGTTGGAAAGCTATTTAACGCAGCCTTTTCGCGTGGAGCTCTTGCAGAAACTGCTGTAAAAGTGTTCCGTAAAACTGGTATAAGTCCTTTCAATCCTGAAATTTTCCCAGACCACTTGTATGCACCTTCTCTCACAGCAGATCACCCAATCCCGGAAGTTCCGAATACTAGCACTATTAAACAAAATCAAGCCACTTCAGAAAGTTCTACATTGACTGAAACAGAAATATCACAGCATCCATCAAAAGAAACACCAGGCTTGCTCCAAGAACTTCTTCACACTGAGCTCCGGAACAACAATGCCACAACATTCAAGCTAGACCAACCTACTACCTCCTCAGGGAATACAGGCTTAGAATTCACTCAAAGTTAGCCTAAGCTGCCATTTTCGATCTCTCCGATGTTTGTTCTCCCTGTTCCGCAAGTTCAAGGGCCTCGACCTGAAAAAAAAGTTGATAAGAGGACGGGGAAAACTGTTGTGATAACATCATCTCCGTATTAGAATGAGCTACAAAAAAAAAGAAAAGGATCGAGAGGATAAGGAAAACAGAAGAATCAGTAGCATCAGACCGAAGGAAAGGAAATCCTTATTCAAAACTCCAAATAAGAAAAACAGTAAGTCCCAAGGCCAAAATATGTCAGTTCCTTAAAAAGATTTTACCTGCTAACCGGGAATGTCAGGTGCCCTCGTCTGAAGATGAAGATGCCAATGAAGAAACCTGTATTTTTTGCAACGCTCTCTACATTGAGTCGAGGGCCGGTGAAGGTTGGATTCAATGTTTAGGATGTAAAGGATGGGCCCACGAATCATGTTCTATGGCGGAAGAAGACGACGAAATCTTTTTGTGTGACTTTTGTTCTGTGAAATGAAAGGTCCAATCCAAAAACAGATTTTTGTTTTCAAAAAAAATGATAAAAATTGTTTTTCACCATTTAAATAAATATTTGCTTATGTTTGGAGTGTGTTACCTATGTATGAAGTGTGTTGAAATAAAATTTTGGCCAACAAAGTACGGTTTTGAATTATTTTGAAGCTACAAAATCCCAATCCCGTTCTGTCCAACCTAGGTCGGATAAAACGCGAACTGTTGACCCTTGGAAATTTTTGTTTTCAACTATGTTAAAAAGGCTTCATCTGGTAAAAAATATTATTTTTGTAAAGTTTACATAAGAATTTACTTAAGAAAAAAGTTAATTTAACTATAACATATTTTAACCCAGAATAAACCGAAAAAACAAGAATGGTTTTTGTATATATATATATATATATATATATATATATATATATATATATATATATATATATATATATATATATATATACATATATATATAGTGTATATAGTGTGTATGTATCGACATATCTATTTATATATGTAAACATAAAGTTTGCTCCGGAATCAATCTCAAGAAATTAACCTAAAAAGATCCTTCTTAACCGTATCACTCGTTCACTTTTATTCGAAACCCATCGCCTTCGTTTTCAGTTAGCTATGGCACCTAATTTACATGAAATTATACCTTATTGTTCAATGAAATATCGGCTATGCATTTTCATCTTCATATGTAAAGTTATGATCAGTTATAGAAGGAAAAGTATCTCTTTTTAGGTTGCGATCCTCGCCGGTCTTTAGTATGGAAATTACTAATTTTCGATTTCTGGGCATATGTTATAATGTATAATATCAACTGGAAAGTAACGAATCAATTCTATAATTTGAAATCACTCAGTCCTTATTACTTCTTCGGGGAGTTTCATAAATCCTATGTATAACGTTTACATCTAAGGATGTAAGAAGGATCCTTAACTTAGCTCATCGGTAAGCAAAGGATGACTTCGGAAGAGAAAAGCATCCTGAAATGTTCCCTCAAACTATTGTTGAATTGTATTTATGCCACATTTAGAACTAATTTATTGGTTATTTCCGGTAGAAATGATTGAATAAAATGTACCGTTTATGCAGAAAATTAAGGATACTGATAATTTTTATCATTTGCCACATAAGGACTCGTTATTTCCATCAAATCCTTGAACAGTGCCAACAATTTGGCACTTTTCGTGCGAAAAATTATCTAAACTCAATTTCTCGACACCAATGTATCATATTGAACTGTTAGTATCTAGAGAGTCCTTGGAAGGATTTCAATTCTGTTCCGAAACATTTTAGATCAATATGTTATCCTTCATTTGAAACCTCTACAATCAAAATCATTACACCCGTCGATCAGTTATGCTGGAAAATCCGAGTGAAAGTCGGAAATTTTTTAGTTTTAAGGATAAAAGTCCTTTACCGTTACTTGAATTTCTTATCCTTTAAACGGGACCTAATTGGAAGAAAGACGTATCATTTGCCAAAAACAGGACTCTTCTATCTCTCTCCGTTTAAAAGTTATGCGTGAACATACAAAAAAAAAGCAAAAAAAATATATACGCGATAAATTGGTAACCTTCTTTCTTTTGGAAGTCGGTTAAAAAATATGCATTATTTCAGTTGCTATTAAAAAGCGAATTGTGCTTGCCTTCAGACCTTTGGGGGCCGCTATTTTGAATGCATGCATTTGATTTTGGATTATGTAAATTTTTGTCATTAGGACCTCATCAATCAATGTGCCTAATCTCGTTCAAATCAGAGTTTCACTCTAGACAGGGCAATAGAATTCAATTTTTTGTGAAAATGGCAGCTAAACATATTAGGTTTAAAATTTCGACTTTTTCATCTTTCATTTGATTTTAATAATTTTCTGCACAAATAAAGAACTTAATACGAAAATACTTAATCTCAAGTTTCATTAAAATCCGTTGGAAAATGTGACCGCTAGAGGGCCACAAAAACCTGAAAAAAAACGCGTAATTAAACGGCCGCCATTTTGAAATTTGCACATACTATGATCACCAAAATATCAAGGACTCTAGACTTAAGCAATTCCTATCTCAAAACTAAGTTTCATACACATCGGGGCGAAATTGCAACTTTTAGAAGCCTTTGAAGTTTTGAGCTTCAGGTGGCCGCCATTTTGTTTTTTGCGACCTGACCTTCAGTTTTTTCCATAATCCTTTAGATATTATAGTTTCTGTCAAACTACCGAATTTCATTAACATTGGTTGAAAGCTTTGGTCAAAACTACAACAACGAACTTAATCAAGATATTTACTCAATACACCTTTCCTGAAAATTAAGTGAAAATCAGAGCAAAATTGAAACCTCTAGCGCGGGTGTACAAGTTAATAACCGGAATTTGACGCTAGATGTCTGTACTAACAAATATCGTGAAAGCTCTAACTTTGTATATACTATATGTCATTTTGAAGTTCATTTGACAGCTATCAAAATCAGTCAGCAAAACAATTTTATCTTGTGTGCATCATTATCATTTTTCACGATGAATAACTTCGAAAGAGAGAAGACAGAAAAGAGAAGGACAGCATTTGCGGGAGGTTCTGTTGGGTCATTTTTTTGCAAAGGAAACTGCTGCGGAAAATCATCATTTTCTTGTAAAAGTTTAAAGCGACAATGCTTAAGCGAAAACACAGTGTTTTGAATGGTTTCAACGCTTCAAAAGTGGCGATTTTGACATGAAAGACAAAGAACGCCCAGGACAGCCAAAAAAGGTTGAAGACGAAGAATTGGAGATGCTACTCGATGAGGATTCGTGTCAAACGCAAGACAAACTTCCCAAATCGTTGGGAGTGACTCAGCAAGCCATTTTGAAACGTTTGAAAGCCGCCGGATACATTCAGAAGCAAAGTGATTGGGTCCCCTATGAGTTAAGGTCGAGAGACGTTGAACGGCGCTTCTGTATGTCTGAAATGCTGCTTGAGCGCTATAAAAAGAAATCATTTTTGCATCGGATCGTGGATGAAAAACGGATCCATTATGACAATCCCAAGCGCAAAAAGTCATACGTGAAGCCCGGCCAACCAGCCAAATCAACGGCGAAGCCAAATATCCATGGCGCCAAGATTATGCTGTGTATTTGGTGGGGTCAGAAGGGGCCGTTATATTATGAGTTGTTGAAATCGGGCCAGACAATCACAAGTGACCTGTAGCAAACACAATCAATACGTTTGAAGCGTGCCATCATCGAAAAACGCCCGTAATATGCGACCAGACACGAGGCTATAATTTTTCATCATGACAACGCTCGGCCGCATGTTGCAAGAACCGTGAAAAACTATTTGGCAAAAAGTGGATGGGAAGTTTTGGCCCACCCGCCTTATAGTCCGGACCTTGCTCCGTCTGACTTTCATTTATTTTGCTCGGTGCAAAACTCCCTCACTGGAATACGCTTTACTTCAGAGCAAGGCATCTGATTCGTTTTTGGCCGCCAAGCCGGCGCAATTTTTTTGGGACGGAGTTCATAAATTGCCTGAAAGATGGGGAAATGTTGTAGCTTCCGATGGAAAATACTTCGAATCAAATTATTGTAAGATTTTTCCACAACAAAGCATCAAATTTCGCAATAGGTAAATTTCTCTCGAGAAATTTACCTAAAATCGGTAATCGAATGTACGTTGCCCGCGAAATTTGAAAAATTACCTAACTTTTTGAACACACCTCGTATTTTTCAAATCAATCTTGAAACAATTGTTTTCTTTGGATTGTCAACAAAGTTTTAGGAGTAGTGTTTCATTTGAATATGTTCGATTGCCAGAGCACTCTCAAAAATAGATAGGATAGAAATAATGCCACAACGGTCAACTGGCTTGAAAAAAACGGTATTACTTGAATCGTTCTTGTAGAAAGTGTAAATATCACACTATTTATCCTGAGCATTCTATTGTCGATACAAGGTAATAATCCTCAAATTCAATAGAACACAGATAGATCGATTCTTGTTCATAGCCTTTATAATAGGAATCCGACACTATTCGTACAGTGATTCGAATTTTCTGGAATTGGGGCAGCTTTATATGGGACTACCAAGCAACACTTTTTGAATTTCATTGCTTTCAAGAAACTTTTTAAACCTCTATATTAGTTTTATGCCTAAGCAAATAGGCAAAGGAAATCAATTCTTCCTATTTGGACTTTAAATGGTTAGCAGCTCGGCTGCTGAAATACCTTTCCGGCCTTTTCATTCCGACTCGCAGTTTTACACAATACCTACTTACTTGAAATGCAACGAAGGTTATCGAAACGCAACTAAGGATACACATCATTGGCTGCTGCTTGTTATCTAAGTTCTACACAATATTCAACGTTCGCTTCTCAAAGTCCCTTAATGCCCTCAATGTATTCCTCATTTGCTTGGAAGAACGCTGGCTACTTAAGGGAACGCCAAGACCAATACAGCTTTGACTCGCAAATAACTGTCGCGACAAGAAATTTACATATGTTTAAAAGGAAGTGCATTGCGTTTACGAAATTCACCATATAAATTTCCAGTTGGGAAAGTTTAGCTCAACCGGCACAGTCGCGGTCTGCGCGCACCTCAAGAGTAACTTTATATCAGATCGTCTTGCGAAGAGCATTTCCGAAGGTTGAAAACATCTTTCGAACAGGTGCAACTGCATGATTTACTATATGTTGCATGAAATCACAAGTGTTGTCCGGCAGGTAGATGATGAAGGTTGCAAAACGAAAAAAAAAGACAGCACAAAGTGCTTTCAGTCGCACGAGATAAGAGTGAAAAACTTATGACATGGTCGCCGTGAAGGAAGCGCTGGAACATTTCATTATTGAAACGTTGTTTCTTGTAGCCTGTCAACTCAAGGGTACTAAATATTAAGACGGCAGTAAGGCAAATGTCCAGGAAATTTACAGTATAGATTATAGCACATCGTAAATCATTGGCTGCAGTGCATACCCACCACAAAAAGAACTAAACTGTTTAGAAAAGATATGTAATATGGAGGACAGTATTAAAGAAAAACAGCTCTATATTTATTAATCATATGATTCAAACTAAAAAGTTTCCCTTTCCATAAAAACTATCAAGCTGCGACACAATCGACTATAATTTGGTTCTTCAAGTTTGAAGATGAGCTATGAATATTCTAATCAGTATTTTTACATCACACAGTACTAACGCAAAAAGATGAATAATGAGAATTCAACCACACATCACTAGTTGCTGTACATGACCATCCTGCCATCATTACCAAGCAAATTGCAAGGAAATATCTCAGATAAGCCATTTCCACGAGTATTTGTTAATCTTTCACTAGTAGCTAAATATGTCATGTGGTTGGAAGCTGAAGGCTAATTGCACGCAGTGTGGGGCTTCCAGACGCGCAAGATGTCTGGACTGGGCGCCTTCAAGTTGAAGGATCTCTCCTCAAGCGGGGTGAGAAGGAGAGGGAGGGATTGCTAGAAAAGTGATCCCTCATCCCAACGCCTCCAGCTGCTGTGAGACCATTTTATCGTTTAGGAATGCCCAAGCATAATGTGCCACATGGTTCAATCTGTCAACCTATGCATGCATATCTCCGATTAGATTATTCGGGGAGAGCTCTCCTGTTTCCTTGTAGAGATCCCGGCATAGCCAGTTCCATCTTTTGCATCCAGAAAATGTGTGGCAGGCATCATCTTCTTCGCCTGCGCAAAACCTACTGTCGGGGAACCGCGACATACCAATTTTGTGCAAGTAATCTGAAAATATCCTTGCCCGCTTCAAAGCTGGGCCAAATAGAAAGCAGGCTCACCGTGCATTCGATTGAGCCACGGTCTCAAATCAGGGATGATGCGTACAGTCTATCTTTCTTTCGTGTAATTTACCTAAGACTACTGCCAATCATTTAGTGAGCATTGTCTCTCCGCGCAGGCAACTGTCTCCCTTGTGTCTTTTTTTTGAGGCACGTAGATAGTACGGAACAATTTAGCAAGAGAGGTGATAAGTCTCACGTCACGGGTTTACCAATTAGCAAAATCATTAAACTTTACTACGATCATTATAATGGAGAAAGCTAAGTTTATCTACAAAAATTTAAAAACAAATGGATTGGACCGAGCACCATTAATTAGGGTATCACAGATCAACCCATATAATACGAGGAATGCAAATCAATTCGTAATATTTTTTGCCAGAACGGATCGTTTAAAGAACTATGCCCCACCAATGATGTTCTGCGTATATATATAACAATCTACCAAAAATGGTTAAGAAAGCAAACTCGCTTTTGGTATTTAAGAATTGATTTGGGGATCATTTAATGAACACTGATTGAAGCGTGGACTTGAAGATCTGTTTGAAAGCTCAGTATCTTAGGGCATTTTTACCCTATCGGCGATATACTTGAAAAGACAGTTGCTCAGAGGTTTTTTGAATCTCTGAGAGCTGATCATGAATTTGGACTAGATATTCATGAAAGGGTTAAATCACATAATTTTATGTGCCCCCTTATAGCAATGTATTGAACATTGTCTTGGTGGCACACCTAACGAAGTGACGAGATGTGAGTTCAGATCGCACGAGCATTGTGCGACAAAGAAAGAGTGATAGAGAGAGTGGTAGGTAATGGAAGTATTTGAAAAAAAAAGTTACACCAAAGAGGGTCTGTTCATGTATTTAATAACTTTGATGTTGCACTTTCACCATCAGACAAATCTACTCCTCTGATACAAGCACGAGAGGGCCTTGTAACCAATTACAAGAAATACGGGATTGTATTGCAAGTTTTTATAGACAAATTATTTTCTACCCTCTCCATTTAATTGGCACGAGATCATCTTGAAGTTAATGATGAAATTGCACTTCGCATCGCAAATGTGCAGTGAAAAATTGGATTTGGAAGCATAAGACCACCAAAACGACTGAAAGTCGACAGTATAGTCAGATTAATCAGTTTGGAGCTCGTGATTCTTCATGGAAAATTCCATTTACAGTTGGCGAATTTGGTTGCAGACCGATGGAGATATTAAAATTCAGGCCATTAATGGACATGAAAATACGAGTAGCTATATGGCGCAATGTCAACTTTAACAACAACAAACGCAAACATGTTAACAAAAACGTGTACAAATATCACAAAGAAATAGTTCGTAAATAGCAGAATTTGAGGCACTAGGCACCGAAAACTTTTATTTGATACTCAAAGAAATCTATGCATTGTGCCTGCTTAATTTTTCCGGAACAATCAACTCAAGCTAGTGTATGGATCATCATTGACGTGTTCGTGCTGCAGCACTGGGTCGTTACAAGTGAAACTGTGCTCGAAAGGTGCTGGGAATCTAACATAAATGTGCACCAACTGTTTGTAGGCTTCAAACAAGCACACAACAGTATCAATAGAAATGGGCTTTACAAAATAATGCTTGACTTTGGCGTTCCAATCAAACGAGTCCACATGGTCAAAGTCACCATGCTAAACACGGAGCCACAGGTCAAGGTAAACGCTGAACTAACGGACAGATTCATAATAGAATCAGGCTTCAAACAAGAGATGGACTTGCCCCAATGCTTTTTAATATTGCGCTGAATCACGTCATGGAAGAGATCAGCTGAAACCTCTGGTGCACTAATGTTGAGGTCCATACAATTGGGAGCAAATGCTTATGACGTTAAATTTATGGTACGTTCAATCCCAGATTCCAAAGGAGCATTTCTGAACCTAGAATGTGAAGCAAACTGAATTGATCCATGGGTCAGTTAAACTAAAACTAAACTCATGACTCAAACGAAGTAGAACACTCCAGGCCGACAAAACCTGACTATAGGCGCCTTTAACCTTGAAAGTGTGAATAATTCTATTTATCTTGGAGCCAACCTGAGTACAACAAGCGCCAAAAAGGACGAGATTAGACGTCGCTGATACTTTCGTACTTCCCATTCTAAGGTCCGGACTTGTACACAAGCAAAAAAGCTCCGCATTTACAAATCACTAGTCAAACCTGTGCTGTTATATGGAAGTGAAACATGGATCCTGACAAAAGAATCCGAAAAGGCAGTGGATATATTTGACCGCAAAGTACCAGTGACACAAGGAATAGAGTGGAGACTACAGTACAACGATGAGTTGTATGAACAATTTGACAATCCACCTGTTTCCTCTTCGGTAAAGGTACGCAAATTGCAATACGTAGAAAAAAATGGAAGAAAATAGGCTACCCAAAAAAAACATTAACGGGTTGAGCACAAGATTGACGTCCAGCAGGAAGATCGGGCACTCGATGGGAAGACACGATAGAAGCTGACAGCAGATCTTTGTGGGGGTGTTTAACTGATAATCCTGGAGATCGAGGCCCGGCTTGGGTTGTTGTGCCCTAGATTATGAAGTGAAAAAGTAATGGAGGTAAATGTACCATTTATTACATCCCTGAACATCCCAAAATATAATCAATAGTTGATTGTTAACCGTGCTGAAAGGTAAATTAAATGCAATCAAGTGAAAAGCTAATTTAAAACGAACGTACATATTTATCACATCCACTTACATCCCAAAACATAAACTGTTGTAAATCTGTTAGATGAATAAACAATTGTTGATATGTCAAGTGAACATTTCGAGCCAATTGGTTCATAGAGCTGAATGCTAAAATAGAAGGATTTGAGTGTAGGTAATGGAACAAAGATATGATACCCTCAATAAGTATTAAACATGAAATTCAAACGGCTATCCGTTAAAAAGGAAGCAATATAAGGGAGTGAAGCTTTTCTCCCGATCATTGGTATGAACGAGGACAATCTTCAGGGCAACCAAAATTGTGGAGGTGACGATAATGTTAAAGGTGGACGGTTTTGACTTGGAGCCAAAATAACAATTGAATTCGAAACTTCAGGAGTTCAGAAATGGGAGTTTGAGTCAAGAATTGGCGGAAGTTTATCTTGTAAAAGGACCCGTTTTAAATGGAACTTGCAAGTAGTGATAAGAGTTATTTTAAATTTATATTTAATTTATTTTTCGGTTCAATTCAAATTCAAATCTGTGTAAAATTTGTGACAAACAAGAAGAATTTGATTTATTTTGTTTGGTTTTCCTACAAAAATGGAAACCAGCTGAGGTGTTAAAATCACAAGGGTTGTGAGTGAAGCCAGTTTCGAAGTGAAGGTAACTTTTATGGCCAGACTTGCTTGGGTGTTGCTAATTTCTTTAGCGTAATAATGTCGCCAATGATGCAACTTCACATGTTGGCACATTGAATGAAAAAAAAAATTAAAAAAAAGGAAATTGACATCAAAATGCCTTACTGTAATAAATATGCAGGATCGCCATGTAATAAATACGTGTTGAAAAGCTTTTGACCTAAGAGAACAAGCACAAGCGTTGGGCCCCTTCCTGTTTGCTCCTGCTACAAAGATTTTTATAAATTGTATAATATAGAATTTGTAGAATGTAGACACAAGCGTGGAATGCCTTCCAGTCTGGATCAACTCTAACAAAACAATCCCATAAAATGACCAGCGTATCGAGAATGTGTACTTTATTGAAATCGCTTCCACTTAAATACTCTTTTAACCTAACTGTACATATAGAACTTATTATAACCTAATTGCTTACAAACTATACTTAAAATCATATTGCTTATAAAAAGGCGTTGCCAGATTATAAGTCTACTAGAATGGAAAATGTACTAGATTCCGCCATATTCAAATATTTGCTAACTTTACGTAACTGTCTTATTTCATAATTTATATACAGGTACTATGGAGATCATTACACCCTTGCCGCTCACTAAATATTTTCAAATTGATTTAATTTTAAAAGTTTTGTCATGATTGTTTTCTTCTAATTATTTTATCTAATATTTTTTTTTTGTAATTTTCTTTTGTTTAGAAATCAACATTACATTTGTAGTAGTAATGAAAAAATCATTTTAGTATATTATTTCTAGCACAATTCTATTTTTCATTTGTATCGCTTCTCTGCTGTACTAGCAATACATTTTTTTGTTCGATAAATCTTTTTGTTGTTATTTATTAAAATGTGTTTGTCGCGTGCTCTTTGTACATTTAATCTTTTATATTGCATAATTTTACTGAATGATTAATATTATAGTTTTTGCAGTTTCGTACGAGGTGACCGATACTCATCAGGAGCTGCCACATCAGTCACCTCGAGGCAGCTCGACTGCGTGGGTTTCAGCTAGCTGCGAACCCATATATATATATATATATATATATATATATATATATATATATATATATATATATATATATATATATATATATATATATATGTGTCTATATGTATATATATAGAAATATGAGATATAACGAACTTTTTCACCATGCATTGAAAAAATATCACGGCTAAATTGGCCGAGCGAAAACAAAATGGCGGCCATTTTAGAAGAAAAACCGTGACTTCTATTCTGACCACAGTATAGCTCAGGCTTGAACGAAATTTGGTACACAGATTTATTGAGCTGGGTGATTAATTTCCCAATAAAGAATCCAAACCCAACTCTCAGAAAAAAATGGCGACCACTTAGAGGTCAAAAAGCGTGAAATTTTTTTTGACGGTTGTAATCAGACTTTTCAACCGATGTTACTGACATTCGAAAGTTTGGTCAAAACCATATATAAATGTCTAAAAAACAATGTAAGAAAACTGGAGATCAAGTTTCAAAAACCAAATTACGGATTGTTAGAGCTCAAAATTTCAAAGACTTCTCAAAGTCACAATTTCAATTAATGGGCATGAAACTTCCTTTTTTGGTAGAAAATAATAGTATCCAAAGGCTATGTTATTTTGGTAATTATCTATGTGTAAGTTTAAAAAAATTCAAATATACGATTTTGGTGGCCCTCTAGCGGTGATCTTTTTAACGGATTTAGATGAAAATTGCGATTGTGAATAAATGTATTAATTTTTGTATCCTGCAAAGATTTATCAACATCTAATGAAAAATAAAAAAGTTGAAAACATAAAACCTAATATTTGTAGCTGCCATTTTCACTAAAAATTGAATATTTTGCCCTGTCTAGAGTAAAACTTCGATTTGAAATGAGATTTGGCACATTCAATCATGAAACCCTAAGGTACAACCATTTAAAAAAAATCCAAAATTAAATACGCATATTCAAAATGGCAGCCTCCAAAGTTAGAAAGTAAGCGAACTTTGCTATTTTAATAGCAAATGAAATAATGAACATCTTTCCTGAAAACGTTGGAAATGGCTCAATATGGCAATATTTATATAACATACATCTTGATTATTCATTTTAAAAATAGCGGTACCTACCTACGACAGTCTTAATCCATTAACCGCGTCCTCAAATTTTGAAATCCGAGCACCAATAAGTTGCCTTCGTTGACCGAGTCAGACCAGCGTTTCCTCAGTTTCCGAACTGGTCTCCGGCCTGCAGTTCTCGCAACGAATACCTTTTTGCGTATCCATTGTTCGTCCATACGATTCATGTGTCCAGCCCATTGCAGCTTCCGCAGTCTTACAATCGTTGAGACCTCCAGTTAGTCAAAAATTTCATACAGCTCATGGTTGTATCGGATTCGCCATTGGTCCCCGTCTAGCTTTGCTCCGGTTGGTCGCCTCAGGACACATCTCTCAAAGGCGTTCAATATATTGGCGGAAGCTTGGGTTAGGGTCTATGTTTCACACCCATAGCATAACATAGGTCTTATCACAGATTTGTATACTTGGAGCTTTGTTTTCAAGATCGTCAATACTGGAAAAAATATTTTATTTGCGAACTGTATTCTTCGGCGTATTTCGTCTCTTTCACTGCTATTTCTTGTTGTTTTGGCACCTATGTCCAAAAATTCGCTCACATTTTCAATAATGTATTCGCCGAGTATGATATTTTGTGTACTTGAGGTATTTTTCCTCGACTGCGTCATGAGTCTTGTTTCATTTTCATTGAGTTGTAGCCCTACTAGGTTCGCTTCGCTGTCGAGTTTCAGGAAGAGCTCTTTGGCAGTTGTTAATGACCGTGACAAAATGTTGTTGCCATCCGCAGAGACTACTGCTTGGCTCAACTTGAATAGTAATGTACCTCGTGTATAGACAACTAGCTTTCTTATGACGTATCAAAGACATCGGTGAGTTGATTATTGATGCAGACTTGGGAGGTCGTCGGTATTGTTGTCATTTTGGTAAGACGGACTGATTTGGCTGGGATGCCAAAGCAAATCATTATTTCTTCTTCCTCTTCGTAGCCCTACAGCCCCTTTCGGGTCTTCGCTTAGAGATAGTTAGAGTATCTCATGATATAATGTATCGGCGCTCCACAAGGCGATATGATCATTATCACGCTTTGGCCGTGTGTCCGTCCACCCAGCTGCGATACGTTCTGATTTTAAACCAGCACATATCATACAGGATTATAGTCCGTCTGAAGAACCACTCGAACTAAATCTCGTTGACGCCAACGAAACTTGAACCAGAGACCTTCGGCTTACGGGCTTAGTGCTCTAACCACTAAGCCACGCGGACTGCTTAAAGCATTATTTGGTACTGTACAATGTGATCAATACTGTCATATCTTTGCTTAAAGTCAACGAAAATTTGGTGTACGTCTATGTTGAAGTCCCAGTATTTGCCAAGTACCTGCTTGACTGTGAACAATTAGTCTATTGTCAATCTATCTGTTCTAAAACCACCTTAATACTCTGTTGGCAGATAATCCAGTTTTATCTTCTATGATTTTTGAAAATATTTTGTACGCCGTACAAAGTAGTGATATGCCTCTATAATTTGCGCTCTGTAACTTATCACAATTTTTGTGGATAGGGAGTATAATTGATTAACTCCACTTTTCCGGCAAATGTTCTTGTTGCCAAAAGTGCTGGATGACCCTGTGAATAGCTTTATGAACACTGCTACCACCATATTTGATGAGCTCCACTGGAGTCTCATCGATGCCCAGCGCTTTATCATTCTTTTGGCCTTTGATGATGGAACAAACTTCATCCAGAGTTGGTAGGGCTAATTAAAGCTCTCCGCAGACAGCTATAGGCTCCGATGTTCTAAAGCTGTGTGGAAGATTAAGGAGGTTCTTGAAATATGATTTTGCTTTTTCTCTACTAAAATAAACTCTTTATAAAACAAGGGCTATGGTAAGATTCCAACAACGAATTTAAAAAGAAAATGTCAAAATTATTCAAGAAAATAATCGGCTCCATGAAGAAATTAAAGCAGTTCCTCTGTCGTTTATTACCGAATTCATAACATCATGAAGAAAATGCGAGTCTTTTTTCATGAAAAGCCGTCGGATCTTGTTTCTTAACGCGAACATACACGTTGCGACTCTTTTAAGTCATCTTCAGTGTTTAAAAGATGTGTGGAATTTCGAGAATACGTCATATCTGTCACCACAGACGAAAACAAATTTTAAATAAGTAACAAAAAACTTTTAAGAAATGGTGCCAAATTGTTGATGTGTAGAAAATCTATTTTTGTGACGCAATGTTCCTCCGCCGGAAAACAATTTTTTTTTTGAAAATCATCCAACAGTACACGATTTATACCCCCATGTCCTAAGGCATACTGCCATGTAGGTAAACTTTCAACTATGATTAATGAGCTTGAACAAACTAACCAAAATTGTTTCTCAACTGATTCTAACAAATACGTAATGGTCAAATCTACTTCGGGCTGGACTGCTCGCAGCAATGCATTGAAAATCAAACTTAACAACATGTTTTATATTTCAGGAATTCCTTCAAACCTTCTTTCGTCTCTTTGATTTGGACGGCGATGGTTACTTGGCACATGATAAGTGGGTGGAACACATTAAAGGCCGACTTATGTAAGTTATCACTTGAATAATTTGTTGTTAGCTCTAGAGCTCACCTACTCACCAAATCATTTAGGCTACCTTTCATTGAAATAACACTCTTTGGGATGTTTACTGGCCCAATTACATACATATGTCCAAGTATTTTAAGCGCGTTTCATACGTCTTTTGCTTCCGCATCATTCCAAGGCTACGAAGCTGCACACCTTGAATCGCTGCACAATACCTTCCTGCATCGTTCATACCCGGATGGTCGCGTGATGAGAATTAAGGCATGTTCGCCTCATAGATAAGTATAATTGTTCAATCAACTGCTGAAGTCCACCGCTCCAATCGACATCACAAATCCCAACCGTTCTTGTGCCGCCCACTCTCTACAATCGAAATTACTTGCTAAGCTGCGGCTTAAACCTCTACTTGGGTGCCATACTACCGCTGGGTTTAGTACTAAAATTGTTTTTAAATACCTTGCAAGTTTCTTGCCTGATTCAATTACGAGCCTACTCGCTGCTAACATATGCTAACATTCACTAGACTGCGAGATGTTACAAATCGATTTCCAAGCTACACTCGTATGATCCATACGAGAAAGGTTCCTGAGAAAAAGTGATGGAAGCCTTGCCAAAGTTGATTTCATATTTTCACAGGCTTCATTTCATATTTCTAAAACATCCATAGGACAAAAAGTGTTGACCTAGCGAATCTTAATGTAACTTAACATACGCTCTGACCTGACGCAACGGTCACAACAGTTTTTCGGGTTTTGTACCAAAATACAAAACCCTATTGCAATCACGACCTGTGTCCGGCTGTCCGTCTGTATGTCACAGCACTTTTTCTCCGAAACCATAGAAGCTACAGCCATAAAACTTTGTGGAAAGGTCAGAAGTGGTGACTTCTTGAAAGTTTTGGGGTGGAAATTTTTTTCAAGGGGGGTTTAAAGGGGATCTCCCCATATAGGGAGGTGACCCTCCAAAAAAAATTTTTCACCATTGGTAGTCGAGTAGGGTGTCGTTGGAAAGGTCTCAATGAGGTCTTTTCAAATCAAGTCTTAAAACTGCCGTATCGGTACCATGGGGGGCAGGGGAAGGGGAAATGTAGGAACTTTTCGCGATTGTAAATCTTTCATCCGAAAAATCTGAAAAAAATTATGTATGTAGACCTTTATGAGTACAACAACAACAACAAATACGTGAGAAGTCAAAATTCACTCAACTTTGTTAGCAATAGTGTGATTTATCGATTTTACATTTTCTTGAATAAAATCTTAACGGTACTCTTGAATTCAATGAAACTCGATATACTTTACTATTTACAAGATTGAGATGTCCTGAAAGTTTCATAGAGATCAAACGGTATTTAACAAAGTTATAGCGGTTTGAATTTTCCTATATTTCTATGGAGCAATAGGCCCCGTATTACCACGGAAGCATATGGCTATGGAACAATGTGCGCTTTTTACGGGCTTAGACACTACAGTTTTGCTAAGATTTGCATGAAACATTTCAGGAATGATAGGTATCATGAATACCTTTCAGAATTGGTTCAGCTAGTGGTATCAGTAATCGTAAAATAAAATAGTGGCTACTTTAAATGCGAAAGTTGAATAATTTTGAGTAATTTTTCCCCAACTTCAACGTTTAAGGTGTATGCTTTGAACACTTGATTCAATTTAATGAATGACTAAAGGTGAGTACCTACAATTAATACGCATAGGTGAAACAAGTCGAGGAGGTAGGAGAGAGCTCCTAACAGAAGGGCTTTGTAACCACTCTAGGGTTCGAAACCAATGCCATGAATCGATGATTACAGTACAGGGGAGTGGCCCAACAAAGGTACCAGATATGAGTATCAAATGAAAGGTCTTTATGAGAACTTTTCAAAATAGCCCTTAAACTGACAGATTTCGCTTCATTGGGGGCACGAAAAATGTGTTTCCCTTCTCGCGATTGGACCACTTTGACCAAAAAGATCTGAAAAAATTATTAAGAGAGATATTTATGTACGCAGCACTAAGAAATACCTCAGAAGTCAAAATTCGTTCAACTTTGTTAATAATAGTATGATCTTCAAATTTCACATTTTCTCCAATAAAATCGTATGGATGCCTTTAAAACCAACCCTACACAAAGTCCTAATACTCTGTAAGTTTAATAAAATTTATATCATATTCACGGAAGTTGTATCCATTTGGAATATCACCAATTACAACAAATATAACACATTATTTTAGTATTTTATGGACTTTTCGTCGAAACAAACACTGCAATTTTTATTTGATCTTCTTAAAATTTTCAGATAAGATCGATGACATAAATACTTTTGGCATTTAATGATTTGAGTGATTTTTTTTAGTTGAAAATGGAGAAACAATGGATTTTCTTTTAAACGAGCAGATGTCTTTGACATGTTTCTTGATTTTATTCGTTGCTGGTGATTGCATTTTGTAAGTTGAGTACAAAACCCTTCTGACATGAGCGTAGGTCTGCCCACTCAACTTGTATCACTTTATATACTCGTATACGAGTACTCGTACTCGTATACGCTTCGGTATTTAAGTGATGAGCTATAATGCTTTGATGGCACGTGAAGTAGAATGGTGTCAATCTAATGCTTATGCTCGGTTCTGAAAAGTATGTGCATATTATTCTACTTACACACAAAAAAAATTTAAAAAAAAACCCGATTTCAAAGTACCCTAAAAAGGATGGAATAAATTTTATGGAAACGGTGCCAAATTAGCTTTTCCCTTTTTTTTGAGGTGGACATGTTGGAAATTCCTATGGTGAAATGGAGAAGTTTATTTGGATCCGGTCCATAAAATTTATTCCAGCCTTTTTAATGCATTTCAAAGTCGATTTTCTTTTTTCTCTAGTAGTTTTTTTAGTGGCAAAATTTTTAAGGGGGTCTTGTATGTAAATGCGAACAGCAGTTTTTCTCCGAGACTATAGAAACTACAGCCATGAAACGTTATGGAAAGGTCGGAAGATATGCCTTCTAGAAAGTTTTGGGTCGAAAAAAAATTTCAAAGAGTTTTAAGGGGGTCCGCTCGTATGGAAAAGTGGTCCAATTTTAATTGGTCAAGTGGGGTGTTCTATGAAAGGTCTTATTGAGATCTTTTTTAAAACAGGTCTTAAAATTACTTGACCAGTGTCGGAGAGAGTAGGAGAAGTGGAAATGCACGAAATTTTGGCGTACCTCCCCTCGCGATTGGACACCTTTCATCCGGAAAGTCTGAAAAAATCATGAGTGGAGACCTTTATGAAAACAACAACAACAAATACGTCAGAAGTCACCATTCACTCAACTTCGTTAGTATAAAATGATTTATCAATTTTACACTTTCTTGAATGAAAACGTAAGAGAACCATTAAATTCTATTAAAATTTTTTATGCGAATCTTAATTTACAGGTTTAATCATTACTGAAAATTTCTGACACATTGATAGCATTTAACAAAGTTATGGCAGTTTAAGTTTACCTGTATTAAAGCTATTATACATGGCTATGGGACAATATGCACTTCCAATCAACTCCGACTCTACGGATTTGCTGGGATTTAGATGAAAGTATCAAGGGTTATATTCATAATAAAGACCTTTAGGCAGTTGTTCAATAAAGTGGCGGCCGTTTTAAATGACGAAATTGCATAAAATTGTGCCATTTTTCCCAAGTTTCATCATTTTAAGAATCTGCTTTTAACACTTGATTGAGTTTACTAATGTATAGCTGAAATAAGTAAATAGGTAAAATAATCATGGAGAAAGATCCAATAACAAATAGCTTGAAAGTTGAAATTCGTGGAACTTTGCTAATAATAGTAGGATTTATAAATTAAGCATTTTCGCCAGTGAAACTGTATTAGTATGATTAAATTATATGAAAGTAGATATTTAGGTAGTCCCTTAAAACGCTTTTATATTCTATAGGTTTAAATAGAATGTACAGAAGTTATTGCTGTTTGAATTTTCTCCGATTGCTACAATCATACACTTGTGTTATTTTGATATTAAAAGAAAAATGCCATTTTTTAATATAAATGATTGGATGTTTATTTCATTATAAAGAGGAAGGTATGGAATAGTGGAAAATAACATCAGGCAAATGACCACCACAACCACGGTTGCAGGACCATATCCTTTTCATGAAATTTTCCCTAACCAAATCGCAAAATGGCTGTCCTTTGTCCTCGATAGCGTCACGAACTTCATCTTTGAGGTCTTAAATTGACGCAGGGCTGTTGGCAAAGACCTTCTCTTTCACGTGGCCTCAAAGGAAGAAGTCGCAAGGTGTTAAATCACAAGACCTCGGTGGCCAATTGTGATTACCTCTTCGAGAGATAACACGGTCCAGAAAGATCAATGGTTTCGCTGCTTGTGTGGCACGTAGCGCCACACAAGGCACGTTGCCCAGATCAACACCATCCAATTCCGGCCATTAAAAAATCATTAATCATCTCTCGATAGCGCAATCCATTCGCCGTAACTGTTGCTCCAGCCTCATTTTCGAAAAATTAAGGTCCAATGACTGCGCATGACCATAAACCGCACCAAACAGTCACACGTTGTGGAAAGAGAGGCTCTTCAACAATAACTCTTGGTTTTTCCGAACCCCAGATGTGACAATTTCGCTTGTTGACGAAGCCACCGAGGTGGAAATGAGCCTCATCACTCAAGATGATTTTTCGATGGAATTTCGGATCATTTTCATGCATTTCAAGGACCCAATCAGCAAAGACACGATGTTGTTGATGATCAACCTTAAGACCCAAATCTTTATGCAAAATATGGTGTAATGACGTTTGCGGAATGCTTAATATCAAAGAACGACGAGGAATTGACTAACCTTGGTTTTCTTCAACAATTTCGGCTACAGCAGCAATATTCTCGGCTGTTCTTGAGTGACGTGCACGAGTTTTATTCTCCACATTATCAGGTTGTCCCAACAGCTCGAATTTCATCAATCTTTGTATTGTGGTCCGACAAGGTGCTTCATGACGACCCAAAAATGTTCGAGTTTTACGAACCGTCTCTGCCAAATTCCCACCATTTTAATAGTGAATTTTAATTATTTCAATGCGTTTCTGAAGCATGTATTGTAGTTTTTACTTGTCAAATATCAAAAAATGACAGCTTCAAAAGTGATATCTACCGAAACAGCGGGCTATTCAAAATAACACCTCTTATTGGAAAACCCTTTACATGGGTTATCCATCGAACCAGACACTACCCTTCTGATTGTATATTCTCCAAATATATAATATAACATAAAGACATTTAAGATTAAGCTAAGTCAATGACTTTAGCAATATTACTACAACATGCTGGCCAGTTAAAATGGAATAACACTGATTTTTCTTTTAAAGCAAAAATATATTTTTTGTGCATGCCTTTAAAGTTTTTCTTCAATTAGACCGTTCTATATGTCTGCATATTGTATGTTAATTACAAAACCCTTCTAACGTGAGCGTAGTTCTGTCTACCCAATTTGTTTCATTCCAAATCTGTCGAAATTCCGTTACTTGAATACATCGCACTCAGTCCAAGATCCCATCAACGTCTACCATGATTTTAAGTTTCATAAATATCCAATATAAATTAAAGCTTTAAGAAGCTTTCGAATTTTGAACGTTGCCTAGCTACCATTTTTATGTCCGGACCTGAATCTGAAGTTTCTTGTTACTGCTCTCTACACGTTTGTCGTCTCTACTAGATTGCCAAGTTTCATAAACATTTGTGCAAAAGTTTGTTCAACACTACAGTAACAAAATTTTGCACGTTTTTTGACCTTTGAGCGGCCGCCATTTTGTATCAAATAGTAAAATGAACCTTTGAACCAATTCTGGTGTAAAACGGAGCTGTACATTGGTCAGAACAGGAATCACGGATTTTTATCCAAAACAACTGCCATTTTTTCGCATAGGATATTTGAATGATTAACAAAAAGAACCGGAGTATGTATTCAACACAACATTTATGAAAATTTGGTGAAAATCAAAGCGAAATTGCGACCACCAAGCACAAATCTCGTTATATTTTATTATATATATATCTATATATATATTTATATTTATGTATATATATATATGTATATACATATATATATATATATATATATATATATATACATATATATATATATATATATATATATATATATATATATATATATATATATATATACATATATATATATATATATATATATATATATATATATATATATATATATATATATATATATATATATAGTGGTGGTCATACAAATAGAGCCACTTACGAAAACTGAAATCTTATTTGAAGAATTTTTCCTGAATAAAATTTTAAAAGATAAAATATGGTTGATACATAAATTTATTTTATGCATAACAAATTTAAATTCACTTTACAAAACAAAACAATTACTTTCGCAAAATGATTTCAAAACAAAATTCAATCTTCTAAAATATGTTGGTCACAGAAATAGAGCCACTCGCACAAACAGAAGGAATTCCAGGTTATATGAAACAATTACTATCAAATTTGTTTTGAAAAATGGTTCCATTTAACTTGCAATTCTCGAACCATACTAATACTTTGGTTGCTCTACCTTTATTGTTGATCAGTGCCTCACAACGTCATGGCATAGATTCTACTAATTTTCGACACCGTTCTGTCGATATTGAGGACAACTCTTTTTGGATTATTTCCCATAATTGTGATTTATTTCGGATATTGTACCTCCCTACGGAATTTTTGAGATCGTTCTATAGGGTCTAGTCATTCAATCCATTGGCGAACTAACTTGAATATTCGAGCAATACTGAATGGATGACGTCACTTTCATATGTTGATCATGCTTGCTGGGTTTTCGAGTACATTTGTTTGTTGATCATGATGGTTGTGAAAAAAATTGTGACAGTAGCTCGCAGAATTTTTTGTACATGTAATACTACCCCCACCTCAGTTCTTTTCGCCCCGAAAAGATGTGTCGCCAGTTGTAGTTAATTCTCCCTGGATGTAATATGGGGCAAGGCGGTCCAGGTGCACGATTTTCATTTTGGCTCTTGGCTTACGATGTTCCTGTATTCGGGAAACGACGTCGTTGATTCGCTTTGTAACTCGGTATGATCCCTCCCAATTATGTTGCAACTTTGGAGACCTACCCTTTCGCCGTTGTGGGTTATATAGCCACACCAAGTCATCTTGCTGAAAGCCAGTAGAATTTGCCTTTAGATCATACCTGGTCTTCATGAGATCAGCATTCGATTCGAGGTGTTTTCGCACTGTCCAATGTATCTGGTTCAACCGTTGCCTTAGCTCACTTGTGTACTCCGAGATTGTTTGAGGTTTCTCAGGAGATATTCCGAACTTTATATCAACCGGCACACGACTAGTCTTTCCAAAAATGACTTTGGCTGGAGCTTCGCCCATCGATGCATGTTCGGCAGCCGTATACGCCATCAAGAATCATGGGATGTGCCGGTCCCAGTCCCTCTGGTTCTCGTCAACCATCTTGGCCATTGAGTCTGCCATTGAAACGTTCGACCACTCCGTCGGATTGGGGATGTAGCGGTGTTGTCCTCGTTTTCCGTATTCCCAGCAGCTCGCACATTTCGCCAAAAACTAGTGAGTCAAAGTTTCGGCCTTAATCCGAATGTAGTCCGCAAGGTACGCCGTACCTACAGACCCAATTTAATACTAGCTACTCGGCCATTCGGATTCAGGAAACGGTCCTGCGATGTCAACAGCAATCCTTTCAAATGGTATACCCCCGTTATAGGTTTACATTTGTCCTCGCAGTCTTCGCTTTGGACCTTTGACGGAAGCGCGAATCGTGCATCGACGGCACCAGTCTTCTCAAGCGTGGAGCCAGTAGAACTTTCCCGCAATTTCGCTAAGGTCTTGTTAACTTCAAGGTGGCCTCCCAAGGATCCTTCGTGCATCTCCTTAACCACATTGTGGTTCGGCTTTTGGGAAGTATAGTTGGCATCCTATAGGAGCTGCCATCCATCGTTTCCCATTTCCGCTTGAGTACGCCACCCTCCACCTGAAGGGAGTTCCATTGTGCTGAATAGCTTTTCAGGGTGGCGCCGTCCATCGAAACGTCCTTCCACTCAGGCCGGCCAGTTGTTTCCTTCCATACGAGCAATGGTCCGATGTCTTCATCGGCTAACTGGGCATTTCGAATCTCCTCCGATGACCAACCTTCATCGCATTCGGTGGTTATCAATCGCAGATCAACGGGCGGTTCCTTTTCCTCAATCCGTCAGCAATGCTTGCAGTTAGCTGAACATGGATGACGAGATAAGGCGCCAGCATTTCCATGAACTCTGCCCTTGTGAAGCATTTGGTGCCCCACTAGGTATAGTCGATCGGGTTGCACCAGTGTCGCTTGTTATGGTGCAATGTTCTTCATCAACTTGACCCGGAAGGCATGAGTCTGCTTCTCCACGATGTAGTCTTGAAACGGTGATGGTGGTGCTGGGGACGTCGATCCTCCTAGCCAACGTTCGCCCCACGAAGTTGGCCCCTTCAGTTTGATGGGCTTCCATTCTGGGCTCCTGATACGGTCTGGCTCTCCACCATCCTGGATAATAGCTTCGTTTTTTCGCTTCTTGCAGTCTCCTTGCAGGTGCCCCTTCTCTCCCCTATTCCAGCATCTAGGCGCAACATTTACCAGCAGGTCTCGCTCATTTCCCACGCGTTCACACCTGCACTCGTCTGTCACTACCTTGCTAACCCGAACAGTGGTACGAGTCACATTTTTCGCTGCCTCGAAGTGCAGGCTATAAGCCAATGCATCCTTAACCGTTTGCTTTTGAGCTAAACGCACGGCTTGTTGCAATTCCTGGTTTTCTGCTTCTGTTCCTGCGTCATCTCGATGTTCTGGGTCATTAGCTTGGTAAGCTAAAAGTGCAAGTGTAAAAAGGTAGTTCTGAAACTAGCACGAAGAAGGTCTTATTAATGTTCCATAATAACCCAAATGCAGTACACATGGAGATAACAAAAACTGCTTATTGTATTTCACAGCAGTTTTACGGGCCGAAAATTGCAGCAGACGTTAAAACATACGTGCGAAGATGCAAAAATTACGAGACAAAAAATTTGATCGCCAGGTTTCCGCGAGTCATATGGTTACTCAGATAGCTGAGGCTTAACAACCGCATGAGATTATTGGATCTCTTCCTCAATCAAAAAAGGGAAATACACATATTCTTGCCATCGACAATTACTTTCCGAAATTCGTGGCAAGTGAAGTCACACGTATCCTGTAGGATCAAGGTTTTAATTGTATAGTAAAAAAACACAGTATTTACTCCAAAACTACAACTTTATTTAAACTATGGATATGGCCATTTCGAGAGTAACTTACTTTCTTCTTCAGTCCATTGATACAAGTATCAATACTACAACTTTATTTAAACTCTGGATATGGCCATTTTGAGAGTAACTTGCTCTCTTCTTCAGTCCATTGATACTAGTATCAATACTAGTATCAATGGACTGAAGAAGAGAGCAAGTTACTCTCGAAATGGCCATATCCAGAGTTTAAATAAAGTTGTAGTTTTGGAGTAAATACTGTGTTTTTACTATACAAATTTTGAATAACTGCAAGTTTCGGAAAACAATACTACCAAGTTTTTATATTATTTGGTATGCCACATCCGCTCATATCCGATAATGGAGTGCAATTACTATCCAGAATGTTTCGGCAAATGCTAGAGCCACATGGAACCCTGGTGAAATATACTGCATTTTATCATCCTCTGGTTAACCCAGCCAAGCAGGTGAACTGAAGTAAAGCAAACACTCAGGCCTTACTGTAAAGAGAATCACTGCAAGTGAGATATTAACTTGGCCAAGATTGTATGAGCCTTACGGACCTACACTTATGAGGCTCTGAGAGACGCTCCATATTTTCTGAATTTTGAAAGAGAAATCATGGGTCTAGGACAATACAAGCAAGGTGGGTTAGAGAATGCCACATACGGTACGCAAGAAAAAGCCAGAGCTCTACAAATGATAAGAGAAGAAATCGCTCAGCAGATTAAGCGCTGAGGAAGTCACCGTCTGTTATATTCTCAAACCGCAAATCTGAATCCAGAATATGTAGAAACATTTTTAATGGAAAAGCACGTATCAGCGAGCTCCTATCGTCTCAAGCATACTGATTGGAAAAATGCGGTTGTATAGCATGCAAAAGACCTCAAGCTGTTTGTTCCGTGAGGAGAAGGGGCGATGAGGAGAGGGTAATCCGTGGTAACACTATTACGAAATGGTCATAGTCTTAGTCAAGAGAGATCTTTTGATTGTATTTGTTCCTTTTTTTCATTTCTTGTCCTTACCATCGGGTTAGTAATATTTTAAAGAAGGAAGGATTGCGCATGTAACTGCTGTGATGGATCCACGTTTCTTTGCCTGGCACAGAAACTGTGACTCACAGCTTAAGGAATGAGTACCTGGCGACAACGTCAATTGGTGTCCAAACAAGGACAGGGGTAAAGAGATAACCATGCAAGACGACACGATATTGAAACTACTTGGTTTGACTTCGGGGTCAACTTACCAAAATTTTGAATAATTTAAATTGAAATCGTTACCATCTTTATATCCTCATGATAGTTCCACCGTTGACAGTTTGATTTCTATTTTTATCCAATTGTTGCCTTTTCTTTCGCTCTTGATACGCTTTTTAAGGGCTTTGCCCTAAAATGCAAAACCCTATTCAAATCACGACCTGTGTCCGTCCGCTTGTATATCATAGCAGCTTTTCTCCGACCTGTAGTAGCCAAGAAACTTTGTCGAATGGTTGGAAGTAATGACTTCTAGAATGTTTTGGGGTGAAAAAAATTTTCAAAGAGGTTTCCCATATAGAGAAGTGACCTTAAACATTTTTTTTTTTCATCAAAGGTAGTCAAGTGGAGAATCATATGAAAGGTATCAATGAGACCTTATCAAAACAGGTCTTAAAACTACCTTTCCAGTGTCGATGGGGCAGGAGAAGGAAAATGCACAATTGGACACCTTTCAGCCGGCAAATCTAGGAAAAAACCATGAGTATAGACCTTTATGAGCACAACAACGAAAAATACGTCAGGAGTTGAAATTCACTCAACTTTATTAGTAATAGTATGATTTATCGATTTTACACTTTC
The DNA here is from genome assembly GCA_963969285.1 of Odontomyia ornata. Taxonomy (NCBI): domain Eukaryota; kingdom Metazoa; phylum Arthropoda; class Insecta; order Diptera; family Stratiomyidae; genus Odontomyia; species Odontomyia ornata. Next base: position 190,215,119 of record OZ017738.1, read on the forward strand.
TTGAATAAAATCATAAGGGGACCATTAAATCCAAATAAATTCAATATGCAAACGTCAGTTTATAAGTTTAATCATTGCTGAAAATTTCTGAAATATCGAATAGCATCTAACAAAGTTATGCAGGTTTAAATTTTCCTGTATTTCAGCAGCGACTTTACATGGATATGGGACAAGATGCACTTTCAATCAACAAAGACACTACGGGTTTGCTAGGATTTACATGAAAGTTTTAGGAATTATATTCATAATGAATATCTTTGAGAATGTGAAAAAATATTGGCAGCCTTTTTAAACGAGAATATTGCATAAAATTGTGTTATGCTTCTTGAACTCCAACATTTAAGGTACATGCTATTAACACTTGATTGAATTTTCAATGAACAGCTCAAGATGAGCACGTTAAAGTTATAGGTTTAAAAATTATGGAGGTAGACCTAATAACAAATAACTTAAAAGTTGAAATAAGCTGAACTTTGCTCATAATAGTAACATTTGTGAATTTAATATTTTCGTCAGTGAAACTTTATTAGAATGAGTAAGTTGGATGAAATCGGGTATTAAGGCAGCGCCTTAAAGGGTCTTAAGTTCCATAAGTTTCAATAGAATGTACAGAAGTTATAGCCGTTAGATTACAACAATCATACACGGTTTTTCTACTTTATACATGGGCATTCCATCGACGCAGACTCTATGCTTTTGATTACATTTCTCCAAATATATAATATAACAAAAAGCCATTTAAGATTCGGTTTAGTCAATGATTCAAGCAATACTGTAGAAAATGTTGGCCAGTTAAAATGCAGTAACACTGGTTTTTCCTTTAAAGCAATAATGTATTTGGTGTGAGTGCCTTTAAAGTTTTTCTTGAATTAAATCGTTCTACATATATGTCTGCATATCGTAAATGAAGTGTAAAACCCTTCTACATGAGCGTAGTTCTGTCTATCCAACTTTATTCTATTCTTTTTCGGTTTTCTCCTTGTTTTATATTTTTCTTCTTTAGCATAGGCATAATTGTTTCGTTGAACTCTTGATTTCCTTTTGGTATATTTTGGAAGAACTCATAATTAAAGTTGATCATGGAATTAATTAGCCAAACTCCCTCCCGCTGGACATCTTTCATCCCCTCGCGGCTAGACATTTTTTATCCCAAAAGTCTGAAAAACAAATCAGGAATGTAGTCTTTTATGAGTACAATAACAACAACAAATACGTAAGAAGTCGGAATTCTCTCAACTTTGTTAGTCATGGTATGATTTAACAACTTTATATTTTCGTGAATTAATCATCACCCTACCCTTAAATTCTACAAAATTGGATACGCAAATGGCAATTTATAAGATTACCCGACCCTGAAAGTTTCAAGAGGATTGAATAGTATTTAAACAAGTTATAGCGGTTTGAATTTTCCTGTGTTACTATGGAAAAATATGTGCTGTATTACTATGGATTCATATGGCCACGGGACAATATGCGCTTTTTGCCGACTCAGACACCGCAGGTTTGCTAGGATTCGAATGTAAGTTACAGGAATGATAGGTATAATGAATGTCTTCGAGAAATCATTCAGCTAGTGACATCAGTAATCGTAAAACAAAATGGCGACTGTTTTAAATGAGAAGATTGAATAAATTTGAATTATTTTTCTCCAAGGCAACGTGATGGATGGCTTAAGATGAGGAGTCAAACAAGTAGGAGATTGCTCCTACCAGAAGGGCCTTGTAACTATCTTAGGGTTAGAAACAAGTTTTCTCACGGCATGAATCGATAGCTTGAATTATTCATACAATACTTGCATAAGAAATCACTCAAATTTATCCTATAGATGCAGAGTTTCTGTCATAAGTACAGAGCAGGTGCCAATTTGTTCCAGCTCAAACAATTTGCTCTGCGAGCTCAAACAATTTGCTCTGCCAATTAAACATGTTCAAATTAAACACTATTACTTATATTTTCATAAAAACCCGGTGAGTAGCTAGGCCGATTTGAAATATGTATCAACAGGTGTTATTGTTGTTACAATTCCATACAATTCAAATGGCGATAGCTCATTTGATTATGATCTGATTTCCATGAAATTTTGTAGGCATATCAACCTACATAACAGTATTTTAAGAGGTTTAAGCGCACCGTTTCAAATTTTGGGGGCAAATTTAAAATTTACAAATCAGACTGTTATTAACAGAGTTGAGTGAATTCTGATTTCTGAGGTATTTGTTGCCCTTGCACTCATAAAGACCCACCATCATGATTTTTTCCGATTTTCGGCTCAGAAGTGTCCAATCGTGAGGGAAGGGGGCACAAATATTGTTCTGGACTCCTAATGCAAAAAATCACTTCTGTTCAGATTCCGAATGTGCTAAGATCTTTCATTTTTTCTCTAATCAGCTAAATTTAACGACAAAAAATGTTTGAGGGCCAATTCGCTCTAAACGGGGACCCCCTTTCAAACTTTTGAAATATTTGATAATGTTGTATTATAAGCCGGACGGCTATCCTATATTGAAAAGAACTGTATTCAGTAATATTCACCTAGTGATTGTATAGCGTCTAGGTAACGCATATAGGTTAGGCGATTGGGCCTGAGTATGACTTTTTCTTAATTTAAGAAGAAAGGAGAACACTCCGGATTAACGTCTCAAGAAGAAGTGGTTTATTTCCAAATTGACTTATCCTATTTATACAAATTTCTCAAAGTCTTACTTACAAATACATATTCGATTTTTTAGCATACTTCAAACATCTTTTGTTTACTCTAGCAAAAATATTTTCACATACAATTTCTTATTCTAAATATTCTATATCAAAAATCTATGCAAAAAAAATCCACATTCTCAATACAAATTCTATGCGTTGCATTTCCCGTAATGAATGCATTATTCCCAAAAAAAAAACATTAACTCTAAATGCATTCATTTTCTATATAAGAAAAAAAAAGGAAACAAGACATTGCATTCATATGAGAAGTTCCGCATATGAGCAATGTCAAGTACATAGACGAAAGAGTTCAAGGTAATTTGTTATTGTTTATCATGTGGCGCATGCCTTTACACTTTCACATAATATGATACACGATTGTCTTCGCCCGTTGTATGTTTATATGTTGTACATATGAAACCATGTGTGTGCGGAATTGTCTGTACGTAAGAACATGGGTTCATATGGGTTTAACGGCGAAGATGCACATTAGTTGGGAATTGCTTTGAATTTTATGTTTAAAGTGTGAAATGCAAGAAAATCATTGTGATTATGTTTTCTATGCTTTTTTGTATTTATAAATGCATTTACGTTTAAAGTGGGAAATGCGAGTAAATCATTGTGGTAATGTATTCAATATGTTTTTGTATTTATAAATGCATTACACCTCGGTCCTATAGGAAAAAAAAAAATTTTTTTTTTGGAAAAAAAAAATTTTTTTTTTGTTTGCTGATATTACAAAATATTTATAAACGTTATTCTTAGGGTGTGTATGTTAATATATTTACATTTTCTATTTTGTTTTCTCTTATATTTGGGTAAAATATATGTATATACATTTTTTTTTTTTTTTTTTGTTTATGGGCTTATATCTGTTGGTTGTGGTTTCTTTTTTAATCTATTATTATGGACTAATATATTCTTGTTATTTTTGTTTATAAGGGTATTTACTCCTTGGTTTTCAATTACTTGAAATGGCCCTTCGTATGGACTGTCTAATTTGTTTGTTTTCTGTGTTTTGAGATATACCCAGTCACCAGGTATTATATTTAATGGGTTTATTTTAATGCTATTTGATTTGGCTCTTTTTGATTTTGATTCAATCAAGGTTTTATATGCGGTTTGTTGTGCATGATATAGTCGTGCTTTAAGTTCAGTTAGGTAGTTGTCATAATCGTAAACGGGTTTTGAACTGTCGTAGTCACTCGTCAAACTAGCTAATCTTCCGAAGACTAGTTCAAAAGGTGAATAATTTGTTTCGCTATGGGGTGTAGTGTTGTATGCGAAGGTGTAAAAGGGAATGTGGTTGTGCCATTCGTTGTCCTCACAGAAAGTTAGTAGGTATTCGTTTAATACTCTATGATTTCGTTCTAGTGAACCTAATGTTTCATGGTGGTATGGGGTTGATGTTTTATGTTCTATGTTCAAAGTTTTGCAAATGCTTTTGAATAGCTCGTTTACGTATTCAGTCCCTCTGTCGGTTTTAACTGTTTTAAAGTGACCGTATCTCAGGATTATGTTCTCGACTATTGTTTTTGCTACTACGTTGGCTTCTTTGGTAGGGATAGGTATGGCTTCTACAAATTTGGTTAGTTCGCATTGTGCTGTAAGTATATATCTGAACCCGTTAGAAATTCGCAATGGTTCGACTGTGTCAATGGCTATGATTTCGAATGGTGTAGATGGTGTATCGGTTATTGTTAGTTTTTCTTTAGTATGTAGTGTTATTTTGTTTTTATTGCAAGTGTTACACTGTTGTATTATAGTTTTAACCATTTTGTTCATATTTTTCCAGATGTACTTTTGTTTTAATTTTGCAATTGTCCTTTTTATGCCCGTGTGACCTCCGCACCTTGACTCGTGATATTCGCTGATCAATCTTATTTGATCGGCTTTCTGTTCAACGTGTCTCGGGGGATTATATAATATTATTTGTATTTTAGTTTGCCTATTTTTTATTATTTTTGCATGCTTTTTATTATACATATCGATTAGTTCGTTTTTATTTATATATTTGAAAATTTCATCATTTTTAGATAGCGCTATCTTCGTGATACTATTTATTGATAGTTCTTGTATCAGTTTCTCCAAAACCTGACCTAAGTCTAAGGATGGATTATCACTGTACTTCACGATTATCATATTTTTATTTTTTATTATCGTTGTAGTTGGCAAACTGTAATAATTATCATTTTTATTGAGCTCAAATTTTAGTATTGGCAAATTTCTGATGTCCGAAATTGAAGTACCTTCCCACATGTTGAGTTGATCAGGCTCGATGTTGGAAGTAGTTGTTGCCTTGTGTGTGGTCACAGGGTTTGTTGGTTTATTAGTTTTGCTACGAGTTATAACGTTTATTGTTGTAGGTATCATTTCTTTTAAGTTATTAGAATTTATTTTTATACGCGAAAGTGCATCTGCATTAGTATTTATTTTGCCTTGTTTATACACGATATCGAAATCATAGTCCATTAGGTCTAAGCGAATTCTGGTTAATTTAGGGGAGGGGTTGCGATTTACAAATAAGGATACTAAGGGTCGGTGGTCTGTGACGACTGTAAATTTGTTTCCATACAGGTAGGGGCGAAAATGGTTTATTCCCCAATATATTGCAAGGAGTTCTTTTTCTACTACTGATTTATTGAGTTCATGTTTTGTTAGAGATCTGCTGGCGTAGGATATCGGTAGATCTTCTCCGATGGTGCCTTGTGATAGAACGGCTCCTAGGGCGTAATCAGATGCATCTGTTGTTAGTATAAATTCTTTCTCTAGGTCGGGGTATTGTAGAATTGGTGGGGTGGTTATGGCGTTTTTTAGGGATTGGAAAGCTAGTTGGCATTTTTCGTTCCAGTCAAACTTTTTGTTCTTCTTGAGCAGGTCATTGAGAGGTTTTGCAATGGCTGCGAAATTTTGGACGAATCGTCTGTAGTAATTACAGAAGGCGACAAAACGTCTTACATCATCTGCGTTTTGTGGAGTTGGATAGTTGTTGACAGCTGCGCATTTCGTGGGATCGGCTGTTACGCCTTTGCTGGTGATTAGGTGTCCTAAGAAAACGACTTCGGATTGTACGAAATTACATTTTGAAGGGTTTAATTTGAGATTGTACCTACGGAGTCGTTCGAAAGTTCTTACGAGGTTTTGGTTGTGATCCTGGTTTTATCAGTTTTTCTGTTGGAACTTTTGTGTTGCTAGTATCGCAAGTATTTTTACTTTTGGCCGCACTTGGGTGGTATGCTGGTATATTCGTCTGTACAGGTCCAGGAACGTATTCCTCTTCTTTGGCTCTGGTCGGGCTAAAAGCTTCCCATATCGTTAAAAATCCGTCGAAGTCCATTTGTATCTGTTGCACTAGAAGAAAGTGGCAGGATCGCCATGTTGTATTATAAGCCGGACGGCTATCCTATATTGAAAAGAACTGTATTCAGTAATATTCACCTAGTGATTGTATAGCGTCTAGGTAACGCATATAGGTTAGGCGATTGGGCCTGAGTATGACTTTTTCTTAGTTTGAGAAGAAAGGAGAACACTCCGGATTAACGTCTCAAGAAGAAGTGGTTTATTTCCAAATTGACTTATCCTATTTATACAAATTTCTCAAAGTCTTACTTACAAATACATATTCGATTTTTTAGCATACTTCAAACATCTTTTGTTTACTCTAGCAAAAATATTTTCACATACAATTTCTTATTCTAAATATTCTATATCAAAAATCTATGCAAAAAAAATCCACATTCTCAATACAAATTCTATGCGTTGCATTTCCCGTAATGAATGCATTATTCCCAAAAAAAAAACATTAACTCTAAATGCATTCATTTTCTATACGTTAATTTCCTATAAGAAAAAAAAGGAAACAAGACATTGCATTCATATGAGAAGTTCCGCATATGAGCAATGTCAAGTACATAGACGAAAGAGTTCAAGGTAATTTGTTATTGTTTATCATGTGGCGCATGCCTTTACACTTTCACATAATATGATACACGATTGTCTTCACCCGTTGTATGTTTATATGTTGTACATATGAAACCATGTGTGTGCGGAATTGTCTGTACGTAAGAACATGGGTTCATATGGGTTTAATGGCGAAGATGCACATTAGTTGGGAATTGTTTTGAATTTTATGTTTAAAGTGTGAAATGCAAGAAAATCATTGTGATTATGTTTTCTATGCTTTTTTGTATTTATAAATGCATTTACGTTTAAAGTGGGAAATGCGAGTAAATCATTGTGGTAATGTATTCAATATGTTTTTGTATTTATAAATGCATTACAATAAGACCTAAACTTTTGAAAGACCATCGCTTCTAGCCGTTTCACAAAGTGTGAGCTTTGACGCACGGATAGACGGGCAGACAGACAGATGTACGTGCGAACGGACAGATGGGCGGGCAGATAGACAGGACGTGAAACTAGTAGGTTTTTAACCGACTTCCAAAGGAAAGAAGGTTATTAATTCATCACGTATATTATTTTGTTGCTTTTTTATGTATGTTCACGCATAATTTTTAAACGGAGATAGATAGAAGAGTCCTGTTCTCGGTAAATGATAAGAAATTAAAGCAATGGCAAAGGACTTTTACCATTAAAACTAAAAAAATTTCGACTTTCACCCCGATTTTTGAGCGTAACTGGTCGACGCGTGTAAGGATTTTGATTGTAGAGGTTTCAAATGAAGGACAACATATTGATCTAAAACGTATTGGTACAGAATTGTAATCCTTACAAGCACTCTCTAGATATTCACAGTTCAATATGATACATTGATGTCGTGAAATTGAATTTAAATAATCTTTCGTACAAAAAAAAAACTTTTGAAAAAAAAGAAAACCGACTTCGAAGTGCCCTAAAAAGGATAAAATAAAATTTACAGAAGCGGTGCCATATCATTTTTTCTTCGATTCTTTTGTGATGGTGCAGATGTTGATAGTATTTATGTCGAAATGGAGAAATTGATTTGGCACCACTTCCATAAAAATTTATTTGAACCTTTTTAGGGCATTTCGCAGTCGGTTTTCTTTATTTTCTAAAAGTTTTTTATTACACTCTTTTTAGTGGCAAATTTTTTCATATCAAAGCTTTCAAAACTCAGTTTCTTGAGCACATTGTACCATGTATAATGAAATATAATTTTTTACTGCAAAACACTACCGCTAGAATTTGCAGCATTTATATTTAATTTTGATACATTTAATACATGATCTCATCCACGTCCTGCTTGATTTTAGATTTCATTAAAATCCAATAGGACTTGTAGCTCTGAGAAATTTTCAAATGACGAACTTTGCCTAACTGCCATTTTGATGTTTTGACCTGACCCTGAAGTGTTTTTTCATTGTTCAACTTTTTTCGACCTTTGAGTGGCCGCCATTTCGTTTCAAATTGTTCGACTTAGGATTTTTCATTGTAAGCTTTATCACACACTTGAATAAATCTGTGGACCAGTTTTGGAACAAACCAGACCTATAATTTGCTCAGAACGGTAATCCCGGGTTCTCATCTAAAATCTCCTCTACTTTGTTTTTCCTTAACCAATTTGAATGATTAACAAAACCCATCGAAATATTTCGGAAAATTTGGTAAAAATCGAATTGCCACCTTTAGGCACAAATTTCGTTATATCCAATGTATACTCACATACACAACCTTCCCCACACACACACAGGCAAATATATATATATATATTTATATATATATATATATATATATATATATATATATATATATTATATACATATATATATACATATATATATATATATATATATATATATATATATATATATATATATATATATATATGTGTGTGTGTGTGTGTGTGTGTGTGTGTGTGTTTATATAATATAAACTCCACAATCAATCTCAAGAAATTTACTTAAAAAGATACCTCTTAACCGTATCACTCGTTCACGTTTATTCAATACCCATCGCCACCGTTTTCACTTAACTATGGCACATAATTGTCATGAAAGTTTCATGAAAATTTATCCTATAGTTCAATGAAAACTCGGCTATGCATTTTGATGTTCATCTTTAAAGTTATGATCAGTTATAGAAGGAAATAGAAGGATTTGAGGGAGATACCGAATCTTTTGGTCACATATTGTAATAAAAATGGTCAGTATCCTTAATTTTCTGCTTTGACGGTACATTTTAGTCAATCATTTCTACCGGAAATAAACAAAAAAATTATTTCCAAATACAGCATAAATACAATCAAACAATATTTAGAGAGTAAATTTCAGAATGGTTTTTTCTTCCGCATTCATTCTTTGCTTATTGATGAACCTAGTAAGGATCCTTCTTACATCCTTAGACGTAAACGTTACACATATGATTTTTAAAATTCCCCGAAGAAATAATAAGGCTTGAGTGATTGCAGATTAAAGAGTTGATTCGTTGCTTTCCAGTTCATATTATACATTATATGCCCAGAAATCGAAAATTAGTGATTTCCATACTAAAGACCGGCGAGAATCGGAACGTACAAAGACGATACTTTTCCTTCTATAACTGATCATAACTTTAAAGATGAACATGAAAATGCATGGCCGAGTTTTCATTGAATTATAGGATATAATTTTCATGAAACTTTCATGACAATTATGTGCCATAGTTTGCTTAAAACGAAAGCGATGGGTATCGAATTAACGTGAATAAGTGATATAGTTAAGAAGGAACATTTTAAGTAAATTTCTTGAGATTGATTGCCGAGTTAAGTATAAATACATATACCTATACATATGCATGTATATATATATATATATATATATATATATATACATATATATATATATGTATATATATATATATATATATATATATATATATATATATATACATATAAACTCTTAAACAGCTGCTTAGGACTACCTTGAATACCAAACGATTCAAGTTCAAGAAGCAAGAGTCTTGATCAATTGTATCAAATGCTTTTTCAAATCCACAAAAATTACGATGACTTAATCACCTCTGTCAAGTCCTAGATTGATGAAACGTGTGACAGAATGTAGGGCATCTAAAGTACTCTTATTCTTTTGAAAACCAAACCGATGTTGGCTTAAGATAGAATTTTCAACTAAGCATGATGTCAGTATTATTGGGGAGTATCAAGGTGGTTTTAGGGCAAGTAGATCAACAACAGACCAATTTTTCACAGTCAAGCAGGTACTTGAAAAATGCTGGGAGTTCAAAATAGACGTACAACAAATTTTCGTTGACTTTAAGCAAGCATACAACAGTATTGATCGTAATGTACTGTACCAAATAATGCTTGGTTTTGGCGACCCAGCCAAATTAGTCCGTCTTACCAAAATGAAAATGACGTCGACAACCTCCCAAGTCCGCATCAATAACCAACTCACCGATGCCTTTGACACAAATGTCGGACTAAAGCAGGGAGATGGGCTGGCCCCATTGCTATTCAATGTGGCTCTGGAGTACGTCATACGGAAGCCACCTATCGATACGCGGGGTACATTACTATACAAGTTGAGCCAGGTAGTGGCCTATGCAGCTGACATCAACATTCTGTCACGGTCATTAACAACTGCCAAAGAACTCCTCCTGAAACTCGAAAGCGAAGCAAAACTAGTAGAACTACAAATCAACGAAAATAAAACAAAGTTCATGACGCAGTCGAGGAAAAGTACCTCAAATACACAAAATATCACACTGGGCGAATACAATATCGAGAAAGTTGGCAAATTTGTTTATTTAGGCGCCAAAATAAGGAAAACGGGCAATGAAAGAGACGAAACACGCCGAAGAATACAGCTCGCAAATGAAATATTCTATTCATTATTGCCGATCCTGAAGACCAGCTGTATACACAGGAAAACAAAGCTCCAAGTATACAAATCTGTGATAAGACCTGTGTTATGTTATGGGTGTGAAACATGGACCCTAACCCAAGCATCCGCAAATATATTGAATGCCTTTGAGCGATGGGTCCTGAGGCGAACAATCGATACAACCATGAGCTGTATGAAATTTTTGACGAACCGGAGGTCTCAAGGATTGTAAGACTGTGGAAGCTGCAATGGGCTGGACACATGAATCGTATGGGCGAACAACGGATACCCAAGAAGGTATTCGTTGGGAGAACTGAAGGCTGGAGGCCAGTGGGGAAACCGAAGAAACGCTGGTCTGACTCGGCCGACGAAGACAGTTCATCTTTGCTCGAATTTCGGAATTGGAAGACGCGGTCAATGGACCGAGACAGTTGGAGGCGATGTTTGCGGGAAGCGAAGGCCCGAAAGGGGCTGTAGTGCTTAGAAGAAGAAGATGATGTCAATCGATTGTTTAGTATTTTTTCAAATATCTTACCGAATCCCGTCAGCAGCGCAACCGGGCGATAGTTATTCGGGCCAAGACGATCACCATACTAAAATATAGGAACAATTTTTGCAAGTTTTTGTTCTTCCGGAAATGTCCCATTCCTAGTATGCACGTTTATAGAATTTGCCATAAGCTCGGCTGTGTCCTGCTTGATTATACTAATCTCGTTCATCGTGATGCTATCGATGCCTGGCGCCGTATTCTTTTTCAATCCATTGATTACATTTAAGACCTCCCTTTTATTTGTTTGATGAATGTGATGGATGGAATTAATTAAGATATTTGTGGTATATCAATTGCTTTCTGACTGGCAACGATGTATTAGAGGGCCCATCAGGATTCAGTTGAAAGTTTTGTGATACACCCCGGGTGAACAGTTATCCTTTACTTCATTTATTATTTTCCATATTTCATGGGAGTTGTCAGCCGCTGTTTTCATTCTTCTTGAGAAATATGAGAATTTAGTCTCTCGGCAGTCGTTTCGATTCTTTTTTCGCTTGCGTATATACAAACTTGAGGGCTTGGTTTCCATTGTTCTTCCTGTAGTCCATATATGTCTTCTTTTTCTAATACTTGCATCAATTACTTTTTTCGTTATCCAAATCCGTTGTCGACATTTGATTTTTTTCTCAATAGTAGAGGTTTGCTGATATTTTTGAGTTCAATAGTGCTATTTGGTTTCCGCTTCTTCAGTAATCCTCGTATGTTTGATTTAAAGAGCTCCTTATCTAGATATCTGAATGTTTTGTATGCCGGCTTCTGTTTGTTCAGGATTTGATCTTGAATAGATATTTTTAAAACACGGTTATCGAGTTCCGGCCAGTCCTCAAATGTGTTTGTCATGTTTTCAGCATATTTCAGATCATTGGTTATTATATGTTTCAGACAGGTATTTGAAACTGGGCGAGTAATTTTCTTGTTATTTATGAATACCACTCCATTCATTTCGTATCCTTACAAATCCTTGATCCTGGTGATTCTGTTAGTACATCAATGTTTGTGTCCGCTACTGTGATTACATTTTTTCTCAGTTGAGAATAATGTATCTAGTACTGTGCAAAAGTCTTGCGCATTCATACGATTGGGCTTATAGTTCGTCCCTGATCTTATTTTCAAGGGTTTTGTAGAATCATTTTACAAAACCTTACTAAAATCGCGTCCTGTCTGTCCGTCTGTCCGTCCAACCGTGTGTCACAGCCCTTTTTCTCGCAAACTACATCAGCATTTTGTAGATAAGTGCAAAGTGACGCTCTCTTCAAAGTTTCACCAGAAAAAGAAATTTATAAGGTGTTTAAGGGGGGTCTCCCCATATAGGGGAGTGGCCCCTAAAAATTAAATTTCATCGCAAGTAGGCAATATGGGTATCTAATGAAAGGTCTTAATGAGATCTTTCCAAAACAAGTCTTAAAATGACAAATATTGTTTTGAGAGACGCAGGAAAAGGAGAAATGTACAAAAATTTTGTTTCCCCCCTCGCGATTGGACATCTTTGACCCGAAAAATCTGAAGAAAATCACAGAAGTAAAACTTCACAAGTACAAGGGCAATAAATGCATTAAAAGGCGAAATTCGATCAGCTTTGTTAATAATAGTACATTTTATAAATTTTACATTTTTGGCTATAAAATCAAACTGCGACCCTTAAATGTCTCAAAAGCTCCAATTTAGGTTTTTTGAAAGCAATTGTATGCATTCTGAAAATTTCACAATAATTGAACAGTGAGCAGCTAAATTACAGCCGATTGAAAATTTAACAATTGCAACAACATTAACACTCGATACTAGGGAGATACACGTTTGCAACGGTTCTAGACACTACAAATGTGTAGGAATTTTGATGAAAATTTTAGAAATGGTTTGTGATATTGATGCATTCTTCTTCTTCTTAGCACTACAGCCCCTTCCGGGCCTTCACTTCCTGTAAATAGCGCCTCCAACTGTCTCGCTCGCATGACCGCGTCATCCAATTCCAAAATCTGAGCAACGATGAACTGCCTTCGTCGACCGAGTCAGACCACATTGATGCATTATCATGACTAATTAAGCAACGGGGTCAAAACACTTGAAACAAAATGGTGGCGAGTTTAAAATCATAATAACCATAATAATTTTTCGAATTCAATTTATGGAATCTGTATATTAGTCAAGTTTTGATATGCAGAATATATTGTTTGATTTACTAATTGTTTTACAAAACCCTGTCCTGCTACTTCAACTTGTTTTACCTGCATGTTATATTTATCAGGCGTCACTCTCTTGGCAATGAAATTATTTGTATTTTTTACGTATATTGCTGTGCCTCCACCTCTTCCAGGCCTGCAATAAAATATCGCATTATATACTTCAATATTGTAAAATCGTGCTTCTTCTGGGTAAATCCATATTTCATTGAGAAGAATCAAATCTATGTCAGTATTTTGCTGCAGGTAAATCTAAATATCATTTAGCTTATATCTTAAGCCTCTTGTATTAGCATACATGAGTGTTTAATTTGTTCCACTTGATTGATTTGAAAGTTTAGCAATCAACCAAGTTGCGGTCGGTGCTCCTCCTGGCGATCAATATATTAATTTTCAGATAGGAGGAACAACAAAAAGTCATCTAAGATTCAGGTCAGTTAATGATTTTAGCAATATTGGAACAAAACGTAGGCTAGTTAAAATGAAGCTCTTTTAAAGCAAAGATATATTTGTTGTGTGTGTCATAAAGGTTACTCTTGAATTAAATCATCTACATATCCGTAAATTGTAGGTTAAGTACAAAATCCTTCTGACATGAGCGTAGTTCTGTCTACTCAGTTTGTTTTGCTTTTTTTGTGAATTATCGGATTTGAAAATACAAGATTGGATATCGATTTTGACAAGCAAATAAGATATCAAGTGAGAAATGGAGAAGTTATAGAATGATGACGCCCAGAGTCTCGAAATTGGTGACATCAGGTAGTTAAAGAAGGAGGTGCTTTATTTTAGATGGTACGATGGATGGAACTTGGATTATGTACAATAATTTAAAAGTAAGGAGTAGCTTTAGGTGTATAATAGAATTGATTTCTCAGAGGATATGGAAGCTACGTGAAGTTATTAGCATGGTTAGAACATTTTAGGCGTAGTTTAATTAAGTAAAGCTAAATAAAAGTCGAAGAGAAAAGAATCAAACAAATTACCGCATGGAGTGCTGGCGATTCTTTTCGCCTCGCATATCAACTCTTTCGTTCGTTTTCCCTCTGTTTAATTCGGGATATACGACTTTTTCTTTCGCAAATCCGCTCTTAAATAGAATATGTAGCAGAACAGTTAGTTCATCATGACCAAACATTGCGAAATTAAAGAAAGAAAGGAATTTTGATACAAAGCATGTGGGAGTGTAGTCCCAGAGCGGATGAAGATAATATTGGAAAGTCAACAGTACATGCGTAACAGGGAGAAGTAGAAGTTAGCATTTGAGTATAGTGAGGTATTTGAAATGCTTTTTTGAGAGTAGACAAATACGGTTTCCTTCAGAAGAGCGCAAGTGTACTTCTGGCTAGAGAATGCGAAGCAAATCCACTAAAAGTATGGATGGGCGACATTCTCATAACCACAACCACGGTAAATATATTCAAAATTAGTGAAGTGTTGACAACATAAGGATTAGCCACTTTAGAAGCCCTTCTTGTCCTAACAATGGACTGCCACCAATGAGCTCCGATTCACCTGCCGCAGTGGCACCAAACAATTACAACAGCTTCAGATCAATATTATTTTCTCGAATCAACCATCAAATCAGTCACAACCGCCAATAGGAAGTGGAGCCAAAGATAATCTTAAAATGCTCCAACTGGGCTATAGTAACGGTGGCTGCGGCTATTGTGCCATGGATTATGGACAAGCCAAAATAATCAAAATACCCGAGTAAAAATCAGTTTAGGCATGCCATGCGGAAACAGTGGGGCTTGCCTAAGCTAGGCATGTCTAATGCGGTCCTAATGGGGCTTGCCTAATGGGGGCCTAATTGGGCATGCCTAGCTTAAGCAATTTTGAAAATTTCGCATTTTAATGTAACGTGGAGAACGATAAAAATGATCAAATAAAAATTTTGCAATTGAAAGTGAGATTATCGATTTTCATTTGTTGTCAGTTTAGGCATGCTTAATGTAGGCATAATGGGGCATGCCTAAGTCAAGCAAAGCTTATGCGAGTCGAAAAAGAAATGCCTAAACATGTTGTTTTACAAACATTCATAAAAAATGATAGGCTTACGAATATTTGTCACAAACGATAGTTTTACGAACATTCGTCAAAAAGGCAACCATCTTCTTCACTTTACAATTAAACTTCCAATTTGGGCTGTAAAGGGTTTGACTAAACAGCTCCTAATTTAAGCGCTGATATACCTAAACCTAAACTGTTCCTAAACATACAGTTTTTTAGTGTTAAAAACAAACAAACCCTAAATTATTGGTAAGAGTTTAAATATTTACAATTTTCTTCACTTAAAAAAAACCGATTTGGGCGCTAATGGGGCTTGTCTAAACAGTTCCTAAAGTAGGCAGTGATAGGGCTTGTCTAAACAGTTCTTGTTGTGTAAAATCGAAACAAAATAAAATTTTTCGGTCATATATTACAATTATTCGTTCAAGATGAGAATGTATAACTTTAAATACTTTTAAGTTAAGATGTGATGAGGAGTTGATCACTTTTTCCAAGTAAGGCATGCCTAATGCAGGCCCAATGGGACCCTAATGCGGCATGCCTTAATTGAATCCAAACATTTCACTGCATACAATTTGGACCAGAGTCGTATTGTTGAGGTTATGTATATAGGTTGTGGATTTTCTTGGAAAATGTGAAAATGGTAAATATTTTGCGAAGCGAAGAGAATGGCAAGTATTATGAACATATTTACTTCGTTTGTGTTGATTGAGCCAAGCAAATCGTTTTTCTTTGGGAACTGTTTAGGCAAACGCCATCACTGCCTAAATTAAGAAGTGTTTAGAAAAGCCGCATCACTTCCTAAATTAGGAACTGTTCAGGCAAGCCGTATCACTGCCTAAATTAGGCTTAGGCAAGCCCCATCACAGCCTAAATTAGGAAGTGTTTAAGCAAGCCCTATCACCGCCAAATTTAGAAAGCGATAGAGTAATGCATTACATTCGGCATTAAGGCTTAATGCGGAATCTGTATTTGGCCTTAATACGCGTTTAGGCATGTCTAAAAAGAGCCTGTCTGCTTAAATTGAATTCCGACTCGGGTATTATATTTATTCCAAAATTGTTACTTCATCGTACACTTCTTCAAATATTGCTCGACCCAAAGATCGTTCGTTTTAAATACAGTTCACAGAATTATATTTATCTCATAATTCTCCTAAATGTTGCGATGTAGCAAACATTTTGATAATTCCGTTATCTTATTAGACCACGCGTCATATAAATTACCACGATAGCTGACATTCTTGGTTCATTTAATAAAGTAAGTACATTGTATACATGCCTAATGGTAACTATGTGACTATGTGCTTGATTTACACGGGACAAACTTATGATAAAATTTTGTCTCCAACTACTCGACTCACGGATATGAAATATTTCATGCAAGCATAAACAATCGAAGAACTGTCAAACGACAATCACAGCTGATCAGCTGTATTGACATTCTGGATGGTGGAGACTTTCTTAATAAAGTCAAGAAAGCTCTATTGGAAGTGGTTTGATTCCTGGATACCACCAGAAATGTACTCTCTGCCAGATTATGCAAAGCAATTTTTCCAAGGTTACAAGCAACAACCGGGAGTGAAGAGGATAATAACCGCGGACTGGCGGGTAGAGTCGACCAGATAAAGAGATAAAAAACCGACGGTTCTTCCAGTTTCGCTGAGTTAAAGTCCAGGCAAGAAATAGAATTTTGATGAGTTGCAGAATTTTGCAAAGACGTCATCACTGGAAAAAAGAATCCTCAACGAGTAGGTACCGATAAAAAGATTATCCAGCGACAAGGAATAGTATCATGACAAAATTTCTGACTCTTTTAGAGTAGTGATTCGATGCGATATAGATAATCAAGGAACTTTGGAGTGAAAAAGACTTGATTTAAGGAGAACATAGGGGCCTAAAGTCGATAATTAGCAAGTAAGCATTTGATTAGAACTTTATATTATTTTTTTATATCACAAAGTTGTCCGAGTTATATTAAATTCCTTGTATTTAAAACATTAAAAATGTATGCAGAGATTTCGATAGTTACAACAATTATATTTTTTGACTGTGATCGCTGCCTCACGGCAGTTTATTATTGGTTTGAAAGGGTTAATTTATTTCAGTCAAATTCAAAGTCAAATGCGCTTTATTCAATACTGATTGTTATAAATTTTCAAAGAAAACAAAGCGAATTTCTAACAAAAATTTTCCTAATACTTAGTGGCCCAAAATGGCTCTTAATATTTATACATTATCAATCAAAACCATTTAATCAAAAAATAGCAATTTCAATTTACTTCAAATTCTTCTATATTTTATGATTCAATTGGAAAAAGGAGTAAAACCAATTAACACTATTCAAAAATTAATTATGATACTAGCACAGCAGTGAACCTTTATCCTATATGGAATATGTTATAGCCTAATTCTAATAAAATTCAATCAAAAAGTTTATCCTATATTAAGAAAATGCTATCACAATGTTCCCAAATCCAAACTTTGAATCTTATCTCTAAACATAATACGAGTATAACATACTCGTATACCTATCGTAAATATTGAAACCTATTCTTAATTTTTAACAAAAACAAAAACTAACAACACAAAATGTAGCAAATAATGAGCTGAAACTCAAAAAACTAAGTAACGAAAAAACACAAAAACAGAAAGTTAACACGAATAATTTAGACATTGTCATTCAACAAACAATATCTAGATTGCTCCGTCTCAGCTCGACCAGCCTCAATGAATCTTTCAAATGAATATCGCCGTTGGAATTGTTGGTCTCGTGAACTCCCATCCGGAGGATATTTTATTTTCTTATCTTTGACCCATCTATATATGTGATATATGATTGGGACGCCATCAGAATCAAAAACATACCGATTCATGTCCAAATACATAAACGGTTATGGAGAAACGAAGCCGGTAGCAAGGAAAAACGAAGCCAGTAGCAAGGCGAGTCTCAATATTCCCATCCAAAGGGTGGAACAGCTGTCAAAATAATGCATTTCTAGATTTTTTAAGAAAGGGCCCTTAAGTTTACAATGTCCGTTTTCAATTACAAACCTTTTCACTTGATCAGTTAGCCCTTTAAAATTACCCTTATCAGTAACATATGGCGAAGACACAATATTGTTCACGCTAAAATATAATTGTCTTTGATTTTTGCTAGAACCTTGTTGTGGTTGTTCTAGATCTGGACAGACACTGGTGTTGGGTGCTGCAACTGGCAATTCTGGTATATTGTTAGTAAGGTCCAATTCTTCACTTTTGGAGCCCCGTTCACTCGAGTTTTCATTATTAAAGTAATCATTCTTCAAGTACTGACTAATTTTAGGCAGCTTTTTATTTTTTCTTCAGTCTCCCTCTTTCTCTTTCGTTTTTCGCTCCCACTTAAATATTTTCTTGAACTAGTCATTTTAATATCTAATTTTCACAATCAACTTTACTTTGCCAACATTTGAAGATTCAATAAAACAACAAATACGAGAAATTAAAGATACAACAGACCAATTATCAAAACAATCACACAAAGAATACGCAATCAGTAGAGCCCTCAAAAAAAAAACAGCGAATCCGGGATTCCCCTAACATAGTGTTGCTAGCTCGCCCCAGCGGCAGTGGCACGAAAAAAATACTTTCTTGGTTAACAAAATGAGGGAATTCGCCGAACCAATGGACGCGTTCTAAAATTAATCAACAGCTTTTTGTTTAGGATGTGTTGAAATGCTTATCAATTCACTTGACATTGTATTATGGTCTTTAGTTGTCCCACTTTAATGGATTTTAAGCAGAACTTATAAAATATATATATACTTTTAAAGCAAAATAAAATACTCAGGTACAATGTTAAAAAAATATTTTTGAGCTCGCGGCCTCTTGACCCGGGGCTCTCTTGGGTCGGAAGACCCGTGGCATTTGGCCAGCCCTGCTACCCTATAGTCACGCCACAAAACTTGCATCAGCAATGCAAAGGCCAAAGTATAAATTTATCCTAGGGTATGTTGGTAACTCTGGTCAAAATAGATTACACTTGTAAATTTGATTCTGTGTTTTCCACGATTCCAGGAATACATCTCTTGAATTATTGTTAGTGCTCTTTGAAGTTAA
>OZ017738.1:190239448-190276948 GCA_963969285.1 Odontomyia ornata
TCGCGAATGGATATCTGAAATGATTATCAAGGGAGATATTTATGAGTATAACAATACCAAAAACCTCAGAAGTCGAAATTCGTTCAACTTCGTTAATAATAGTATGATCTTCGAATTTCATATTTTCTCCAATAAAATCGTCTTTGACATGTTTCTTGATTTGATTCGATCTGGTGACTGCATTTTGTAAATTGAATACAAAACCCTTCTGACATGAGCGTAGGTCTGCTTACCCAACTTGTTTTTTCTAAAAGTTTTTTCTTCCAATTTATATAGAATAGTGTTTAACTTGAAGATGTTCAATTCGCTAAGCATTCAGAAAAATCATTTGAGCTGGATCAAAATGGTAGCTACAATGTTCTTATAATATAAATTTGAACGATTTCTTGTCCAAATATTGGATGAATAGATCAATTGATCGATCCACGCCATTAGAAAACTAGTTTCGAGTCCTAGGATAGTGAAAAAGACCTTATGGTAGGAGCACTCTCCTGCTTACTTAACTTGTTCTAACTTATCATTTTCCTTTATTCATATTACATCTATTTTCAATTTGCCTTGTGATTCCGAATCTTCCTTCTCAAATCTTCTCTTCGCCAGCTTCTCATTTAGATAGAAAAAATTTTGATTTGAGAATTTACTTCTCCTTTGGTGGAAATCGTCGTTCGGTTCCTCCGTCCCACTTTTGAGAGGGAAGGCGAAGATTCCTTTTGCCTCGAGATCCCGTTACTATTCCAGTGACGATATCAAGCGATGAATCAATAAACAATAAACTTTTTCAAGCACAAATTATTTTTCAATTGACATTTACAAAAATTAATAAAGTTTTAAATTAGTGACAGGAGCTATTAAAAAACACTTCTCTGAGCAACAAATGCTAGACGTAAAATTAACGTAAGTATACTCTGAAAGTAACTGTAAAATTTCCAAAGCAACATCTTCAAAGAAAACAATAGACAGCGCTTTTAATTCGTGAAAGTTTTACGAGCAATTCATACTAGTATGTAGGCCAAATCAAATGGAATATTTTATAGTTTATAGCGTTTATATTATGTTATTCGGGTTACATCAGTTTCATTATAGAATTGTTTACTTTTCAGGGGAGACAAACAAATTGACTTTGCAGAGCAACTCGAGTCGACTGCATATGTTATCTGTGGAGATGAAAGAATTGCTTATAAAGAATTCTGTGGTATATGGAATACACCAGGTGTAAGTATTTACTTGCATTCTTGACTTTGCGTGACATATTAGTCATTAATAACATTCTTGGTTAAGGCTAAACGAAAATTTGTATTAAAAAATTTAATTCAATCTAAAAACTCCTCAGATATTTGACCAGTTATATCGACTCATGGATGTTGATGCTACCAATCAAATATCCACCAGCCAGATAACAGAGTTCATATCTCATCTTACAAACTCCAGGTACGTGTTCCTTGGTTTGAATCTGGTCGTTTGAATATCGCTAAAATAAATTGCTCGTAGCTCAAAAGTTGAATTGTTACTTGCGCAAAAAATTTAATCAGGTGTTAATAAAGCTAAAGCAATGGAAGTAATTACTTTCATATACACTGTAAGCTACATGAATATCAGTTTAAAATAAGAAGCTGAATAAGAGGCTAATCTTTATCAATATTTATATAATCTGACTCCTACATATGGAGCCACCTTATATCTTTAGATAGGAATGAATTACTTATAATGAAAGTTCTTTCTTGATTGCTGTTTTTTTCTAGCTGCCCTTCTTACCGCCACAGAGGCCAAGCAGTATGTTTGGTTCGTGAATATCTTACCGCCTCCTTGAAAGTAATTTTGCAATTTTTAGATCCGACAGGTTGACTAATGTAATCACGCAAAATGAAGGTATATACAGAATAGCTCCAGTTCTGTCTCTCGACAGCCTCGAACAATTTATGAGTACACTTTCTATGCGCGAAGTTGTGTTTTATATCTTAATGCAAACAAACTGCACCGTGACCAAGATCCGAGAAGCGTTCTTCTGCAGTTCTTCTACGGCAAACAGTGTGCCGGTAATTAATCCAACCCTCACAATCTTCGACAGCAGTACGAATAATTACATGTTTCTGACGCTTAGTCCTCAAAAGTTAGTAAATCCTTTCTCGGATTGACTTGGAATCCAATTGCTAGGACGCATTTAATCAAGTGCATTTTAATTTTTAGCCGACTTCCAAAAGAAAGAAGGTTATCAATTCATCGCGTATATTTCTTAGGGTATTGTAAAATCAATTACAATACCCTACTAGTTTCGCGTCCAGTCTGTCCGTCCGTCCGTCCGTCCGTGTTTCACACCACTTTTTCTCGCAAACTACATAAGCTAGAAACATAAGATTTTGTAGGTAGGTGCGAAGTGACGCCCTCTTCAAAGTTCCAATACGAAAAGAAATTTATTTTTTATTAAAAAAATTTTCATCGCATGTAGGCAATATGGGTATCAAATGAAAGGTCTTAATGAGCACTTTTCAAAACAGGTCTTAAAATGA
Source organism: Odontomyia ornata (assembly GCA_963969285.1). Lineage (NCBI taxonomy): Eukaryota > Metazoa > Arthropoda > Insecta > Diptera > Stratiomyidae > Odontomyia > Odontomyia ornata. The sequence continues at coordinate 190,241,953 of OZ017738.1, forward strand.
CAAAGTTTGCTTCAACTGGTGCAGGGGAAGGGGATATGTCCGAAAATTTTGTGTGCCCCCCTCGCGATTGGACACCTTTCACCCGAAAAATCTGAAAAAAATCATGAATATAGGCCTTAATGTGTACAACAACAACAAATACATGAGAAGTCGAAATTCGCTCAACTTTGTTAGTAATAGTATGATTTATCGATTTTATGTTTTCTTGAATAAAATCTTAACTGTGCCCTTAAATTTAATAAAATTCAGTAGACAGATTAATCTGTCTTGAAAGTTTCATAAAGATCGAATGATATTTAATGAAGTTATAGCGATTTGAATTTTCCTGTATTACTACGGAACAATATGCGCTGTATTACTATGGAAACATATGGCTATGGAACAATATGCGCTTTTTACCGACTCAGATACTACAGTTTTGCTAGGATTTGCATGAAAGTTTCAGGAATGATAGGTATCATGAATTTCTTTGAGAATTAGCTCAGCTAGTGGTATCAGTAATCGTCAAGCAAAATAGTGCCAGTTTTAAATGCGAAGATTGAATAATTTTCAGTTATTTTGCCCCAACTTCAACGTTTAAGGCGCATGCTTTTAACACTTGATTCAATTTAATGAATGACTGAAGATGAGTACTTATAATTAATACTCATAAGTGAAAAAACTCGAGGAGGCAGGAGAGAGCTTCTAGCAAATAGGCTTTGTAACCATTCTAGGATTCGAAAAAATAGGCCATGAATCGATGATTACAGTACAGGGGAGTGGCCGCTGAAAAAAAAATTTCATCAAAGGTAGCCAATATGAATATCAAATGAAAGTTCTTTATAAGAGCTTTTCAAAACAGTACTTGAACTGACAATTTTTCCTTCACAAGGGCAAAAAATACCTTAGAAGTCGAAATTCGATCAACTTTGTTAATAATAGTACATTTTGTAAATTTTGCTTTTTTGTCTATAAAATCAAGATGGGACGCTCAAATTTCCCAAAATCTATAATTTAAATTTTATGAAAGCAATTGTATATGGTTCGAAAATTTCACAGTAATTTAACAATAAACAGCTAAATTACAGCCGATTGAATATTTAACAATTACAACAACATTAACACGTGATACTAGGGAGATACACGCTTGCAACGGACCTAGACACTACAAATATGTAGGAATTTTGATAAAAATTTTAGAAGTGGTTTGTAATATCCATGTGTTATCATGACTAATCAAGCGACGGGGTCAAAACACTTGAAACAAAATGTTGGCGAGTTTAATATCATAATAACCATAATCATTTTTCGAACTCAATTTATGGAATCAAGTTTTGATATGCAAAATATATTGTTTGATTTACTAATTGTTTTACAATACCCTTCTGGCAGGAGCATCCTCCTGCTACTTCAACTTGTTTTTGCTCTTTTTTTATTTAACGTCTTGGACTTGAGTCTTTTGGAAGAAATCAATTGTAGAAGTCATTCAGCAATGTCAATTAGAGAAAAATTAAGAACCACATGATCCCGAACAACCTAAATATCACAACAAAATTTCAGAACCTATCGAGTATAGTATTATTTTAATACTAAGTGAAAATTATGAGTATTCCAGTAGAAAAAAGTTTGGAACCTGAGGGGGAAGCACATAAATCTGAATATGCCATAGTTCGCAATCCTGCCACGATTTTCCTCAAAGTTTAAGGGAAGGTCAAACCGAGCGAAAGGAATGAAAAAAAAGTCGAGCAAGCAGGATAGTGCTCTAGAAGGGTTTGGTAACCATCCTGGTGTCCAACACAAGCGTTCAGATGGCATGAATCGATGACGAATTATTCATCCAATACATGTATAAGAAATCGTTCAAATTTGTGCAAAAAATTCAGTTTCTTTCATAAGCACGTAACATCGTAAATAATTTTCCGGAATGCTCGGTCAACTTAACATTTTCAAATTAAAAACATTTCCTCAAATTTTCATGAAAATTCAAAGAAAATAAGCATGCCAAAGTCGATATGAAATATGTATCAACCATCAACATATGTTATTGTTGTTGTAATTCCATACATTTTGTTGCCTTTCTGATTAAGAACACTTGGTCGTTCTTCCGATAACAAAACTTCAATAATAATGCATAACAATTTTCTTAATTCTTAGATACAATATTTTTGTTTGTAAAACTATTATTTGTTACACATTTCTCATTGACTTTTACTGCACGCGCTCTGTAGTCAGCAAAAATGACCCGCGAATTTTAGTAATTGACTCGCGCGGGAAGAGAAAATACGCTGATACAGGAAATGAATGATCCAACTACATTTAGAATTATTTTACGAAATTGGAAAAAATAAATTTACATTTGCGCGTGCAGGGAAAATCACGGACATAGGAACTGAATGATTTAATTATAATCAGAATGGTTTTAAGGTAAGGAAAAATTGAATTATTATGTAAGCAGGTTGTTTAGACAAACCTCCGGCTGTTGAAAGCGCTAAGGTTTCAAGAAAGTGTGTTCCGGCGTGCTTGATGCCGAAAGTCGATGGTCCTTGGGAAGGGTTTTGGTTTCTTTACTGGTGTTTCTGGTCCTGGTGATATGCGTGTTTTGTAGCATCTTGTGGTGAAGCGAATAACTGCCAAGCCGACGATGATGACCAATGTCAAATGTCCTGCTGAGACATGGAAGATTGTGGAGTCGACATGATGAGGAAGAGACCTTTGTTGTTTGGTTTGTAGAAAAGTGGTTTTAAGCTGAACAATGTCATCGGAATTGTTTGCTATTTTCATACTGTGGACGTTTTCATGAGGTTATAAGTGCTCCAAAATGATGGTGAGTTTAAGGCAAGTAATGGTAGGTAAGAAAAGTCGATCCGATTGGTAGATTGGTAGTGGGCTCTGATCGTCAACTAGCCTTGTCTGATGTTGCAGCTGACTTTAAATCTCAGAGAACCAGATCCAGTAGAGTAGTTTGATAACTGTTGTCACCACAAACTATGCTTATAGACATTTCTTCTTGCAAAATGTAGATCCATGTATTCTTGTTGTGAAGATTAATCCACATATTTGAGGAGTTGGGATTGATCTTAAGTTTGCAAACTTGGGGTAGTGTTTGCACTTGGTTTAATAATTTAAGTTCGCATTGAGCTGTTTGTGTATGCCGTGGAAGCTTATGACAAAAAAAACAAGTGTGCTTATGACCACACGACTGAAGTGAAACTTCTTTCGCTCCATCTATATATATATATATATATATATATATATATATATATATATATATATATATATATATATATATATATATATATATATATATATATTTAAGTGTGTCTACAATATATACATGTATGTACATATACATATATTAATTTTCTACAAATATCTAAATTCATTTTAATACATCAGTAATTACTGTGGTTGATTGTAAAACCGAAACAATAGGCTTATGGCATTAAAAATAAGAAACATGTATTTTCGAATTAAAATTAGACAGATATATAGAAAAAAATGCATAGATTGTTGTTCCATGGCTTGTAGTTGGCTCATTACGGTTATTATTCATTTGTAGTTCTAATTTATCTCGTAGAAAGTTTACCAAGAGTTGTCCATCTTTTGATGCAAAATTAATATTGAAATCTTTTGCTAAAATTAGTGGCAACGTATGATACTTTTCTCTTAATTCTTCAGAACCTACTCGACCGTAAATCATAAATCTTTTGTATATAAACTTTATGATATTATTAACAGTGTTATTGGGCGAAATATAAACAACTATCATTATGATGTTTGTTCCATCGTCCAAAACACACACAGCAGCGCATATATAACCAATTGATGATTGACCAATATCGACTTCACGAATATGTCGTAATAGAATGTCCGTGTTCGAAGTTACTATATTCGAGGTATCATTTGATTTCTGATAAATTGCCACTCCTGCTGATCTAACATTCTTAAGCTTAAATTTCGCAATACAATCAAAATTCGGGATGTCAATATTTTCATCGTCATTTGACCAGGTTTCTGATAAAAACAGAATATTGCTTGAATCAATTGCGGGATCGCTCAAGTCCGACACGTGTCTTCTGAGACTTTGGCAATTGAAAGTAACCATGGACAACATTTTTCTGTCATTCATGTAATCAAAAATCTTTCTACCTATTGTTGAAAAATGTGTTCAACGATAATCGGCGAAATTCATCTTGTAAAGATATGATCGATGTATCATTTTTTCGCCCATGATAAAATCTATTATCATTGTCTTTTGGTACTATGTAGAGTCCGTCAATACTGGTAATTCCTGATAGAGCAACATATAGTAATCATAGAGAATGAGTCTGCATAAATGGGAGCAAGGAGAAATTAATCTTTCCGCAACTAGGTCAAGTTTCGGTAAATATGCAGGAAATTATAAAATTTATATTTATATATTTATATTTCTCTTCTAGTTAGCTCTGCGGATATGTTGTTTATTGTTGATGGAACAGCCCTTTGATTCACTTGTGATGATGATGTACTGACTATAGCATCTAAATCTTGATCACTTTGCTGCTCCAACTTTATTTTCTATAAACAACTTTATTTTCTATTGAACAAAATATTAATTCATAAAATTGTTCAAAACGAAATAGAACTACGAAAAATAACCAAAGGATCGCCGTTCGGGCAACGCTAGTAAACTCGCAAACGAACTACTGACTGAAATATATACATATTTCATTTACTAGCTATAAGAGAAAGCGAGAATGAAAATGTGCGCGCACTGCTCTCTCTTGCTCCTACACTGTGATACAGACAATAGGCCTGCAGTGTGCTTAGATATACAGAACGTATTTGGCTATGTGAGGAAAAGAGAAAGAAAATGTGCGCGCGCACTGCTGTCTCTTGCTTATTTCCCCCACTCAATTTCCGTTCGCCTCGCCCGATCACACTTTTCGTAACGCTTACGTCACGCGTTTGCCAGCTTACTCCCCAAGTCAAACGTGCGTAAAGAAGTTTCACTTCAAAAATACTTGCAAACCAAATATTATGAATTAATAACACGATTTTAACTTTTGTAGTAATCGAGCAGTTACCCTATTAAACTGCTCTAAAACTTTCCTATCTCCCTCATCCTTACAGCAGAGTGACCGAGAAAACTGAAATTCCTACTAGGAAAAGTGGTAATATCCTGCCTACACAAGTTGGTGGTGTCATCGAAATTGGACACTCGAGAAATTGTAGCAATACTAGTCAAATGTCTAAAGGTTCCGGGTATAGTAGTTTTTCGCACAGTCAACATTCTAGACAAAGCTCAGAAGGTGATTCCGGTCATGCCAGAAATTCAAGTTCGGGATCGTTAGTTATAAGTGAAACAGGAGCATTAGATCGTATGAAAACCGCAGCAGAAAAGCGTAAAAAAAAGGATCGTCAGAAGAAAATCAACCAACTGTTTCGGGACGTGTGGAGGAGACTCGTGTGAATCCCGACTCGTTGATTGATGAAATTCTGAAGGATACAAAACTGGATTTATTAGAAGAGTCAACTGAAAGATCCGGTTTACAATTATACATAGCATGCGACGGTACAGCATCGCTTGGAAGTCATGAAGTCAAATCCCGTCCATCAGCAGGAGCTTTTAAGCAAGTTGTTATGGAGAATCCCAGATAATAGCATGATAAATGAATAGGTATCTATCTCCTTAAATCGAAGATCTTGCGCTAGAGCTACAACAAAAACAACTACGCAACAATAATCGCATAACAAAAAGTATAATCTTTAAGTAGGAACTTGAAAAGTTCTAGTCATTGTTTTGAAAAAACTGTTGTTGCAAAAATGTTAGTTGCTATAAAATGCTGATACTTTACACAATACAATAATATATTGTTCTCGCATGCTTTCGCTGAAAACGTGCAAAATAAATAAAAAAAAACTATTAATATTATGTTATTATTGGTTCGAAGTTGTTCTTAACAATGTTCAAATAAATGCATAAAATCAAATTTACGATTTTTAGAAAATTCGCAAATGAAAACAATAAAAAACTTATCAATATAAACTGATTATTAAGTTTCAAGTGGATTAAAAACAAATCAAACGAGTTGATAGTAAACAAAAAATTCAAACAAATGTCTCTGTGATAAAAAATTCCATACACACATGAGAATGTAAGCAAGGAGGAAAATTTAATAAAACGGTTACAGGAACGAAAAGTGAAGAACAATCAACAGGTACCTATCACTACTGCACACAATCTACCCAACGCAACTGCGTATTTCATCCAACCCAGCAGTGGCTGTACGTTTTCATGCAGGCGCCTTCGCGCAAATCATGAACCCTCAAAACCTGAAACCAGAGAAACAACTCCAAAAACCTCTATGGCACTTGCACAACGATAGCATAAGCTACAATTGGGCTTTTTCAGACGCAGCGTTAAAAGTGAGCGTTAAACAGGTTATGGGGCAAGAAGAGTGAGAGACATTGAGGGAACCTGATGGTAAAAACACGCCAAAATTGTTTAGGGTGAACGAACATAACGCACATACACAAATGCATTTTGGTGATTATTTGGTGGTAGCCCAGTCATATTAGGGCTTTCACCTCGGAATGAAAGATAATAAGCTGCAAATTGGTATGAACCTTTGTTTTGTCATTCTAAATGTTGTCTCAAAAGTCACAATCGTTATCGTGTCCGCGTCTCAAGATATTCAAGGTCAAAGGTCACAAAAATCGGTTTTTCGCGAATATCTGGCTTCCTATCGGTTAAATGAGATTTGCATTTATTATAAAAGTTGTAGGCTATAAAATTCCCTACAACTTTTGTTTAAACTTTTTTTTCATACGACCAACCGTTTTGAAGGTAGAGCGCGAAGAGTGCACATCGTACAGTCATATACGGCCTAATGCAAGGTCAAGCGTGAGTTATGGTTATCAGTACGTTATAAAGTCAATTATTTACTTGGAAATTATAATTATTAAACAATGCCTATTATTTATGTACTAACTATTAATTATTTATATTTAATTAAAGTAAGTAACTTGATTATTTATATATAATTATTCATATTTAACTATTTAAGTATAAAATATTATTAATTCTGGATTATATATTTTAGTTTTATTTTAAGTTAACACGACATTATATATCTTTTCTTTAAAACGCGTAAATTTCTCAATACTTATATACCTGGAAATAATGGAGTGCGCATCTTGTTGGCATTATATAATGCTCCAAAATCTGAGGACAACATTGATCATTTCCGCTACACGCAATTCATCAAATTTACAAAACTAAATAAACCTGTACAACTGTCAACACTTCCACCAACAAGTGTAGCAGCTCATCAACACATAAAACGTGTCTACTACCAGATTCAAACGTGGTTAGGGAAGGACTTAGAACCTAAAGAATGGGGCTGGATGCTTGAAAATGAAATCCTGGAGCCCATACGAACGTTATTACCTCCAGCACCAGCCGAACTACTAAACGTAATATTTTGCAATTGCAAAAATGGTTGTGGTTCCCGCTGTGGATGCAGAAAATCAGGGCTACAATGTTCTTTAGCTTGCGGCCAGTGCAACGGACAAGCTTGCCTCAACGCTTCACTGTATCGAAGTAATCCCGATGAAGAAAATACATATGACCCCGATATTCTGGAAGGTTTGGAGATGAACATGACAGATAATGAGGATGATGACAATGAATCGAACATTTTTGAGCGACAAGAAGAAGAAGACGACGAACAAGAAGAAGATAATTAGCTTCCATTTCCAATTTCATTACAATTAAAATCAACAAAGATACTTTTGATATTTGAACTCACATTTTGATAAATGTATATTATGCCGTATTTAATAATAAATAAAAATATGTGTAAAATATATACTCTTACTATCATTTTAACTTAAAATAAAACTAAAATATATAATCCAGAATTAATAATATTTTATACTTAAATAGTTAAATATGAATAATTATATATAAATAATCAAGTTACTTACTTTAATTAAATATAAATAATTAATAGTTAGTACATAAATAATAGGCATTGTTTAATAATTATAATTTCCAAGTAAATAATTGACTTTATAACGTACTGATAACCATAACTCACGCTTGACCTTGCATTAGGCCGTATATGACTGTACGATGTGCACTCTTCGCGCTCTACCTTCAAAACGGTTGGTCGTATGAAAAAAAAGTTTAAACAAAAGTTGTAGGGAATTTTATAGCCTACAACTTTTATAATAAATGCAAATCTCATTTAACCGATAGGAAGCCAGATATTCGCGAAAAACCGATTTTTGTGACCTTTGACCTTGAATATCTTGAGACGCGGACACGATAACGATTGTGACTTTTGAGACAACATTTAGAATGACAAAACAAAGGTTCATACCAATTCGCAGCTTATTATCTTTCATTCCGAGGTTGACCCCTTTTTTTTACCTAATATGACTGGGCTATGGGGGAAATTTTATACAAACGCCGGTAATCATTCCGAATTGAACATTCGGTGAAGAAGGTAGTCGTCATGAAACTATTCCTTTTCTTTAATTTGCGTGCAAAAATGGATGTGTGGATGCGAGAAGCTACGCGTTATTTAATAAATTTATGAAAGCGAAGGCCATGTTCAATAAAGTTAAATTGCCTATTGTAAATCCATAGAAAATTAACAGTACGCATAATCTTCATAGAATCACGTTATAATAAGCAAGTTTACCACACATCAAGAAAAATATGTGACTAAAAAAGATATTCAAATTTGGAATATATTTTCAGAAAGCGGAAAAACACGGAGGATTCAAATAAATCCAATAGAAGTTTGAATCGACAAACTTTAACAATCATAAAATACATTTTTCATTCCAGTTTTTGTTATGTCGTGCACAATTCAAGGCTAAAACAATTCTCAATCGTTTATCACTCTTTCTTTGCTCTCATGTTGTCCGCACGATGTTTAACGATCAAATGATCCTTTTGACACATACACTCGCAAGACGTGTATCGTATACAAAAATAGGTTGGCTGAACTATGCAACGTGTAAACATAAGGGCGTAAGCGCGAAACCTGTTTGGATATGGGTTTTTACCATTCCCGTGTGAAAAGGCCCATTCAGATTCACTTGCAAGGTGCGCAGTGCTCGAAATGTGAAAATGATTTCAAAGGTTGTTGCCGGGTGAGTCGCAAATGGAGAACCGCAACCCAAGCCTCCTAAAACAGAACATGCAATACAGGTGGAAATATAGAAAAGGCAACGGATTCGAAGAATAAATCCGCTGCTTCTGGGGAGTCGGCTGGAGATCATGAGACTGGGTAGTCGCGCGTGGATGCGATCTGAGTTTTTTTCGGGAGGGTTTAAGTTCGGCGTCGAAGCACATACATATGTGACGGTCAGTGGAAAATCCTCGAATTTCCATGTAAAATGGTTCCTAATTTGTGCGAATTCTGTTTGTAAGAATAGCTCTGAACATTTGCAATCGGACTATTAGAAAAGGCTCCAAAATCGCAGAGTGCCGTACGGCAAAATGTGTAATTGTGATTTGTGTTGCATTTCGACTTGGCAAAAGAACGTAGTTTTGTCATTGGTGCCAATTGAAATTATTTGCAATAAGCGGTAAAAAAATGAATTCACGGGAGATTGAGAACAGAGCTTATCGCGTGAATTCTGCTTCGAGTTTCACATGATTTGCATTATTTTTTTTACAGGATACAATGGATATAGTGAACAGGGCGGACTGGAATATGAAAAGTAGGCAGCGACGTGCATAAGTGAATGAAAAGTGAACGGAATCTTTGATTGAAAGAGTGATTTACGATTCATCAAAGAAGTTCTTTTGACTGATTTAGAGTATTTGTGGCGGGAAGAGTGTTCTGCTAATGATGTTTCGAACGGAGCAAGGGAACAAAATAAACGAATATAATGAAACAATCCTATCAACTTTAGTTAGTTTACCATCTCAGGTCTCTTTGTTTACCATCTCAGGTCTCTTTGCACCCTATGGAAGCTAAATATTAATTGGAAGCTGGAAAGATGTGATCAGAAAACTTTTATGGGAATAGTGTTGCCTCCTTTGTTATTATCGGTTAGCAGTTTATATATATATATATATATATATATATATATATATATATATATATATATATATATATATATATATATATATATATATATATAATACGGAAAAAGGATATTGAAATAGAACAGTATAAGTTGGAAGGTGCAGCGCTGAAAAGATATAACTTGATACAAGAACAATTTGATCCAAAAGAATGATTCCAAAAGTTCCAAATATATTCGGATGATTTAAATGAAAAGTTAGTCGTCGATTCGGAAATACTATGTAGTGGTCCTTGCGATCAACGCGGCCACAGTTTATGTGAAGAACATTCTGCTAAGTGCTCAACTTTTGATGCACGTGAGGGTGGTGTTTGCAAATGTGAAAAGAGACCGAATCCTGAAGAAGAAATTACCGGAAATTACTACCAATGTGATGACTTCCCATGGGATTGTCATAATCAATTGCTGTGCTCAGGCCCTGATCATGGAATGTGCGTTTGGGCTAATGTGTCTGTAAGGAAGAATGGACCGGTTCGGCTGGTGATTGCCAAGCATCAAATAAAGCATGTATTCCTCCAAACGGTGGTGTTTTCTTGTATTTCAATAGTGAATATGTCTGGCGATTCTGATTTAAATTAGCTAAACAATAATTTTGAAATCGATGCTAATTACAAAAAAAACAAAGAACTAGAACGATTCCAGGACTTATACACCCCTGTTTCGTCAACGAGCGCTCGTCGTCGGAGAAGGATGAGTAAGTACCCTTTTGTTTTCTATGTTTTTTTATTATTCATTATATGATTGACTACATTTGAGATTCAATTTTTAATTTGTTAAATGAATACGATGAAATGATAATCATTAAAATAATTACTTAACATAAGAGGATTAAAAATAATATTTTTTTTTTGTGGTGTTGGTTAAATCAGTCAGTCAGACAGTGAATAAATAAGGTTGTTTTAAAAGAAAAAAAAGGGATAAAGAAATATTTGATATTTTTTATATCAACCTTTTAATTACTTGACAACATTAGTTATTCGAACGCTAATGCATTTGAACTAAAGGACATATGAAGACCGATTTTTAGAATGTACAGGTTGTAAAGAAGAGAATTTGCATTGATAGATTTTATCGTGGAATAATAGAGGAAGTAGGTACTTCTATGAAAAGACAACGAGATTTGTTTTTTCTTTGCGCTAAACTTCTAGTAGAGAAGTAACTTTCATATAATTTCTATTGCATCTTATGAAAAATTAAATGTTCTAAATAATTCTTATTCTTTCATAAACCTAGCGTCTTAATTTAAAGATTTACCTAAAATCCTTTAAGCTTTTAACTTTTAATGTGTCGTACGAAACTGAGTAGCTTCACTGTAATTGTTTGTAAGCGCAGAGTACGGTTTTCGTAAATCATTCCTTAACCAAATAGTAAATCAATCAATCAATAATCATACTGTTTTGTGAATAGAAAATGCATTTTTTAATAATATAATGTTTCATTAGATTAATGGGTTAAATAATATGTATTGAATTTTCATAAAAACACACGGGAACACACACACATTCACTATTATTCAAAGTCAAAGTCAAAGTCAAAAGCGCTTTATTTAATACTAATCGTTATAAATTTTAAAAGAATATATAGCAAAATCCAAACAATAACAATAAAAAACAATGGCCCAAATGGCTCTCTAAATTTATACGTTATCATTAATCATATTTAAAAAACAAAAACTATAGCAAATTCAAATCAATGAAGATTATTACATATTATTTCATTCAATTGGAAAAAGGAGAAAAAACCAACCAACACTATCCTAAAATTATTTATAATCTTAACACAACAGTGAACTTTGATCCTACACCTAACATGTTTTAACTTAATTCTAATAAAATGCAATCAAAAACTTTATCTTATACTAAAAAAATTCTATAACAATGTTCCTAACCTAAGCGTTTATACTTAATTTTTAACAAAAATAAACAACAACACTAAATGTAGCAATAATGAGCTGAAACTCAAAGAACTAAGTAACGAAAAACACCAAAACTGAAAATAAACACGAATATTCAGACATTGTCATTCAGCCACCAATACCTAGATTGCCCCGTCTCAACTCGATCAGCTTCAACGAATCTAGCAAATGAGTATCTCAATTGGAATTGTTGGTCTCGTGAACTCAAACTCGGAGGAATTTTATCTTCTTATCGGTGGCCCTTCGATATGTGTGATATATGACTGGGACGCCGTCAGAATCAAAAACGTATCGATTCATGTCCAAATACACGAATGCTTCTGGAGGAATGAAGCCAGTAGCGAGGCAAGTCGCAATATACCCGTCTGTAGGGTGGAACGGCTGTGAAATCCAAGGGTTTTCACTCACAGTCACAGATCTTGCGAAATGATTCCGAAGAAGTTTCAATATGAAGATATCGACCCTCGTCACTTCAGCAGTTTGATAAATTCTTCTATTCAATATATAATGTTTCCAATCCGTCTCAGGCTTTCTGTACAAACCAGTACATGCACGAAGACATTTCCTTTCGAAAACTCTTAATTTTTTCATAGTACTAGCACTCTGGTTGTACCAGATCTGACATCCATATGTCAAAACTGGTCTAAACAGGGTCTTGTAACAGATAATTTTGACCTTTTGATCAATGTATCTGGAATGAAAGAATCTTCGTAGGGCCATGACTACTTTTTGTGCCTTACCGAGCATGATTTTCACATGTTCAGTATAGTACAGATACTGATCGAGATAAACACCGAGGTATCGAACACAGGATTTATGTGGAACCCGTTCTAAACTACCCTCGCCAGCCATGATGTGGAAATCTTTCCAATTACGTTTCAGGTCTTGACTGACTCCCTGCAGCGTTGTCCGAAACAAGATTGTTTCACACTTCTGCGCATTGATTTTCATTCGGAAATTGTCAGCGTACAGCTGCACATCATTGAACATTTTTTGGAGATTTCTCTGAACTATTTTAGCTTTTCGGTCCGCCGTATAGATGATCAGATCATTAGCAAACGTCACCAATGATCGCGTTGGCGAGACGTTAAAATCAAAGCCGTTCAATAGCTTGCGAATAAATATTGAGAAGAGCAGAGGCGCAGTAACTGTTTCCTGCTGTCGACCATTCAAGACCTTGAATTCGCGCATTGTTGTCAGATTTCCATCAGTTACAACAAACGATTTTCCGTATAACATATTACACATCATGGCGACAAGGTGTCTGGGGAACTTGTCCTGAAGGATTTTAAAAATTAGTCCATCCAACCATACCGTATCAAAGGCTTTCTCCAGATCAATGAGACATGTTCCAACGCATTGCCTATCATTTAGTTTCCAACAGATGTCTGAGGTTACTTTCGTTATTGCATGTGTGGTCATTCGCTATTATTGTAATGCGTGTTCTGTTGTAAATGAAAAAAGCAGAAACAACACATATTTATATGAAATGGAAAATTATGGCATATCATTTTGTTTTTCTTATTTAAAATTTATTTGATGTAAAATACATGTAACGTAGCTTTTGGAATGATGAATCGCACGAAACAAAGAGTCGTTCTTGTAAATAAAATGAATTACTAAACTTACCCTTCGGGCTTTCGATTTTCACCTGTCTGACTGGATATAGGACCCGGTACGGTGGAAGGCTCTCACCACCAGACATGAGCCAGTCATCGGGCACATAACCTTCTTTTTGTTTCAGGAACTCTTGGGGGTTGAGTGGCCTCGACCAAGGTGCCTTTTTATGGCATAAGGTTATGTGATCCGACTGCATAACTCTATAACATAAATTGGTCACCGGTGTATTTCTTTTCTGATGGGAAGGCTCATTTAGTTTAGAAGGGAAATACTTGGCCACTGCAACGTATATGGATCTTGATCCGGTTGGGCGGGTGCGAGGTGGCACCATCACCATCCGGTTGTCCCACTCTTATTTGTGGGCCATGAGCATCATCGGGTAACGACGAGGTTACCCTAAGTCCGTCCGTTTTCACTTGTTCAACTTGTTCTCTGAAAAAGTCATTTCACCTTTTTGTAGTTACCTACAATTTTTTGACTTCGGTCGCCTTTCGTTTGAGCCCCAGAATTCGTGAATGCGAAATTCTTTTGTAGTGAGTCCTTGTGCTGGGGGAACGAACCCGCCCCACGACGCCGCAATGCTAGCCTGCCCGCGCATTCACACATCCCCAGACAAGGGCATTCTCGGCGGATATCAACATCTTCCTCCGCCAAGGCAGCAGACCATCGCTGCAATCCTTTACGGACTTTTATACCTCCCAATTCACTACACTTTAACACACAATTTACTCAGTGAACCACTTACGAGTTAGCACTTACGAATTACCCTGGGATCCACCGCGATGCATATGCTTTCCTTTTATATTTTTAATTTGCTGAGAGTATATTAATTACACGATGCGTGTGAAAGCTAATTTGCTGACGCTCATGAGAATTTCTATGCGCGTGTATTATATTCGAGAAATGCTATTTCGCGTTTACAATGATTCCAGGTAAGAATTTATGGTGTCAAATTTATTTTTATTTGATGCGGATGTAGGCAAATACATGACTTCTCCCCCCTTTGGAGTCAAATTCTCCTGAATTTGTTTACGTTCATTGATTTTTTCTTTTACATTTTGTACGAGAATTCGCAACTTTTTATTGTTGAAATGAATAGTAAGTACGATGCCAAATATGATGCACAATATTATAATAACAAATGTAAAATTGATATAAAATTTAATTTTTCGGTAAAATTATGAAATTTTTCTTCATTATACAAAAATCTGTCGATAAATTTTTCATTTTCATTCTTATATGCTACATTTAATATTTTAATGCTGCAATTATTTATTGTTAATAAAAAGTGTCCAATGAGGTTAATTTTTCTGTCATCGCAATTATTTTCAATTGCTTGATTCTTCATATTCTTAACAATTAGTGTACTTTCATCAATTTTTATACCTTCTGTTTCTTTATTTTGTTTGAGTATACAATCATTTTGAGTTATACAATTGTTCATTGGCTGTAATTTTGATTCATACAATATTTTGTTATTATAACGGTATTGAGTTTTGTTAATTTTAATTATCTATTGATTTTCTAAATTAATCTCAAGTTGATTTTGGTTTGGTATAGGAATGATGACTTTATAGTCGGCTAATTTATATACTGCCGGGATTTTAAAAGCCAATATTAAGTTATCTATGTCGCGTCTTAAAAGTCCTGTCCGTACAGTTTTTAGTTTGTAAAAGTCTAATTTAATAGCGTTAATTTCAGTAGCTGTAAGCATACTTGGATGTATTATTCCATGTCTACTGAGAGCAATATTTTCTATTATTTGATCAAATTTTTCTTTCAAAATCTCTAAATTAAAAATTTGTTCTAGTTTTAGTTGTTGAGTCAGGATATGCTTTTCGTTTCCTGTCGTTTGTTGGTAAGCCTTAATGACTTTATTTCGGTCTGATTCTATTGTATTTTTCAAACTAGTAATGGATTCATTAAGAAAAGAATTAATTTGGATTTGATTGTTTACGTTTCGAGCGATTACTTCTTGATTTTTGTCAACTGTACTAAGATGATTCAGGATTTCCTGTCGATCATCGTCATTCATTGTACAAATAAAAACTTATGAGCTGAACCTACTATATTGAGAAGTCCTCTTTTTCCTGTAATTTTAGAATTAATAGCCGATAATTTTGCTTCAGTAGTTTCCAATTCATTCTGTATTGTTGTATTGTTACGTCATTAAGTATGCCTAGGTTTTTAATATTTTGCTCTATGCTGGAGATAATTTGTCTTATTTCTGTAACGTTAATAATGTGTAGTATTATCTTAGTACTTGTTATTATTTCTGCACGTCCTAAGTTTACGATTGTATATCCATTGTTAGTGGTAATAGGCTTCAGAACAAGTGTCGCAGTTGTTGATTGTACCAGTAGTAATAATATTAAAGGAAAAATTTTCGAAGTTTCATTTGAAACAATAATCAAACCTATAAAACACTCTGAATTTGCATAGATATATAGATATCAATATATACATATTGTCGCGTGTTATGGTCCGCGGCCAATAATTTTAATGTTCCGGGAAAGTGAAAACGCAATGTCTTTTAAATTAAATTAAAAGAGTTTATTTAATTAAATTACAAATGCACAATCACTTATTTTACTATTTCACAATTTTAACTAGAATCTAACTTTCACTTGTCCATAAATTTCTATCGCAATTGTGTTCTAAAATTACTTCACAATCAACGAAAATCCTTATTCTATTACGCGAACAATATCGCTTTTCTATTCGCTTCGCAACCTTACTATCGCGGTTCTAATGAATGATCCCCCCATTCATTCAGCTCGCCTTTATATAGGGTCTCTAATCATTCAACTCAGTTCTCGTACATTGGTGAATTAGCGGGAACATTCGAGCAGCGTAATGAATGGGCAGTGACTCACTTTCAGATGTTGATCATGCTTGGTGAGCTCTCGTGGTTTCGAGTAAATTCATTTTGTTGATGTTCTTAATGGTTGTGAAAACAATTGCGACAGTAGCTCGCAGAATTATTTGTACATGTAACAATTTTTTTTTTATAAGTGTTTTTTCCCTTCAATTATTTCTAGAATAATCCTTTTCCTAAAATAAGGCTTGTTCTCTTGACTGAAGTTGATCTGTTGTTTTCTACTTAAAAATTCTGCAAACATGCATACAAACACTCCACAATCACTGCTGTTGTTTTGATGGGGAATATCTGACACATTTTCTTTTCTGAAGGGTATCATGTCGAGATTTTCATTTAGTTTGTAAAAAGGCTTTTTCTTAAAATATTCTTCTAGTGCATCTAAAACAGGGTTGTTTGGATTCCCCAGGGAATCATAATATTTGATACACCTTTGGTTAGGTTAAACAACTGCTAAAGACCAGTGGTTATTGTTTACATGGACCGATATCAAAATTAAGTCATAGGAAAATAGATTAATCTTACGATTCCATCTACGTACTGCATTATACCCTGATTGTAATAGTTTAATAATAAAGAATGTATTCATAATATGTGTTTTTGGTAAATTGTGTTCCTCTTGATTTTCGCTACGTTCCATTATCATTTAAAAATAGAAGATTATGATGTCATCATTCAGCCATTTCTTTAAAATCCAGTCTTGTTATATTCAGGTCATATTTCGCTATAAGAATTTCGTTTAAATTTTGTCCGTTGAGCGCATTTTCAATGGTACTTTCTTGTTGTTTGTTCAGGTATTCGTCAATATCCATGGAAAGTAATTCCTCGCAATACTTAAGTTTCTTTTTGATATTAATTGGATGAACGTTACTTAGTTTTGCCTTTCTATACTTCGGAAGATGTTTAAGTCTTACCGCTTTGTAATTTTTAATAAAACCCGTTGTCCTTGTTTCCTTATAATCTTCTCTTTTCAGATTCAATTTAGCTAAATATGTTATTTTGTCTTCGCGCTTTCCATGTTTTGTTTTACTTTTTCAAAGTCAACTTTATGATTTTGGACTTCTTCAGGAGTACATTTAATTGTAGAGTGGCTTACGGCTTGTGGGATAGTTCTTTTAACTGAATTTTGCGTTTTATCAAGTGAGAGGGTCCTAAATTTTTCCGATATAGAGTTATGAAATCTTTCTGTGTCAGCTATTCCTGTATGACTGTGTGCTTTTGTGAGATGGAGTGTTACTCCTTCTGCTTGTAGAAAGTCCTTAAAAAGGGCTCCATCAAACTCGTTTCCTGCTATAATTTTGTAGGGTTTGCCATTTTTTGTAAAATAATCTTCCAAATTATCTATAATAGTGATATGATTTCTATCAGGTAGATGGTATATGACTCCAAACTTCGAAAATTTATCAATAATGGTAAGGAAGCTTTGATTTTTGACAAAAAATATATCTATCCGATGGGGTTTCTGTATATTGGATGGGGTTCCTGTATATTGGAATTTCGGTTTTATGGGTTTTCTATCATACTTGACCATTTGAGAAGTATCACATTGGCTGATAACTATGGTAATAAGCTCTAACAATTTAGGGAAATAAATTTTATTTTTCAGTGCGTTGAAGGATTCTTGTATTCCTGAATGAATACTTTCTCTCACGTGGTAGAGAGATATTTGTTTTACGGCTTCAAGTTCCGTTTCTATGTCTTGTGCCCGCTTTGAGCATCGAATTAATTTTGTTTGATTATTATTTGACAATAACTCCCTAATTTTTCTTGTACGATGTTATATTTCGAATCCTCTAACTCCGTGTAGATACCAGTAGTTCCTTTCTTTATGTATCTCTTCAGGATATTGCTTAAATTTGGAAAGTCATGCTCTGCTATAAAAATTATTCTTGTACCGTGTATTATTTTATGTTCCATAATTTTGTTATTGGTTATTCACAATTTCGTCTTGGATAGGTTTATGACCGAGAAGCTCTTCTTCTGCTGAATGGATAGTCGCCATCGTAGATCCATGTTAAATAGAACTCCTAAGTCAGAATATGAGTTGGTTTTAGTTTCTAAACTCTTGAGGTCAGAATCATGTTCCGATTTAGGTTTTATTTGGCTTAGGAAGTCAGCGACCTTATTCTCCATCCCCTTTAGGTATTCGATTTTAAGTTTATACTCTCCTAGCTTCAGCAACCACCTTTGATGACGTGGTCATAAGTGATTTTCCTTGTATTTAGTTTGAAGAAATTTTATGGGTTGATGATCAGTGAAAATTGTAAATTCATTCCTATATAAATACGGCCTAAAATAGTTTACAGGCCACATTACTGCCAAAAATTCTTTATCTGTCACTGAATAATTTTGCAAAGCAAACTGGCTGTCCATTTTGGGATAAAACCGCCCCAATTGCATAATTTGATGCATCGGTTGTCCGACAAAACCTTTCCGAAAAATCGGGAAACCTTAAAATCGGATGTGAACATAGTGTTTTAAGTTTCTCGAAAGCCTCAATGTAATTAGGATCTTTGGAGTTTACTTTTGCATTTTTTTTTCAAAAATTTCGTCATGGGTTCAGCCACTTTAGCATAAAGTCAAAGTCAAAGTCAAAAGCGCTTTATTTCATACTAATCGATATAAATTTTAAAAGAATATAAAGCAAATTCCAAACAATAACAATCAAAAAACTTAATGGCCCAAATGGCTCTCTAAATTTATACGTTATCATTAAACACATTTAAAAAAAAAAACTATAGCAAATTCAAATCAATGAAGATTGTTACATATTTTTAAAATTCAATTGGAAAAAGGAGAAAAAACCAACCAACACTATTCTAAAATTATCTATCGTCTTAACACTACAGTGAACTTTGATCCTACACCTTATATGTTTTAACTTAATTCTAATAAATGCAAAAACATTATCTTATACTAAAAAAAAACCTATAACTATGTTCCTAACCTAAGCGTTTTACCTTATCTCTAACCTAATATAATAAACGTAACCTATACCTAATTTTTAACAAAAATAAACAACAACACTAAATGTAGCAATAATGAGCTGAAACTCAAAAACTAAATAACGAAAAACACCAAAACTGAAAATAAACACGAATAATTTAGACATTGTCATTCAGCCACCAATACCTAGATTGCCCCGTCTCAACTCGATCAGCCTCAACGAATCTAGCAAATGAGTATCTCCATTGGAATTGTTGGTCTCGTGAACTCAAGTTCGGAGGATATTTTATCTTCTTATCGGTGGCCCGTCGATATATGTGATATATGACTGGGACGCCGTCAGAATCAAAAACGTATCGATTCATGTCCAAATACACGAATGCTTCTGGAGGAATGAAGCCAGTAGCGAGGCAAGTCGCTATATACCCGTCTGTAGGGTGGAACGGCTGTGAAATCCAAGGGTTTTCGCTCACAGTCACAGATCTAGCGATATGATTCCGAAGAAGTTTCAATATGAAAATATCGACTCTAGTCACTTCAGCAGTTTGATAAATTCTTCTATTCGATATATAATGTTTCCAATCCGTCTCAGGCTTTCTGTACAAACCAGTACATGCACGAAGACATTTCCTTTCGAAAACTCTTAATTTTTCCATAGTACTAGCACTCTGGTTGTACCAGATCTGACATCCATATGTCAAAACTGGTCTAACCAGTGTCTTGTAACAGATAACTTTGACCTTTTGATCAATGTATCTGGAATGAAAGTGTTTTCGAAGAGCCATGACTACTTTAAGTGCCTTACTGAGCATGATTTTCACATGTTCAGTATAGTACAGATACTGATCGAGATAAACACCGAGGTATCGAACACAGGATTTATGTGGAACCCTTTCAAGACTACCCTCACCAGCCATGATGTGGAAATCTTTCCAATTACGTTTCAGGTCTTGACTGACCCCCCGCAGCGTTGTCCGAAATAAGATTGTTTCCCACTTCTGCACATTGATTTTCATTCGCCAATTGTCAGTGTACAGCTGTACATCATTGAACATTTTTTGGAGGTTGCTCTGAACTATTGTAGCTTTTCGGTCTGCCGTATAGATGATCAGATCATCAGCAAACGCTACCAATGATCGCGTTGGCGAGACGTTAAAATCAAAGCCGTTCAATAGCTTGCGAATAAAGATTGAAAAGAGTAGAGGCGCAGTAACTGTTCCCTGCTGTAGACCATTCAAGACCTTGAACTCGCGCATTGTTGTCAGATTTCCATCAGTTACGACAAACGATTTCCCGTATAACATATTACACATCATGGCGATAAGGTGTCTGGGGAACTTGTCCTGAAGGAGTTTAAAAATTAGTCCATCTAACCACACCGTATCGAAGGCTTTCTCCATATCAATGAGACATGCTCCAACACATTGTCTATCATTTAGTTTCCAACAGATGTCTGAGGTTACTTTCGTTATTGCATGTGTGGTCGAATGCCTGGCACGAAAACCAAATTGGCAATTCGGTATCAACTCATTTTCCTCAATGTGGGCGTTTAATGCTCTGTTGAGTATCATTTCAAAGACCTTGCTGATGTTAGGCAGCAAGCTGATTGGGCGATAGCTTTTCGGGCATGAAGATTCTTTTCCTTTCTTCAAGATCGGAAATACCTTAGCCTTTTTCCACTCATTTGGGAAATATGAATTGCTGATCATGTTGTTGAACAATATGCAATAATTCCTAATAGCAACCTCCGGCAAATGTCGGAGAACTACATTTGGAATACCATCAGTACCACATGATTTTTTGTTGTTTATCCTGCGAAATATGAAACACAAGTCTTCATAGCTGACAAAATAATCAATAAGATTCAAGTTCGGTATGAGGTCAGATGTTAATGTTTCATTGAAATGAAGAATTGATTTGCCGTTCAGGCTTGACTTGAAGTCGAAAACTTTTGCTTCAACGATCTCTGAAACTATTTCATTCCCTCTCTCAGGGTTTGGTAGATGAACCAATTCAAAATGTGTTCCAATCAGGGCAAGTTTATCTAATCCTTCACAAATGATCCTGTTTCCATTTCTATCCGGAGTCGTACTATCAATTTCGATACCAGCCTTATCGAGAAGATTTATCTCATCAGTAGTGACTTCAAGATTCGATACCTTCACTCGAGACTTCTTGCGGAATATGCTATTCACTTTCGTGAACACGCCGTCTGGGTCCTGTGAGCTAATACCCCTCAGTTTTTCCGCCCATTGATTGCTGACCTCACTCCTGAAGTATGACCGGATTAAGTTCCGGACATTCTTCAGATGTAATTTCAACAAAGCCAACGAGGGATGGTTGTAATCCAAAAATCGTCGATAAATATTGTTGACGCGTGTGAGAAGGAGGCTTTTCAATCTTTTCAACCTTGCGATGGTTGGTGTTTCATATCCTTCCATATTGTTTCGATGTTTAATCTTTGGAACTACTTTCTCAATCGTTTCCAACGTCAGATTCTCTAACTTCGTCAAATAGGCATCTATTTCATCGTTAGTTAGATTCCTGTCATTAGGAACCATTGAGCAAGAGTTGCCACCATCAGAAGAGTGACATTGCTTCTGGTACTCCCGATTAAACTTCTTTTGAAACTTTCCCCAGTCTGTTTTTTTGAAGTTCAACCGATGATTTTCGTGTTGAACTGGAATGAGGAAGAAATCATCCCTTTGATGATTGATTTCCATTACGATTGCGTTATGGTCGCTATCATAAGGAAGCACCTGCAGTTTCCGTTGAGGACTATTAAAGTTGAATTCGAGTCTTGCGTCAGCAATGCAGAGGTCCAAATATGAATTCGTCCTAGGGTATGTTGGGAACTCCGACCCATATAGATTGCACCTGTATTCAATCTGGTTCTCTGTTATCCACGATTTCAGGAATACACCTCTTGGATTATTGGTGGCGTTCAGCCATGATGTATGCTTGGCGTTCAGGTCACCAGCAAGAATATAATAACTATGCAGCCTGTTCAATTCGAGTATTTCAAACAAGGAATTGAGTTCCTCCTTGAGCCTGAGAACAGTTCCACCAGTTGCATAGGCAGAGATAACGAAGAGGTTATCCCCACCTGGCAGTGAAATTTTGATAACGGACACTTCAAGAGATTCAAAGCTTTTGAATTCGACTTTTTCAATATTTTGGAAACGATAGGGTCTTCGAACCAATATCCCGGTGCCACCTCCCCCATCACCTATTACCCTATCGTTTCTTATGAATTCAAAATCCTTGAATGTCATGGAGTGCCATGAATTGAGGTGGGTTTCGGTGAGAAGCATGATGTCAGGCTTTTGCTTAACAATGAATTCAAGGAGATAATCACGCCGATGTATAGTAACAATGGAGTTGACGTTGATCGAGATGAGACGAATCCTATCCATGGGAATGTGACTGGATGACAAACTATTTTGGAGCATGTTGACCTAAACTTTGAAAAACGAAATTGATTTTTTGGTCTTGCTTATTAATTCTATCTGAAAGCGATTCAAGTTACTGGTAGATTTTAAGAAGCAGCTCATTATTGCCACTTACATTATTTATTTTATTTATATTGTTGTCTGCTGGTCCTCTGGCAGCAAGTGCAAATGATACCCCGGGTTTGATGAAGTTGGGAGGTAACAGATTGTGATTTACTTTGGTTTGCTTTGGGGAAAATTTAGCTCTTGCATCTTGATACCGAGGGCATCCTCGGCATGATGCTGGATGACCAAATGTACCGCAATTAACACAATACAATTTTTCTTTTGGCTCCACCTGAGCAAATTTGCATTCACCGGGGGCGTGGATACCTTTGCACTTAACGCAACGATAGTGCATTGCACAATTGGCAGCCGAATGACCGAATCGTTGACACCTGTAACACTGGTTGACCTCAGTTTTTTGGAGGCGTTCCCACCTCACAACTCTAAAGTTTAAGTACCTTACCTGTTGGAGGGCACTCGGACTGCTGTCGTTGGAAATTTGGACCAAATAAAATGGTAATATTTTACCTTCTACAGTTGATCTCCTTGTAGCAAAATTTTTCACACACAGGAACTTAACAGCTGGTGCTGCCTCCTGCAACATCTCAAGAAGATCAACTGTATTCTCCCCACAGTCCAGGCCCTTCAACAGGAAGGTCTGATTTTTTTCCGCCTTTGGCGTATATGTAAAGTGGGGAGCTTGGACACTATTAAGAGCATCTTTTGCCTGTTTGAAGTCAGCCAGTGTCTTTGTCTTGATCGAGAGCTTATCACCGGTCACTCTCTTAATTTCAAAGTTTTTGATTTTATGTTCGGCTGCCAATAACCGAACCATATCTCCTCCACGCTGCCCAAAAACGTTTATTGGGGGAACTTTTTCATTTACCACATTAATTTTATTAGGAGGACCAGCAGACACACCGGTTGGCTTCTTCTCCTTTTGCTTATTTTTTAATTTTAAATATTTAATGAAATTATTATCGCTATCAATATTATCTTATCGTTGCTCTCTATCTCGACGTCCATTTCTTCGTGCATTGCAGACAGCACCGCATAATAATTGGCGCTGTCGTTCGCTCCTCCTGCGCTCAGGATATTTTCCGCATCATGGATTGTCTTGCTCATATCTTGCGATTTCGTTTTATATGTTGGTACTCCTTTCCCGTTGGTCTTGTTTGTTGTTTCCTGTTTTTCATTCTTCTTAGTTAGTATCGGCTCTTCTTGGCCAGACGTATTCTGTGGCTTCACTTTTTGTTTGTTCCCATTTGACAACGTCCGGACCATATCTTCTAAACTCTGTATCCGGAGTTTTAATTCGTCATTTTGTTTCGTAACCCTTGAATTCTCAATGGCTACTTTTTCATAATCTTCGCTTGAAATCGTAATTCGCTTTCCATGCTCACAATTGTCTTGTTCATTTTTCCGCTTGTTTATTTTATCATTTGTAATTTTCAAAATGCCTGGCTCTGGGTCCCCCAGCGGTGGGAAGCCGTCGGGCTCCTCCATCCCCCCGGTGAAAAAAACTTTTTTCCTTTCTTGAAACTTTCTCGTAGGTAAAGTCAAGATACTCGATAAATTGTTCGAATAGTTCGACGATGTAATAAGTTTCTTTATAAAATTACTTTGTAATTGACGTTTTTAAAAATTATTTTAATTTAAAAATTCTTGACAGGAGCGAATTAAAAACACGTCTACACGCAACGAGTGCTAGACGTAGAATGCCACTTTAGCATAGTCTCTTATGAATTTACGGTAATAACCCGTAATTCCTAAGAGACTTTTGATTTCTTTTGCTGTCTTTGGAAGTCGTACGTTTTGGATTATGTTCACTTTTTCTGGATTGGGCTTCACTCCGTTCTTCGTTTTAATTTCAGTTTGTGTTCTTCCAAAACCCTGAAAATTTCACTTATGGCTTTTATGTGTTCTTGAAGTGATGTACTGAAAATAAGCACATCATCCAGATAAACGACACATTTTTTGTTTATAAAATCTCTCAGAATAATATTCATCAATCGTTGGAATGTCGCCGGTGCATTTTTCAAACTGAACGGCATCCTGATGAATTCATAGAGTCCTTGTGGAGTCACAAATGCTGTTTTATGACGATCTTTTCAGAAACCATGATTTGATGATAGCCTTTCGCTAAATCAATAGTTGAGAAATATTGAGCTCTACATAATTTATCTAGGATAGAGTCAATATTCGGAAGAGGAAATTTATTGTCGATTGTAATTTCGTTCAGGCGACGATAATCAATTACTATTCTGAATTTTTTCTCCCCAGAATTGTCACTCTTTTTCGAAATGACAATCAATGGGCTAGAATATCTTGAATTCTTCTTCTTCTTCTTAGCACTACAGCCCCTTTCGGGCCTTCGCTTCCTGCAAATAGCGCATCCAACTGTCTCGGTCCGTTGACCGTTGACCGCGTCTTCAAATTCCAAAATCCGAGCAGCGATGAACTGTCTTCGTCGACCGAGTCAGACCAGCATTTCCTCGGTTTCCCTACTGGCCACTGGCCTTCAGTTCTCCCAACGAATACCTTCTTGGGTATCCGTTGTTCGCCCATACGATTCATGTGTCCAGTGATTCATGTTGCGGCTTCCGCAGTCTTACAATCCTTGAGACCTCCGGTTCGTCAAAAATTTCATACAGCTCATGGTTGTATCGAATTCGCTCAGGACCCCTCGCTCAAAGGCATTCAATATATTTGCGGATGCTTGGGTTAGGGTCCATTTTTCACACCCATTGTCTTCAGGATCGTCAATAATGAATAGAATATTTTATTTGCGAGCTGTATTCTTCGGCGTATTTCGTCTGTTTCATTGCCCGTTTTCCTTATTTTGGCGCCTAAATACACAAATTTGCCAACATTCTCGATACTGCATCGATATGCATCTTTTCCAACAATTGTGGAAAAGGGAATTGGTTTTATAGGGATTTTATCGAAACATTTCACTGAGTCGTCTATTATACTAAACGACGATCCTGTATCAATCAGCGTAACATATTTCATACGGTTAAGGTTTATACATATAAGGGGTAGTTCTTCCGAGGCTAATTGTGAAAAAAAGTTGCATTTGCCTCAGAATATGAAGAAATTTGTTTTTCTTCATCATCCTGTGTAACTTCATTATACGTGGTGGCACTTCCGTGACATTGGCAGTGTAAACAAGGATCTGCCTGATTTGATAAACCATATTTCTCCATATTATCTACTTCCATAGGCTTTTCAAGATTATTCCTGTACTGACCCGAATTTCGCCTATAACTTTGTTTATCTTGGTACGAAACGTTATTTTTCGCGCGATAACTTTGGTTTTGCCTACCCAAATTTTTAGCTTGGCCACTGAACTTTTCACCATTATTAATGTTTTGTTGTTGTGTTGTTTGTTGTTCCGTCTGTCTATTTTGTCCGAAATGGTCTTTGTCAATGTACGTGCGTTGTTGGCTGTCATTTCGAAATTTACCATAATTTTATTTAAAATTAGCACGACTATTTACACTTTTGCCATCACTTTTTTCACTTGCACTTTTCACATTTTTAAACTCTGGCCGAATACAAAAATGCTCGTACCTCCTTACTCGCATAATATTTTAAATTTCATTTAGATTATGTTTGCAGTAAATTTTATCAAGTAATGTGCCCTGTGTAATATCTTTAATATAGTTAACTAAAAGCGATTCAACATTACTTAAATCTATATGATTTTTGTTTTTGTAGTATATGATCAATTCGTTTGTTTTTATCTTAATTTGTCGAATTTTTTCGAAAAGTTCACTTACTGTGTCTGCTCTTAAGTTCTGGATGTTTCTATAAATTTCTGCTGGTTCTGTATCAGGATGGTAAGCCTGTTGTAACGCTTCCTTGATTTCCTCCCAGTTGTCAGTATTTGGTAGATTGATGATTACTTCCTTGGCTTCTCCTTGAATTTTTTCATAGAATATGGCCCGTACTGCTGCTCTCTTGGCCTCCTCGTTTTGAATCCCATTTAGATAGTGTTCCATACTGCTCACGAATCCATTTATTGACACTTCACCAGTTCCTGTGAAAGTCACCATGTACCGTACTTCTCGTAGTGCCTTTTCTCGGTAATTATCCGCATTTTGTTGGATTGTAAGGTGGCGAAGGGCCTCAGCCAGTTGTTTGATTTGTGCTTCTCGTCTTTGAAGTTGTTGTTGCAACGCTGTGATGCTTTCCATTTCTACTACATCTCGTCTTTCGTCAAATCTTGATTTTAAGCTCATTCAACTTTGTTTGCTACTTTTCACACACTTTATTGTTTTTATTAACTTTTGCTTGGGTTGATGGGCAGCCTCACCCACCGGTTTGAAGAACGTTTTTGGCTTAATCATTCTCCCAAACAGTATCGTGAACGCGGTTTTTTTTTGGTATTCGTTTATGTATCCTTCGCGGATATTTCAACTTTTTTGGTTTTTAATTCGAACACTTAAAACTCTGTCATGACTTTACCCGACTTCGCCATTTGGGTATGCCATGGAAGAAAAAAAATACTTGCAAACCAAATATTATGAATTAATAACACGATTTCAACTTTAACACACGATTTATTCAGTGAACCACTTACGAGTTATCACTTACGAATTAGACTGGGGGGCCGCCGCGATGCATATGTTTTCCTTTTATATTTTTAATTTGCTGATTGTATATTCATTACACGATGCGTGTGAAAGCTAATTCGCAGACGCTCATGAGAATTTCTTTGCGCGTGTATTATATCCGGGAAATGCTATTTCGCGTTTGCAATGATTCCAGGTAAGAATTTATGGTGTCAAATTTATTTTTATTTTATGCGGATGAAGGCATATGCATGTCTCGGTCGAATATTTGATTTTTTTGCACATGTATTTATCTTCACTTGTTAATAGGCATGAACTAGTGCCGGTTTCGGACATGACGCTGTATTGATCCTTGTGTAATGACACAGTTAAAAATGTAGTATTTGTGATACTGCAAGCAAACTGTTCCCTTAGTTTAAAAGTAATAGGAATAACTTTGAATAGCTGGAACACATCCACATGTAGCAAGGGTATATATATTTTGAAGATAGCCTTATCCTTCATGATTATTGACTGAACAGTCATAATTGAGTATAGTTTTAGCAGTGAAATATACCCAGATTGATTTGGTATGATTAAGGAGGCTGGTATATTTTCTCGGATGAATCTTAGTACGTTTTGAAGCTGGTCTGGCCGTAGGATGAAAGGGTTCGTTTTTCCGTTGTGACTATCTATGGTGACATCAATTAATGCTGTTTGGATTCGTTGATATACTATAAGCAGTAGAGTGAACTGGATGGATAGCTGGTTTAGTTAATATTTAGGCAGAAGTGTTCTAGATAAGTTTTGATGGATTTCGTCGGTTCATTTTTAAAGATTTTGTCTTGGTCTAGGAGATTTAGAGTGGAATCTCTGACGGATGTTTGATACTTAATCAGCTCTATAATGTGGCCCTCAATCAAATTAATTTTGTCAATAGTTGTTGCAATTTCTTCTGCGTAGCTCCGGTCCAATATTCCGAATAACTTATTACTCATGGTTCCAATAAGATCAAAAGGCGATCACTTCTTCCGGATTTAAGAGCTTTTCTCAAGCAGCAAGTTATTATTTCCCTGGTTGTCGGTTTCAGTCAGCTCACAGAGTTCCTTCAAGCGTTTGTGGTTGTTTCGCAGGTTTTGCATATCCTTCCAATATTCGATCAAACTGAATATCTTAAGATATTCCAATTGTCCGTTACCATTGAGACCTTACCGATATCCTCAAAGTATACCGGTTCCTTCTTGGTAAGTGGTCTGATCACGATATTCTCGTTGATTGGCTGAGTTGTTGTTTTGATGCTTGGTACGCATAATATTGATAGCACTAAGGTAAGTTTTACGATTTACTGCGTTTGTATTGTTGGTGGCGATTGTGTTCTTTTGACCTGAACGTGCTTCGTTTGTCCTGTGGCATTTTGAGACGGTTGGGAATTTTTACCCTTGTGAAACTTCTTCAGGTCATTGCAGCGAAAATGAAGTGCTAGGCTTGCCAACAATTTAGAATTTATGGAGAAAGTCGGGTGTTAGCTTCATTTTTTAACCGCTTTAGTTTTTACCAGCGAAGTACGTTCATCGTTCTGACTAGCAGTAAGAGTAAATGAGATTCCAGACGATTTCAAATTGTTATTGGTTACATTTGATGTACTTGAATCCTTCAAATCTGATAACTCCTTTGATGTACAATCGGCCCTGTTTTCATTTGAATCTTCAGGGAGTTTTATGACCAAATCCGTTTGCGGCTTCTCGGAGTCCTCCTTCAAATCTGATGATTATTTCCATTTGAGCTTTCAGGGAGTTTCTTGGTCAGGTCTTCTTCAGCTGTGTCTACTGGCAAAGGACATAAGTAATGAACTACTCTTCTGAGTACTCTTCTATCAGTTTTGACATCAACTGCTCTAATAACTCCATCTGATCCTTCATAAAGATTGATGATCTTGCCAATGGTCCATTTAAGAGGGGGTACGTTGCCTCTTTTAACAGGACTAATGTCCCTACATAAATTTTTGTTGTAGAATTCTTCCACTTGTCTCTGGTCTGTAACTCTTGTAGGTATACTTTAGGCCAACGCTTCCGAAATTCCGATTGGCAGGCTTGGACTAGCTTCCATCTTTGTAGTAGCTTGATGTTTGTTTCTGAAGAACTTGGATTTGGCAATGCGTTGGGTGGTTCCCCAATTAGAAAATGATCCCATGTTAGCGCTTTTAGATTGTGTTTGGATTATTAGAGAGAGGAGTGAGTGGCCTAGAATTGAGAACTGCTTTGATTTCCGTTCTTACTACGTGCAGTTCTTCATATTTAAGTGAAGCTCCAAAAATCACTCTTTTAATAAAGCACTTTGCAAATTTTACTGCGGCTTCGCAGAGTCCTCCAAAATGAGGTGATCTAGGAGGGGTGAAAGGTCATACTATTCTTTTTCTAAACTGTACTGTTCGTTTTTGGCTCCTACGAAGTTTGTAGCATAGATCTTCTTCGGGCGGCCTCTACGAGCAAGCTATCGTTTTGGAGCACCGATGAATGCATCTTTTCTGAGGTCCGACACCAGTTCCAGATGCACAGCATTTGTAAAAATACAAACAAAAACGGCAACGTACACCTTTGTGAGTTTTTTCCTCTAGTACAGTAGTAAATTTGACTTGGGCCATAGAAATCAACACCAACGTTGTAAAATGGACGAGTTGCTAAAACGTTTTCTCGTGGGAGGTTCTCCATAATTTGGGAGTACAATCTTGGGCTTGCTCTGCAACACCGCACACATTTACGAACAATCTTTTGTGTTAAAGTCCTTCCACGTCATGGCCAAAATTCTTCCCGAAATATTCAAACCAGAGCTTGATGACCGGCATGAAGATTCCTTTCATGAATATGTTGAATCAATAGATGCACATTCTCGTTTGCATGTGGCAATAAGAGTTGATGTTTGGCTTCATATAGTGAGTCATATAGCTCGATTCGTCCTCCTACTCGAAGTAATCCTTTGCTATCTATAAAAGGCTTGAGAGAATTGAGAATGTTTTGGCAAATGTTTTATTTCGTCCATGAAGGCAGTATGTTGGACTTCATAGACAATATAATGTAACGTTTCGTGAAGCTCAGCTGGATTTAGTGGTCCAATTACAGTATCATCTTTTGATTTAAGCTTGTGCTTGAAGCGATGAATGTAGGCAGCTGTATGTTGAAGAAATTTGAATGAGTTTTGATAGTTGATTGGTGAATGTGGTTGTACTGAAAGCAAAGCCATGGTTTTCCGTTCTATTTTCAGGTATTTGACTTGGGGTCTTGGCCACTCGTTGTTTGAGCGCTCCAAAAATTTCGGCTCTCAAAACCAAATGCTAGAGTTGAAAAAATTACCGGGGTGGCACCTCTACAAAGAATGTCTGCAAGGTTTTCCTTCATTGGCTTAGTTTGGTGTTTTCCTGGATGAACGTTACTCGATTAGCCACGAACCGTTTTAACATTGATAACGATCCTCTTATCCATGAAAGTATGATAGTTGAGTCCAATAAAAAACGGTTTTACCTGGTGCACACAAAGCCTACTGCACTTTGAGCACAAGTTTTACCATCAGACTAGCAGCGCAAAATTCTAATCTATGAACTGTTGTTTATTTCAGTGGAGCTAGTCTTGACCAAGCACACAGAAGATTTGTTACTTACTCTCCATTTCAGTTAGTTGAGCGTATATAAACTGCTGTTCCAAATGCACTTTCACTCGCATCTGAAAACGCATGTAGTTTGACATTGCAGATATCACCTGACTTTAGACGTCGTGGAATCATAAGTGAATTTAATACTTGCAGCTCATCATGGAAATCACACCACCTTGTTGATAACGACTTCGAAATTGGATTATCCCAATCAAGTTTGAACTGCTGCAACTCTTGAATGAAGATTTTTTCCTTTGAAACGATAGGGTTCACGACGCCCAAAGAATCATAGATACGTATAAGATCACTAAGGACGCTCCGTTTTGTGACTTTATCCACTGCTGGGAGATCCATCTTAATGCCATAAGTGTCGGTATGGGGATGCCAAATTATTCCGAGTGATTTAGTGTAGCAGTTATCTTTCGTATATGACGTGGTCAAAGTTTCTAAATCTGCTTCTTGAATATGCTGAACTAGTTTAGAACGGTTAGCACACCATTTGCGCAACAAAAATCTGCCTTCAAAAAGCATGGTCTTCAGCTCGGATTGAATGCACATGGATTCCTTTAATTTGTTAGATCCAGATAAAATGTCATCAACGTAGAAATTTAACACTAGCTCTCAATGGATAATCTTGCTGCTTTGTTTCAGCCAAATACTGCAGCGTTTTGGTGGCTAAATATGGTGCAAAAGCGGTACCATAGGTTACTGTTCGTAATCTGTAATATTTGATTGCTACGGTGGGATTATCCTTCCATAATACCACCGGAAATTTTCTATCTTCTTCTGTGACTAAAATTTGCCGATACATGTTTTTATACCTGCGGAGAAAATATATCGGTGTATCCTGAAGCGAATGAGTATGGCAAATAATTCGGCTTGAACCACAGGCCGCACAAGAAGCAAATTGTCGTTTGACGTTTTACACGAGCAGTCAAAAACGATACATAACTTAGGTAGTAGGTTTCAGCACACAATGGTGGGACAGAAAATAATTTAGCTTTGGAATCCTGGCTGGATCAATTTGTTCCATGTGTTTTGTGCAATCAACTTGTCCATGAAGTTTTGATATTGACACTTAAGCTTGGGACGACGTCTCAGATGGCGCTCTTGGCTTAACAATTGTCTTATTGCGACTTGCTTCGATTGGCCAATAGAATCAAATGAGTCAGAAAATGGAAGTTTGACTTCAAATTTTCGCTCTGAGCCTTTTCAAATAGTCTTCAGAAAGTGCTCTTCACATTTTCTCTCTGCTTCTAACATGGCCGACGTTTTGGTCTCGACTTCTTCCAACTGCCAAAAGCGTTTCAATTGTTCTTCTACTTCTATAAAACTGGTGGCAACATTGCAAACAGAGTGAGTGATGTGTTAATTTCGATGTTCTTAAAACGATCCAACCAAGAACGGAATTATGTAGCGTTGGGAGATCAGCGGAAAGTTTAATCTTCTCTGATGACATCAGCTTGGCGAAAATCTCGGTACCTATTAAAATGTCGATCATTTTAGAAGTATTAAAGTCGGGATCGGCTAGATGTATGTTTGTTGAAATGGGCAATGAATTCGTAGTGCGAATCTGGTTCGGTTGGTACGAAGTTACTTCTGGCAATATTACAAATTTAAGTGCAGTAGATAACTCGATAGTAAGACTCATTTTGCAATTTTGAATTTCTTATTCCGCAGATATCAATACGTTTAACAACTCTTTGAAATCCAAGTTGTTTTAAAAGGCGCTCAGAGATAAGGTTCAGCTGTGATCCTGAGTCTAGAATCGCTCTACAAATAACGAATTGCCCGTACTTGTCTTTAATTTTAATGGATGCGGGGTCAAGGAATACATAGTGTTGCACTTTCTGTTGGCTTGAGGCTGAATGACTTATGCTGATTTCATTTGTTGTGGTGGGTGTCATTGGCTCCGTTTCAAAGTGAATCAATGTATGTATGATGTCGTTTGTTACATTTCATACATGAGCCCGAGCTGCAATCCTTACGTGTATGCCTTTTCTGAAGACAGTTGATGCAACGTTGTAGCTTTTTAACCGCGCTGAACCTATCTTTTATGATCATCTGCAAAAATTGCCGTATATTCTTGCATTCCTTTTTGCAGAGTTGGCACTGCTGTTTCTCCTTTGCGGTTAAAAGAGCGTAGGGCCTTTTGTCACCTTTAGGTTTCACCATAGAGTTCCCTAGACATTCCAACAGCTGGAATCTTGCCTCAATGAAGGTCAGCAATGTAGAAAGTGGTTGAACTTTCCAAGGCTTGGAATGTGATTGCAGGAATAGCCGATGGGTTTTGTGTCCACCTTCTGAAGACACATGTGGGTATTTAATGGATCCCAACTGCTTGTATCAATTCCAAGATTTTTGATACCCAGCGGTATCTCATTCACTGTGTCATGAAATCGTTTGAGAGAGGCACCAGATTTTTGAACAGCCACAGGAACATTTAACATGCTGTTGAGAAACGCAGCGTGTCTTAGGAATTTGCCACGCTGTGACATAATTCTGCTTGGAAGGTTGAAGATGTTGGATTAATCGATCAGCTTCCCCAGCAAGGTTGGCTTTCAAATAAAATATTTTTTGCACATTTGGAAGAATTTGACTATCCACTAGTTGTGGCCACTTGATATAATCGCCATCGAAGGTTGGTATAGCAACCTACTGACGCTTGTTTCGCCTCCTTTCTTGATGGTTTTATGTTTTGCATGTAATTGTCTTCCAGCGTGCTGAACAGCGAGGCGTCATAGTTTGTGTTTTCAGCAACCAATGCATGATGATTCTTTGCTATTGATGTCCAATAAGCACGCATACTTGAGCGATGCTATTGGCGGAACTGGTGAGAGTGGGCAGGAAGATACTCCAAATCCTTTGAAACAGTAACCATCACTCTTTCCAGTGATGATGATAAAGACTCCTGAATGGTGAGCCTTTCACGGACATCTTGTTCATCTCCTCCGGGGGCCGATAATGTGGATGGATCATGGCCAATAGCGGAACTGTTGACTACCTTTGCTTCCTCAAGACCATTCTTCAGCTCACCTTTGAGTTCCTCATACACGTCTTGGACTTGGCCAAATAAATCTTCCACAAAATAATGATGATCTACTGGCTTTGAGCGAGAATTTTGCAGTTCTACATCTCGCTTAAAGAATTTCCCCCACTCTGTGTTTAACTGGTTGATTCGATTCTCAAAGTATCGCACTGCCTTCCTCGATTTCGAATCCTTGTAAAAATTCACCAGCATCCGTTCAAGAACTATTCCGACAGACGATTGATCCAACAGCAGCTTCTCCATATCTAAATGATAAAAAGTTTAGTCTGGGGTCACCAAAAAATGGTACCTTTCTTATCAAGAACACTTGGTTTTTGTTTGGATTACAAAACTTTAATAATAATAATTAACAGTTTTCTTAGTTCTCAAATACAATATTTTTGCTTTACAAAGCAAATTATTTGTTACACATTTCTCATAGACCTTTACTGCACGCACTCTATGGTCAGCAAAAATGATCAGCGAATTTCAGTAATTGATTCGCGCGTGTAGAGAAAATATGCAGATACAGGAAATGGATGGTCCAATTACATTTAGAATTATTTTACGAAATTGGAAAAAGTGAATTTGCATTTGCGCGTGCTGGAAAAATCGCAGTCTGAATGATTTAATTATTATCAGAACGACTTTAAGGTAAGGAAAAATTGAATGATTATGTTAGCAGGCTGTTTAGACACACTTCATTATGAGACATTTACACTAATCTACATAAGTAACTGTAAAATTTTATGAAGTTTAAAGTACCGTTTCGATTTTATGGGAGAAAACGTAAAATTTCCAAGCCATACTATTATTAACAAAGTAGAGTGAATTTTGGTT
>OZ017738.1:190279448-190431948 GCA_963969285.1 Odontomyia ornata
AATAATTTTAGATTTCACGGCTTATAATGTATAATAATAACTAGAAAGTAACGAATCAAGTTTCAAGTGGCGATTCACGCTGTAAATTGCATTCATTCAATACTTACACATTATTATTTCTTCGGGGAATTTTATAAACCCTATTTGTAACGCTTATGTCTAAGGGTGTAAGAAGATTCTTCAAATAAGTTCATCATTAGGCGAAGAATAAATGTGGAAGAGAAAACTATCCTGAAATTTTCCCCAATGAAATTGCTCTAAATCATGTTGAATTATAGGTATTTATGCTGCACTTAGAAATAACTTATCGGTTATTTC
This sequence comes from Odontomyia ornata, assembly GCA_963969285.1. Classification (NCBI taxonomy): domain Eukaryota; kingdom Metazoa; phylum Arthropoda; class Insecta; order Diptera; family Stratiomyidae; genus Odontomyia; species Odontomyia ornata. Next base: position 190,279,767 of record OZ017738.1, read on the forward strand.
CGGTAGAAATGATTGACTTAAGTGTACCCTTTTATGGTGGAAATTAAGGATACGAATCATTTTTATCATCCGTCTCCAAGAAGTTGGCCCTCCATCAAATGCTTGATGAATGCTAGATACTAGTAGTTAGCATTTTGTACGAAAGAGCATTAAAGTTCATTTTCTCGACATCATTGCATCATATTGAATTGTTAATATCTACAGAGTCCTTGACAGGATTACAGTTTTGTACCAATACATTTTAGTACAATACGTTATCCTGCATTTGAAACCTATATAGTCAAAATCCTTACACGCGTCGATCAGTTATGATGAAAAATCGGGGTGAAATCCGGAAATCTTTTTATTTTTAATTCCTTGTCTTTTAAATGGGACCTAATAGGAGAAAAGACGTATCTGTTACCGAAAACAGGAGTCTTCTGTCTATCTTCATTCAAAAGTTATGCGTGAGCATCCGTAAAAAAAGCAACAACAAAAAATATACGTGATGAATTGATAACCTTCTTTCCTTTGGAATTCGGTTAAAAATAGCGTTTCAGATTAGAACAGAACAAATCCTAGGGAACATTTGGGTCAGTACAGCAATAATCCTGTAGAGCCTCTGGAATTGGACAGTGATAAAAAGTTTGGTTTATAAAATCAGACAAAAAATTGTTTGCAATATTTAAATGAAAACAAAAAGATGAATCATAAGAAAAAAAAAATAAAACCGACTTCAAGAGGCCCTAAAAAGGATGTAATAAATTTTATGGAAGCGCTGCCATATCAGTTTTTCCCCGTTTCTTTTGTGATGATGGAGATGTTGGGATTTTTTACATTGAAATTGATTTTTGAAGTCGGTTTCCTTTTTTTTCGTTTCAAATCTTTTAAAACTCAATTTCTTGGATACGTTGTAGCATGGATATTAAAATATCGTTTTTAGACTGCAATGCAAAACTCACTACTGCTAAAATCTGCAGCCTTCATGAGAATCGAATTTAGTTCTGGTACATTTTAGCTCAAGATCTCATCAACGTCTACCTTGATTTTATGTTTCATAAAAATACAATACAAATTGTTGCTTTAAGAAGTTTTCAAATTTCGAACTTTGCTTGGCCACCATTTTGATATTCTGACCTGACCCTGAAGCGCATTTATTGTTTAAATTTTTCGACTTATTCGACTTTTGAGTGGCCGCCATTTTCTTTGGATTTTTATTGTGAGCTTTATCACTCACTTCAATGGATCTTTGTACCAATTTTGGTACAAATTGGAGCTATACTTATGTCAGAAAAGAATTCACGGGTTTTCATCTAAAACAGCCTCTTTTTTGCTTTTGCTTAACAAATATGAATAATTAACAAAACTGGGAGGAGTATTTAATTTCTGAACATTATTCAAAAAGTAAATCAAAATTGCGACCTCCAGGCACAGTATTCGTTATATTATATATATATATATATATATATATATATATATATATATATATATATATATATATATATATATATATATATATATATATACGTGTATATATATAACATATAAATAATAAATACATACATATATACATACATATATGTATATATACAAATATATGTATGTATTTCCAGTTTTGAAAAGCGTTAGCATATATATAACATATATATACATATATATATATATATATATATATATATATAGATGTATATATATATATATTTATATATATATTTATATATATATATATATATATATATATATATATATATATATATATATATATATATATGTAAACATATATGTATATATATATATATATATATATATACATATATATATATATATATATATATATATATATGTATATATATATATATATATATATATATATATATATATATATATATATACAAACATAAAGTGAACTCCGCAATCAATCTCGAGAAATTCACTTAGAAAGATCCTTCATAACCGTATAACTCGTTGACGTTAATTCGATACGCATCGCCTCCGTTTTCAGTTAATTATGGCACATAGTTTTCACGAAAGCTTCATGAAAATTATGTCCTATAGTTAAATGAAAACTCTACTGTGTATTTACATGTTCATCTTTGAATTTATGATCAGTTATAAAGGGAAAGTATCGTCTTTTTAAGTCGCGATTCTCGTCGGTCCTTAATATGGAAATCACTAACTTCAAATTTAAATCACTAAATTTAAATCAATTTTCAAACGGCGATAAACTCTATAATCTGCAATCACTCAGTCCTAATTATTTTTCGGGGAGTTTTATAAATCCTATGTGTAGCGGCTGTGTCTAAGGATGTGGAAGAATTTTTAATAAGTTCATAATTAGGCACAGATGGGTGCGGAAGTGAAAAGCATCCTGAAATTTTTCCCAACGAAATTGCTCTAAATCATGTTGAATTGTATTTATGCTGCATTCAGAAATAATTTATTGGTCGTTTCCGGTAGAAATTATTACTAGAGTGTACCGTTTATGGTGAAAATTAAGGATACTCATCATTTTTAGCATCCATCACCACGGAATCGGTATCTCCATAAAATCCTTCATGAGTGCAAAATAATTGACATTTTTCGTATGAAAGATCATTAAAATTCATTTTCTCGCCATCAGTGTATCATATTCAACTATTAATATCTACAGAGCCCTTGAAAGGATTACAATTTTATACCAACACATTTTAGCTCAATATGTTGTCCTTCATTCAAAAACCCTACAATCAAAATCCTTGCACTTGTCGATCAGTTATGCTGAAAAATCTGGGTGAACGGCGGAAAAATTTTAGTTTTAACGGTCAAAGTCCTTTACCGTTTATTGAATTTCTTGTCCGTTTAATGGAACCTAACCAAAGACATATAAATAAATGGACGAGCAACGAAAATCGGTGTACTCGTCCATGTGGGAAGCGAATTTAACGCATAAATAAGTTGTAAATAACTTCCTTCCCTCTTTCCTCTCTTCGAAGAGTCACTTCCCCCACCGACACCCGCGCACACCAACAAAATTTCATTTCACGTGCAAATGACCGCGCCGTCGTTATCATTCGTAGAACAGTTTGAGTACAACACAACAAACGTTCTCTCAAAGAAAACTCGAACGTCAAAGCTGATGAAATTCGGAGAGGCAAGAAAACAGCGAGAAAACTCATGTGTCAAAGCCGATGGAAAATTCGTAAGTTTTTAATAAAAAAAGAGAACTAAAGTGCCGATTTCGTGCACGCAATCTTCAAAATTAAAAACTTTATGAGTGTTTCGGAGTGAATTAAGTGCAAAAACAAAAATATATCACTTCAAGCCTCAACTTCACACAAGTTTAGCGAAGGTTGCTAATTGCTTCGGCAGTCGCGATCCGTTGCGGGTCCAGTACTCTCTACATCTATGGACCTAACAGAAGGATAGAGGTATAATTTGCCGAGAACAGGATTCTTCTATCTACCTCCGTTCAAAAGTCAAGCGTGAACATACATAGACACAAGATAAAGCAGCAAGAGAGTAAATCAAACAATATATAAAACTTGATATACAGATTCCAGAAATTGAGTTCGAAAAATTATTATGGTTGTTATGTTAGCGTGTGTTAATGTTGTTGGAATTATCAAATATTCAATTGGCTGTAACTTAGCTGTTTATTGTTCAATTATTGTGAAATTTCCAGAATACATACAATTGCTTTCAAAAAACTTAAATTGTAGCTTTTGGGAAATTCAACGATCCTATTTTGATTTTATAGGCATAAATGTAAAATTTATAAAATGTACTATTATTAACAAAGTTGACTGAATTTTTAATTCCGAGGTATTTGTTGCCCTTGTACTTCGTAAGTCTCATCTTTGTAATTTTTTCAGATTTTTCGGGTCAAAGGTGTCCATTTCTCCTTCCCCTGTACCCCTCAAAGTAAAACTTGTAATTTTAAGGCCTGTTTTGAATTGTTCTCATTAGGACTTTTCATTTGATACCCATGTTGTCTACATGCGATGAAATTTTTTTTCTCAGGGGCCACTCCCCTATATGGGAGACGTTAATCACCTGATAAATTTCTTTTTGTGGTGAAACTTTGAAGAGCGCATCAGTTAGCACCTACTACACCTACATACAAAATGTTTCGTGCCTATGTAGCTTGCGAGAAAAAGTGGGGTGACACACGGACGGACGGACAGACAGGACGCGATTTGAGTAGGGTTTTGTAAAATGATTTTACAAAGCCCTAAAAATGCAACAAAAAAATATGCGTGATGAATTGATAACCTCCTTTCCTTTGGAAGTTGGTTAAAAATAAAAAAGAATGAAATAAGGTTTTATGAAATCGAGCCCAAATAAGCTATCACATTTTGAATATGTGTGTGGCATTCAATTATTTATCAATGTGACATAAATTGCAAAAAATTGTTGGCAGTCGGTTTTAATTTTTTTTTCTAAAAGTTTTTTGTTTCATGATTTTTAATGACTGTTTACAGTAATCATCATTCATTCATTTATGACATAGTTCCCATTTGAGCCTTTGCTTCTGGTAGCAGTCGCCTCCAACCGTCATGATTCTGTATCCTCGTTCACCAATTGGAAATCCCAAACAGGGAGCTGCTATCACCATCGTTTGAATCTTTTCATCGTTTCCTCGATTCCCCAACTGGATGTTCCCTTTGTGTTCTTTCTTTCAGCGTTTATCTGGGGAGCCAGTGCTCCTCCGTTCTCTCCACATGTCCTGCCCATTGCAGTTTGCGTAGCTTTACGCATGCAGGTATAGGTGGGTCGTCGTACAGATTATACAACTCGTCGGTGTAACGAAGTCCCCACTCTATTGTATGCTTTACTAGGCCACACATCTCTCTGAGAGCTTTGTAATCGAATACGTCCAGGGCTTTTTTGGAAACATTTGGAAGAGGGCAGGTTTCACATCCATACAGGAGAACAGGTCTTATTAGTGACTTGTTTAAGCGAATCTTACTTTCCCTGTGAATATCACTAGATCTTAGTAAGGTACTCATAAGTACTGAGAAATAGACATTGCTTATTGCGTTTACTTTTTTCAATATTTGGTCATTTTCGATGCCCTTTCAATCAAGATGAACTCTTAAGTATAGGAAGCTATCCACATATTCTAAGTTGTAGTCTACAAAGGTCAGATTGGCATTTCTTTTTTTGTTCGGTTCATGAATTTAGTGTTAGTTGCATTGACCATGGGATCGACTTTTTTCGCTTTTGACTATTACGGGGTAAACAATGCAATTCCAAATAGTCGCGTCTGAAAATATGATAGCTTTGCTACATGTTATTAGCTTTCACGTTTCCATAAAGATATAATAGCTCGCTCAGTTTCCTCTTATGGTGAGAGAGCCAGTACTGGACATAACCAGTACCGGAGCATGGCTGTCATCCGTTTTGTGGAAGTAATGCAGCCACACTGGGAGAAAGAATAAGAAATGGTGAGCTGAAATTGGGGTTACACTGCAATGCTGGGAAAAAGAATGAGAGAAATCTACGGTTGTTACATGAGCACGAATGGTGGGGCGATTTGATTGTAGTCTTGTTTATGACAACATGTTCCTCAAAGAAATAAATAAAGCTAATGTCAGATTTCTGAAGCAACTTTAACTTCCATAAACAACTGGTTTGATCAAATCTCATGCATGAAAAAGCAAATCATTAGTTTTATTGATTTTTTGTTTTTTTTAGATACAAAGACCTTAACACATCTTTGTTTTTTTTTTGTGGCTGGAAAGTGAATATCATTTATGCACTCGGTGTAGGGCACTCATGCTTGCGAGTGATTGAACTTCCCCTGTCATTCTGAGAGTCTAGCTTGGAACCGATTGACACATTATTTCAGGTCAGGTCTCGTTTTTCCACGCCTTGAGGCGTCTTCAAGCTGGTGGATCCCTCTTGCAACGGTGGAGGAGGGAAGAAGAAGAATTGCCGGACAAGGGGTCTCTCGCCCCTATGTGTCCGGTTGCTGTGAGTTCCTTGAATCCTTTAGGACTGCCGAAACATAATGTGCTATATGATTCCATTTTTCAAGCATCATCGCGACTATACTCTCTGGAGTGAGCTCCCATTTTTCGCACGCAAAAAATACTGCAGCTTCTGCAGCCTTACAATCGCTGAGACATCCGGTTCGTAAAAAATTTCATATAACTCTTGGTTGTATAGAATTTGCCTTGGTTTCTATCTAGCTTCACTCCAATTATTCGCCTCCGGGCCCGTTACATGAACGCGTTCAATATGTTTCCGGATGCTTCAGTTAGGCTCAATGTTTTGTACCTTTAACATAGCACAGGTCTTATCACAGGTTTGTATACTTGGGGCCTTGTTTTTCTGTGTATGTAGCTGGTCTTCAAGATGGTCAAAACTGAAATAAAAAATTTTATTTGCGAACTGTATTCTTCAGTGTATTTCATCTCTTTCATCACCGGTTCTCATTATGTTGACGCCTAAACACACAAATTAGCTCAGATTGCGTAACTGTATTCGCCAAGTGTAATATTTTGTGTATTTAAAGTTTTTTTCTCAAATGAGTCATGAGCTTTGTTTTATTCTCATTGATTTGTAGCCCTATTAGCTTTGCCTCGCTGTCGAGTTTCAGAAAGAGTTCTTCGCAGTTGTTAGTGACCGTGACAAAATATTGATTTCATCCGCATAGGCTATTACTTTGCTCAACTTGTATAGTAATATACCTCGTTTATCGAAAGGTAGCTTTCTGATGAAGTATTCTAGAGCCAAATTGAATAGCAATGGGGCCAGCCATTTCCCTGCTTTAATCCGATATCTGTGTTGAAGGCATCAGTCAGTTGGTTACTGATGCCGACGTAAGAGATCGTCAACGTCATTTTCATTTTGGTAAGATGGACTAATTTTGCTGGGATACCAAAGCAAAGTATTATTTGGTACAGCACTTTACAATCAATACTGTTGTATGCTTGCTTAAAGTCAACGAAAATTTTTATACTGTCGTATGCTTGCTTAAAGTCAACGAAGATTTGATTATCTTCACTCTAGGGATTCTCTTTTTTATCTAGATGACATTTTTTTTCGGCGCTAGACTGAACCCACGAGTAAGTATCCAGTCCTTTACTTGCCGCATTAGCATACCTAGCCTAATGTGTGCTTGTTCAACGGTGTGTCTTTTGATTACAGCCGCAATATTATCCACATAGCTGATCATGCGTGACTTATCTGGCATATCCAGTCTCAGAAGCCCCTCTTAAGATACGTTCCACAAGTCTGGACTAAGGTTAGATCCCTGGGCAACGATATAACTTCCATTTGAAGGCGTTCCTAACGTCGAGTAACATCAGCAGAGCGATCCGTCGCATAGAGTGGTTATGTGCCTCTACCTTTTGGACCACGCTCACTACCTTTGTGAACATCCTGCTCTAAAGCCGTACTACCAAGGAGATAGGTCCACCAGCAGCATAAATCAGTGAGTCTTCCCTTGAGGAGTTTTTCTAGTACATTTTCAGTGGTGTCTAGCATGCATACCGGGTGGTATTCAGACAGCAATCCGCAATTTCCCTCCCCTTTGCTTATCGACCCGAGAGTACCGGAAAAACCCCGTCCTGTAGGCAAGCGTTGAGCGTGCTGAGCAACAAGTCAGGACAATGATGACAGTCAATTTATAACAACTTAGCTGAAATACCACCTGGGGCTGTATTACCGTGGGTTATGTTTACATGGACAGGGTGGGCGGAGAAGAGCACCCGCACAATTTAATTTATCTTTTCCGCATCATGCATGCAAGACATCCATAGGATACCAAGCTTCCGCATAACTAGCTTGTAACCAAGGCCCCACGGATCCTTGTTCACATTGTCCTCTTAATCTCGCCAGCAGCGAGCATTGCTGTTACTAATCAGTTTGCTATTACTAATCAGTTTACGAAACAACACCCGCCAAAGTATTAAGCTTGGCTTGGGTAGATGATATCGGCTCGTTTAGCGGTAGGTAAATAATAAAGAATGTGGTCCCTGAGCACTGAACTCACATGAAATTATCACTTCATCCATAGCCCTCTCCCTGGAAATCACTGCTCCGAATCTAGATGGCGGTTGTACCAGTTTTGTCAGGATATCCTGAAGCAGTACAGGTTTTTTTTGTGGTAGGGAGGTGAAGGCATTTACGCCCGCCGAGTCTGGCAGTGTGGGACTCCCATGGAGGATACCCTTGGACTACCCACTAAACACCTCCCCTGTCAATCTCTCAGCCTGGAACCGTTTGACACATTACTTCGGGCCAGGTCTCGTTTTGTTACGCCGTGGGGCGCCTTCAAGCTGAGGAGTCCCTTTCCTAGCGGGAGGGGAGAGGGGAAGAGGAAATGCCAGAAGAGCAATCTCCCAGCCCCAGCGCCTCCGGCTGCTGTGAGGAGGGCGACAGGTATCACGCCTGCAATCACTCTCACCGCCGAGTTGGAGGCTGTTGGATACGAAGATGCAATTCTCAGTGCTCCTCTTCTCTGTACCTGTGCCAATCGTTTTCAGTTTACCTCCTTGCTGAGAGCGTCACCCCATACCTCTGCTCCGTACAGTAGCACTGACCCTACAGCACTCATCAAGAGGCGTCTTCTTGATGGGCTGGATCCCCCCACGTTGGCCATAAGTCGACTCAGGGCCGATATTCCCGAAGCAGCCTTCTCAGCCGTTGCCCTGATTTGCTCAGAGAAACTCATCTTCGAGTCGATCAGTAGCCCCAGGTACTTCACCGCTGGCTTCGATTTGATTTGTATATCTCCAATACTGATCATCCTTACTCTAGGGATTCTCTTTTTTGTCAAGATGACCACTTCGGTTTTCTCCAGTGCTAAACTGAGCCCGCGAGCAGTCATCCAGTCCCTCACTCGGCGCATTAGCATACCTAGCCTAAGTTGCGCTTGTTCAACGGTGCGTCCGGCGACCAGAGCCGCAACATCATCCGCATAGCCGACCAAGCGCGACTCATCTGGCATCTCAAGTCTCAGTAGCCCGTCGTAAGACACGTTCCACATGTCCGGACCAAGGATAGATCCCTGGGCAACACCCGATGTAATTTCCATCCTTCGTTGGCCCTGTGTCGTGTCGTAGAGCAGGCTTCGGTCCTTTAGGTAGTTCCTCAAAAGCCGCATTAGATATTCTGGAACCTGAAAAGAGTTTTCCAGCGTGTCCAGAATATCCACCCATCTAGCGGAGTTGAAGGCATTCCTGACGTCGAGTGACACCAACAGGACGATCCGCCGCTTGGTGCAACTATATGCCTCTGCCTTTTGGACCGCGTTCACCACCTCTGCAATCGCTTCAATGGTAGAACGTCCTGCTCTAAAGCCGTACTGCCGAGAAGATAGGTCCCCAGCAGCACGAATCGCGTCAGTGAGTCTTCCCTTGATGAGTTTCTCTAGCACTTTCCCAGCCGTGTCTAGCATGCATAACGGGCGGTATGCAGACGGCGATTCGTGATTTCCCTTCCCCTTGCTGATCAGTACGAGCCTCGCCACCTTCAATCGTACCGGGAAAACCCCGTCCCGTAGGCAAGCGTTGAATGTGCTGAGCAGCAAGTCAGGACAATGGTGATAGACGAGCCGCAACACCTCAGCTGGAACACCATCCGGAGCTGGAGCCTTCCTCGCTTTCAAGGAGAGGACTGCCTCCTCCAGTTCCAGCTGTGTCAAGAGTGGGCACTCTACTGCTGTTTCACCATGGACAGCGTCAACACGGAAGGGATGGGCGGGGAACAGTCCCCGCACTATCGCGTCCATCTTTTCCGCGTCATGTATACAAGGCTTCCGTAGGGCACCAAGTTTCCCCATGATCGGCTTGTAGCCAAGGCCCCATGGATCCTTGTACACATTGTCCACTAGGTCTTGCCAGCAGCGAGCCTTGCTACTGTTGATCAGTTTGCGAAGGCATTTCCTGGCCGACGTATATGCTGCCACCTGGTTGCATGCCTCGTCACGGTTCCGCGCCCATTGAGCCTCACGCCGAAGCTTGTGACACTCCCTCCGCTTTTCAGCGATTTCAGTAGACCACCAGTACACTGGGGGCTTGCCGTGCCACGATCTTCGACGGGGCATAGAAGCGCAGCAAGCAGTCGTGATGATGCTCATAGTAGAGTTCACCACGTCTTGAGCTGCCAGTTCTTCCGTCCCCTCCGGAGCTCCCTGCAGCGGCTCACCTGCTGTGAGAACCTTGACGAACCTCTCGACGTCCATTCTTCTAATGTTCCATCCAGTTGTAGAAGGCCGAGAGCACGGACGTCGGGAGATAGCATCACTTATCTCAAGCAGAATGCACTGGTGATCACTGGCTGAGTAGTCCTCTAATACTTTCCAGTTGTGTATCCTCCGTACTAAGGACTCCGAGGCGAATGTCACGTCCGGGATGGTTCCCTCACAGCCAATACGGCGGAAAGTCAGCGTATTCCCGGAGTTTAGTACGACGAGGGCCGTCCTGGCCACCATTTCCAGGATTCGTTTGCCCCGCGGATCCGTCTGAGGCATGCCCCATTCGATTGCCTTAGCATTGAAGTTGCCCCCAACGAGCACTTTACCCTCTGCGTTCGAGACAGTGCCCTCCAGAGCATGAAGCTTGGCTTGGAAAGATGATATCGGCTCGTTAGGCGTTAGGTACACACTAAAGAAGGTGATCCCTGAGCACCGAACCCACACGAAACCATCCCCCCGTCCACAACTCTCCGCTTGAAAGTCACTGTTCCGAACGCAGATAGCGGCAGTACCAGTTTCATCAGAGTACCATAATGCAGGACTTTTATTATGGCGTTGCTCACTCAGCAGCAAGAAGTCGGCTTTCCTGTCCCTCGCAAACTACTCAAGCAGATTTTGGGCGGTTGAACTGCGGTGTAGGTTTAGCTGCAGGGTGCGGGTCATCGAAGCTCTGATTTGGCCTTAGCTAGGGCTTTCTGGAACACCCGGCATTTTCCTGATCCCAAAACGTGTCCAAAATCAGGTTTTGGATCAGCATCCTTGCAAAGAATACAGTGTGCCTCCTTCGTACACTCTTGTGTGGTGTGACCATAACCAAGGCATTTGAAACATTGAAGAGGCGTTGCTCTTCGCCGTATCCTACAGACAACCCACCCTATTCGTACTTTGCCCTTGTTCAGGAATTGGTCGGCGTCCTTTTCGGTCATGCGTTGTCCCCTGTTGTTTTCTGGTGTCATTCTCGCTTTGATCCTTCTCACGCTAGGAAACTCCCTTTTGATGGCCTCTTCTACCTCGGCCAGATCCGTCACGCAGTCAATGTCTCGTATTTCGATCGTTGCCATCGGCTCGAGCGGGGCTATAGTTGCGCTTTTGCCGAGGACTTTCTTTACTGCGTCACAGAATGCTTCTTTATTGCCGGCCTCTACTCCGAATTCGACCAGTATGTGGCCCGACCGCGTTGGTCGTACTACTTTAATGGTAGTATTGGTGTCTTCGGGCCTTACGTTTCCCCTGATGTCCCGCAGCACCTCCGCGTAGGATCGGCCATCTTGGGGCTTTACAAGCAGTGCCTGCTGCCGGGGTCTTCGTTGGGGCTTCTGCCTCTCCTGTTTTGCATCAGGTCCTTTTTCTAATTGGGCGTCCGTGCGAATTTTATTTTCTGCCTTTTTTTGAAGGAATTTCTTTGTGGCTTTCTTCGCTCCTTTTGTAAGCACTGTCTGGAACCCCTGATCTGGTGCTCCACACCCGTCAAGTGCTTCTTCCTTCCTTCTTTTATCCCGATCACCTTCGATTGGGCTAGACGCCATTCTTTTATTGACTTTTAATGATGGAGCTATCTGCATGTCGCCTTTAGATTTTGCCCCAAGCGCCTCTTTAGCCTTCTGTTCATCTTCAGCCCTTAACCAGCTCCTCCGATAGTGCCCTATGCGATCTAAGAGCTCCTCTAGTTCAAGGAGTCCTTCCTTTGCTACTTTGCTAATTTTTGGGGAGTCGCATGCAGCTTGCATTCTTTTCAGAACATCTCCCGCTTTTCGAAGTAGTCTTTCTTCTTCCTATCGCTGGGCCGCAATTGTACCTTGCAACCATCCTTGGGAGAGTACCGTAATCTCCTCGTTTGCTTCTGGATTTTTCGTTGCAATGTCGGGATTTGTGACCCTTGCATCGGTCGCTTTAGTAACTATCGCAGCCGTGACAATCGAATATTCGGTGCTCTTTATGTTATCTTCCACTGCTCTAGCACCTGAAGCATCCTGCCGAGTCTCCCGCTTCTCCTTAATAGGACGCTCGGGCGTTCGCATAATTTTTTTGCTGCGCCCAAACGCCGCAAGAATCTCAGTCTGCACCAGACTGTCTGCTGTTCTCAGTTTTTCGTCTACCGTCGCTGCCGTCGTGTTAGTCTTCGTTTTTTTCGTGGTTAGTACAGCTCTCGATGTACTGTTGACATCGTGGCTGCAACCGCTGGTTGCGTCGTCGTTGCAGTACAGGTTTACCTGCAGGATACAGGTCATCGAAGTTCTGATTTTGCCTTGACTTGACCTTCCAGGAAAACCCAACACTTTCCTGGACTCCTATCAGATCCCTTGCATACTTGTGCGGTATAAACATCGCCAAGGCATTTGAAACATTGAAAACGCGCTGCCGTATCCTGCAGACAACTCACCCTATTCCTATTTTGCCCCTATTCAGAGGTTGTATGGCGTTCTTTCTGGTCAAGTAAATTATGGCAATGAATTGTCCCCCAAAGTTTTCTGATGTCAACTTTGCTTTAATTCTTCCCACGCTAGGGAGCTCTCTTTTAACAGCCTCTCCTTCCTTGGTTAGGTCTCTTATTTCAATTGTTGCCATCAGCTGAAACGAGGTTACGGTTGTGCTTTTACCGAGGACTTTCTTTACTGCTTTGAAGAATGCTCCTTTATTGTCAGCCTCTACTTCGAACTGGGCCAGAATGTGGCCCGACTGGGCTGATTGTACTGCTTTAATAGCATTGTTAGTGTCTTTGCGTTTTACATTTTTCTTGATATCCTGCAGCGCATCTGTGTAGGATCCCCTAATTTCCTTCAATCGGGCTAGATGCCATTCTTTTATTGATGTTTGATAGCAGAGCTATCTACGCGTGCCCTTTAGGCGCAGCCTTTAGGGCTTTTTTAGCCTTCTGATTCTCTTTGGCTTCTAACCAGCTCCTCAGATAATGCCTTGTGCGGTCTAAAAGCTGATTTTTGGCGAGTCACATGCAGATTTACTTCTTTTTAGAACGTCTCCCGCTTCTTTGCTTATGATAAGTTATTGGCTTTCGTTTCCGTGTACAGTACTTCAGCCACATGCTCAACGATGGCGGTGAAATCACACAGTAGTGCTTTATTTGTCTGGCCACTCCCTTCTTTTTCTGACTTGATCGCTATGTGGACTTCAGGATGGCTTGCCACTTTCGAGATTGAAGACCTTTGCTTTGGTCACTTCAGTAGCGATTGCAGCAGCAATCCTTGAACTCTCGATGTTCTTTATACTTTCTGTCATCGCTCGAACATCTGGCGCTTCCTGTAGAAGTTCCCACTCTTCCTTTTTAGGACGCTCTAGCGTTCGCATTATTTTTTGCTGTGCCAGAATGCCGCAGAAATCTCATTCTGGACAAGGCTGTCCGCTCAACCCATTTTTTGTCCGTCTTTACTGTTATTGTATTCGTCGTCGTTGGTACCGTTTGCAGTTGCTTCATTGTTGTTGATGTTTTCAATTACTTTTTTGGATTTTTAAATCTATTTTTCGTGTTTTTAGTTGTAATCGCGAACGAATTTTTAATTACGTGGGATAGGCTTGAGAGAACACCGAACTAAACTATATGAAATATCGTGCAATGGTGTGCAAACTAGTGAGCGATGGTTTGCTGGGCAGAATCTAAAATCGAAATTCGATTGAAAAGCTTAACCAAGAACATTTTCAAACTTTGAGACATAGAAGTGAGCAGGTGGGTCAAGGGTAAACCCTATATTACTGAGTATCCTTTTTTAAGGGGTTTTGTACTAAAATACAAAACCCTACTGCAATCACGAAATTTTATTTTACAAATCGTATTTGCAAAGGTGGATAATTAATTTCGTCACCTGATGTGACTAATATTGTTTGACTTAGTTGCTAAAATCATAGATGCATGCATGTCTCATGTGGCCACATTTTGCATCGCCACAGACGCGGGTGTCAGCAGTTTCGCGTGATGTTCGGATCATTGTGTTGACTTATACGCGTCAGCGAAACGATCGGAAGACACAAACACCACATTTGCATGCATGATGTGGCCGCATGAACGCATTGCAATGCGAAACCAAAGTTCCTTTCCCGTACCAGACGCGGGCGTCAGTGGTTTCCGGGCATGGAATGCTTGTGGACGCTCAAGCGTCAGCATTTTGTGCGTGGGAACTGCTGGCACCTTTTGCTCGGTGTGGGAAGGAAATCGTCAGTCGTCATCAGGTCGTCGCGTTTTATTAACTGAAATCGTATGTGATTTACTCCGCTGCACTTTCTTTCAAAATTTCTCATAACATTTATTTCATAATTCATTGTATTTAATAAATATAGAAAGTAATAAATTTTGTAACGGCTAAAGTATTTATTTTCATTAAAATATTACCATTCATAGTAATTGACACGCTTGGTACTGAATTACCCAAAAGGCAACGTGCAATATTGAATAGTGAAATATTAATTGAATTATTTTGAAAGATTGCTGTTGGGAAAAATAAGTGACAGGAAGAGGCCAGGACAAAAGAGTCCTGGCGCAAACATTTTGGAGGCCCCGGCGAGATTAATACTCGCAATCTCGTCTGAATTTGGATTACCAGTGTCAAGTGGTGGTGGTGTTGTGCCGGTAAACGTGCCTTTCGTGCGTGCGTAAAATAAAATGGTTGATACGGAGGTCGTGTTCCGGGAGCTGAAGGTATATGCCTGGGAGAAATTCAAACGCAAGGACACCGAAGTTCGATCCTTACCCGAAATCACACCGGAACACGACTACTTCAAGGGCGAAACGTATGAAACTACCAAGATAAATTACGACACTTTCAGAAGCACTTCTTCAAAAGGATCAACGCTCTAAAGGGCACGGCACTGCCAATGTCGCAGCCACCATCATCAGCACACGATAGCAATGACAAGCCTTCAGCCGCACTGGTCTCGGTACAGAAAAATGCAGTTTTCACATGCAAGTTGCGACGGTATCGGGCCTCAGCAGATTCACTGAGAAGGACGATGGCTCGCCCAGAACCGCCAGAAAACACGAAGACTTGGTGTAAGGCTAGAGCGGAGGCGGTGCAGCGAGGCTGGCAACAATTGGATGAGCTTCATCAGCAAGTCTATGAATTCTGTGAGGATCCTGAAGCGCAGGGCTTTAATTTAGAAGAGCATATCCGGTTGGAGGAGGACGTGCAGGACTGCATTGTTCGCTTGCAAGTAAAGATCAACGCCACCACCGAAATGCCGCCCTCGTCTGTTACGCCTGCTGCGACTCCAGGCTTGGTGCTCCCAAAAATTGCTTTGCCCACCTCAACGGAGATTACCTCCACTGGCGACATTTCCGGGGTTTGTTTATGCAAATGGTGCATAACCAGCCGATGTCCGCGTGCCAGAAGCTTTGGTATCTGAAGGTTAACCTTACAGGAGAGGCTGGATCCTTGATCAGAAACTTTGCGTTGTCAGACGAAAATTATCAAACTGCCTGGAAGACACTTAATGAGAGATTTGACAATCGACGACTCTTGTTGTCGGCCCTCATCGACAAATTAATGGGGCAGCCATCTCAGGCCAGTGAAAAACCGTCAGCGGTAGCCATAAAGTCGCTGCATGACACCACACAAGAGTGTCTCAGAGGCTTGGAAAACCTGCAAAAATCCACAAGGGATTGGGATCCATTGCTACTGCACATTTTGCTGCGAAAATTGGATTCGACAACGCATGCCCTTTATCAGCAATCTTTAGCTAACCCGCGCGAGCTGCCACCTTTGAAGGGTTTACTGGATTTCCTACAAGTGCGATTCCAGGCACTCGAAGCGCTTGGTAGTACGCCTAAGGACCCAGACCGCAATCACAGGAAGGTTACCAAAGCTACCGTGGCCGCCGTGGCTGCATTGCGATGCCCAAGGTGCTCACAGGATCACCCGCTATACTACTGCCCTGAGTTTCTCCAAGACAACGCTGTGAAAAGGCTAAACCTTGTACGTTTAAAGAAGCTATGTGTAAATTGCTTGCGAGAAGGTCACCAGTCTTCCGGCTGCGCGGCAAGAAGCTGCAAGGAGTGCGCCGGAAAACACAATACCTTGTTACATATGACGGGAAGCAAAATCTCCAAGCAGACCAAGATGACAACGCCTGGCTCCACAGTCAAGAAGCCAGACATTCAGCCGCCACCTGTGCCGCCCGCCCTCACGTTGGCGGCTCTTATGCAACCTGGAGCGAGGAAAAATGTTCTGTTGAGCACAGCCGTTGTGAAGGTGGTTGCCAGCAATGGAAGAGTGACCGACTGCCGAGCAGTATTGGACCCTGGCTCGCAAATCAACCTAGTAACCGAGCGCATTATCAAGAAACTAGGGCTAGCGGCTTTGCCGCAATTTGCACTGATTGAGGGAGTGGGTGGAAACATCGAGAAGGCGCATCGTAAGGTGGAGCTTGGCCTAAAATCCAGAGTGTCTGGATATGCCGCGCAGTTGGAGGCCTACGTCCTCGATCAAATCATATCTCCTCAACCTTCTCAGAGTCTGGACACATCGGAATGGCAGATTCCTGGGAATATCAAGCTGGCGGATCCTGAATTCCATCGAACGGAGCGAATCGACATGCTGTTGAGTGCGGAGCATTTCTACGAAGTTCTTGCCATCGGGCAAATCAAGTTGGGCCCTGAACTCCCTGTGCTCCAGAACACGCTCCTCGGTTGGATTGTTGCCGGAAAGGTAGTAACACCTCAAGGGCTACCAGTAACGTGTGGAGTCCTCACGGAAGAGACTCAGCTGACTCAAGCTATCAAGCGATTCTGGGAGGTTGAGGAGGTATCGGATCCACAACACAATCTCACAGCGACTGAAAGAGCGTGCGAAGTACATTTCGCCCAGACGATTCAACGTGAATCCGATGGCCGGTTCTTGGCACGGCTCCCCTTCAAGGAAGATCCCAAAGGGCTGGGTGACTCGCAGGACGTTGCCATACGCAGATTCATGGCGATAGAGTGCAGACTGCAGAAGAACCCCGACCTAAGACGGCAGTATTGCGAATTCATGGACGAATACGAACGACTGGGACATATGGAGCAAATCACTTGGTCAGCGAATAAGAAAGCACATTATTTTTTGCCGCACCATTGCGTCCTGAAACCAGGTAGTAGTACCACCAAATTGAGGGTGGTTTTCGACGCGTCCAGCAGAACATCAACGAACGTTTCTCTGAACAATATCCTACATACAGAACCCACAATTCAGGATGATCTATTTGCGAATGATCCGTTTCCGTTTGCCACGCTTCGTTTTCACTGCCGATATTGTCAAAATGTATCGGCAAATAAGGCTTCAGCATGACGATTGCAATTTTCAATTGGTGATTTGGAGAACAAGTCCAACCCAGCCTTTGCGATATTATCGACTCAAGACCATTACGTACGGCACAACGTGTGCCCCGTACTTGGCAACTAAATGCCTCCAGGCTCTGGCACAAGCCGAACAA
Organism: Odontomyia ornata; assembly: GCA_963969285.1. Lineage (NCBI taxonomy): Eukaryota > Metazoa > Arthropoda > Insecta > Diptera > Stratiomyidae > Odontomyia > Odontomyia ornata. Next base: position 190,297,345 of record OZ017738.1, read on the forward strand.
AATCGAGCACCCTTAGGCAGCAGTGCCTTGCAGCATGATTGTTACATAGACGACGTCATGACAGGGGCAGACAGCTTGACGGAGGCAATCCCAACACAGGAGGAATTGCGTCAGATTCTTACCAGTGCAGGGTTGCATTTGCACAAATGGTGTGCCAATCATCCGCATCTTCTACAGCAAATCAGTGTCGAGGATCAGGAGGTCCAGCTGGATTTTGGTAGCTTGTCGGAAGACTACATCAAAACCTTGGGGGTAATTTGGCTTCCGAAAACGAACGATTTCCAAATCGGCATTAACTTGGGCCTCGCTGAGGTCAAGTTCACAAAACGGACGATCGCTTCGGACATCGCCCGAACGTTCGACCCATTGGGTATCCTAGCGCCGGTTATCTTAACCGCAAAATTGTTCCTGCAGGCGCTATGGCGGTTGGAATTAGACTGGGACGCAGCTTTGCCACTCGAAATACATAGACAGTGGGCCAAGTTCCGCAGTGAGCTACCATCATTGCAAAGGGTTCGCTTTCCCCGACACGTTATCGCCTGCGAGAAACCAATTCAGCTGCAGCTTCACACTTTCTGCGATGCCTCGGAGAGGGCGTATGGCGCTGTGATCTATGTTCGCTCAACTTCCCCGAGCGGTCAAGTCAACGTTCGACTGCTCTGTTCCAAATCCAGGGTAGCCCCCATCAAGGTGTTGACAGTACCGCGTTTGGAGTTGTGTGCCGCCAAGCTTGGAGCGGAATTGACGAGTCGAGTCAAGAGAGCGCTCAGTCTGCCGGATGTTTTTCACGTTCTCTGGTCCGATTCAGAGGTCGCATTGGCGTGGATTAACTCAACCGCTTCATCCTACAGCACTTTCGTGGCCAATCGTGTTTCGACCATCCAAACATTATCACGACCAACTCAGTGGCGACATGTGGCGTCCCACGACAATTCTGCGGACATCCTATCCCGTGGCCTGGCGCCAGCTGCGCTAAGGCACTGCAAGCTCTGGTTACAGGGGCCCTCCTTCTTGACCGGACCTGAGGCGGACTGGCCGCCCCCATACAAGGGCACTAAGGCCTGCGAAGTCGAGCAAAAACAAATCAGGATTGCCATGACAACAACAGCTAGTGCAAGCAACCATTTTGTTTACGAAATTCAACACGGCAACTCATTTGGAAGGCTTCAACGGGTGATCGTTTATATGCTGCGTTTTGTAACGCATTGCAGGACAAGCTCCCAGTCTTCTCAGGCGCGCAGCCGTGCAGTAACAACTCACAAACTCTCCACAGCAACCGGAGTGATTGTAAAATGTATTCAGCAACACGATTTTCGTGAGGATCGGCGAGACATCCAACTACACGGGCAGGTCAGCAAAAACAGCCCCCTATCGAGTCTGACTCCCTTCCTGGATTCGGACGGAATCCTGCGCATTGGCGGGAGGCTAGAAGCCTCACAACTCGCTTTCGAGGCCAAGCATCCTATGTTGCTGCCGTTCGCGAATCCACTTACTAGACTGCTGATGACGGATATTCACCGCAATAATTGCCACCTCGGAGCTCAGGCACTGCTAGCTACCACGAGACAACGCTTTTGGCCCATCAGGGGGAAGCAGCTGGCCCGGGCGGTTGTTCAAAAATGCATGCGATGTGTTAAGGCAAGGCCACAACTGTTCAATCAGGTTATGGGAAATCTACCAGGTGCTCGCGTGCAAGCGGCTCGCCCTTTCATCCGTTCGGGCGTCGACTTTTGCGGGCTAATGCGGATACACTACCGGGGTAGAGGCATGCGGCCTCAGAAGGGATACATCGCTATATTCTGCTGCTTCGCTACCAAGGCCGTCCATCTGGAGTTGGTGAGCGATCTCAGCACAGAAGCCTTCATCGGTGCTCTGAAGCGTTTCATCGGGAGACGAGGTCTCTGCAAGGACATCTATTGCGACAATGCGACCAATTTTGTAGGTGCGCAACGTCAATTACGCGTCTTCATCACTTCATTCAGCCGAGGGTCAACACAAGGTGGCCGACTCTTGCAGCACACGGGGAATACAATTTCACTTCATCCCCCCTCGCGCCCCCCACTTTGGTGGATTGTGGGAGGCGGCCGTCAAATCAGCCAAGAACCTGCTTCGCCGGGGCGCTTCATCAGCCACACTCACGTACGAGGAACTGCATACCCTGGTGGTCCAGGTGGAGGCCATCCTCAACTCCAGACCTTTAACTGCGATGTCCGACGATCCCAATGACCTGGCGGCGTTAACTCCGGGCCATTTTCTTATCGGTGAGCCCCTCACGGCCATGGTGGATGCTCGGGCAGAGCCGGTCGCAGGCGAACTTCATACCCGATGGAAGCGGATAAATCATTTGAAGAACGAGTTTTGGCGCCGATGGTCCCGCGAATATTTGAACCAACTGCAACTTCGCGTTAAGTGGCAACAAGGTCAACCAAATGCTACCCGGGGAACCATCGTCATCATCAAGGACGACAACCTACCAACTAGGAAATGGGCTCTGGGACGAATCATTGACACGCATCAAGGGGCTGATGGCTTTGTCAGAGTTGCAGACGTAAAAACAGCCACTGGAATAGTAAGAAGGCCCATTCATCGTCTAGCGCCACTACCAGTGACGGAGAACACTATACCTGAAGCAGCTGGGCCTGAAGCGAATACTCAAAACCAACCTGAGGCACCGCATCAAGCAGACACACCCGATACTTATCACACCGGGCTCCGATCCGGGAGCAGAAAGACGCCTCTTCTGTCGCTCCTGCTGGTCTGCCTACTGAGCCCTCTAACAGTAACCAACCCCATCAAGGTGTCATCAACTGGACCACATCCAGGACTGCATTTTCAATCATTGGGAAATGCCTTCCTGTCGACAAGCGAGTGGAAACTCTTGGTCTACTATGACCTAGAAGCCTACTGGACGGAGCTGGCCACGCTGCAGAACGGCACGATTTGGCTGCAACAACTATGTGATCGTGATTCTCGACAAACCGACTGCTCGCATCTGCATGAGCATTTCCGACACTTGACCGATCAGTTTGCTAGCGCAAACCAGATGCTGAGGATCAGGTCAAGGCGAGGCGCAATAAACGTAGTGGGTGGACTGGCCAGATCGTTGTTCGGAGTTCTGGACGAAGAGTACGCTAATCAAATGGCTCAAACCATTAAGACGATGCAGGGAGATCAGACCAAGCTGCCCTCCTTACTCAAAAACCAGACGTCAATCATCGTCTCGACATTGAATCTCCTCAGTCAAACGGAACAGATGGCTCAAAAACGTTTTGCCTCCATAGAGCACGAGCTGACAAAACTCTCCAACGAGGTCAAGGGTCCGCAACTCGAAGGCACCGCAGCCCGAGTACCAGATTTAATCTCAATTCTATCTTTCCAGATGACCCTGGCAATCCAGCCTCTTGGACGTAATCACAGACACACAGCATGGGAACTTCAATCCTCTGCTGTTGTCTCAACAGCAACTTAATGCGGCAATGACCGACATCAGGGATCACCTGCCGGAAAATCAGCGTCTCCCTGTTGGCCGAGAAGACTTTCTGAAATTATTTGGGCTAACATCTATCAAGGCCAAGGCAAATGCGAACTTCATTCTTTTCGAGCTCAAGATGCCACTCATCGATGTATCAACGTTTGAGCTCTATCGAATCCTACCAATTCCAACGGCAAAACGCAACCATCTCGTTGCTATACAGCCAACCGCTCCTTATCTGATCATCAGCCCACATCGCGACGTCTACTATCCGCTCAACGAGATGGATTATGCTGCCTATAACTGGATGGAGCCAAACACCCACTTGTGCCGACAGTCCCATCCGTTGTTTCACAAGGACGCCAATATGAGCACTTGCGAAGTGACGCTGCTAAGGGGAATGCCGACGATGACCAACTGTCACCTAGTTGAGCTGCTTACATCCTTCTCGTGGACGAATATCCCACAGTCCAATGAGTGGATCTATGCCTATGCCACCGGTGGTGGCCCAGCTTGTGTGCAGTGGCCACACATCCATCCTGACACTGCACACGTATCTCAAACACTAATGAATATTTTGACATGTAAATTTGACATAGATTCACTGACAGTACTACCAACCTAAAAAAAATAATTCTCCAAATCCTTCGACGCGTGCAGTTTAAATTCAAATGTCACCTTATTTTTTGGTCACAGTAGTATATATACATATATATACATATATATATATATATATATATATATATATATATATATATATATATATATATATATATATATATATATATATTAATATATATTTATATTTATATATATATATATATATATATATATATATATATATATATATATATATATACAATTCTGTGAACTACTGCCGCAATTTTCGTCGCAACTGTTAATAATCATGATCAATTTTGAGACCCTATACAAAGCCGAGTGGAATGGGGGTATAGTAAAACTGCGATAAGACTAGAGTGCGAATTGAAGGCGATATTGATTGATAGTGATATATTTGAAGACAGTTGAAACATAAATTGAAAGTAGAAGTAAAAAGTTAATTGAAGTGCGAATTGTAAAATAGTGAAATTAATTATTCTGCGTTCCAGTAAATACATTCTTTTAACTTAATTTAGAAGACAGTGCGTTTTCACTTCAAAGTGCAGAATAGTGAAATTTAACGTGGGAATAAGCCGAAATACAATAAGTATAATACTACGAAACTTACATTTGAAAATTAATGAATTGACCATTTTTGAGCTTAAAGAAGAGTTTGAACAGCAAAATCTGGCTATACAAGGTACACAGGCCATACTGATGGCACGCTTGCATGATGCGATTGAATTGGACGGCATATAACCGTATTAGGGTGAGCTCCCAGATTTGGGAAAGGCGCAGAAAGTAGTATGACAGAAACACCAAAATCAAAGGAACCAGAAAAAGCGCTGATGCAAATGTTGATGCTGATGCAGCAAGAGCAGCAACAAAAGTCGTCCAGTTTAACTAAGAAGCTAAATAAACAATCAGAGAAATTGGACTAACAAGCATTCGAAATCAAAGCAGACATAACATAGAAGCTGGAGGAGCAATCACCGAAGCTAGACTAATAGGCAATCGAAATCGAGGCAGATTTGCAAAAACAGTCAACCGAATTTGAGGTAGATTCGCAAAAAGAGTCAACCGAAATAAAAGCGGAGCTCGGTAGCCTGAACAACCAAATTAAATGCGTCAAGGAAAAGATTTACCAAGGTTGAGGAGACGGTCAGCCAGGTCGTGGAGAGAATCAACCATGAGATGGAAAAAATGGAAAAGGATTTGAAAGCAGCGAAGGCGGTAGTAACCACCTCATCTGCCCCACTTATAAGAGCAAGAGCGGAACTTAGAAAATGTGTTATACCGATTGCGACTGGCGAATCTGAAAGTTAGTCCCGACAAGTGTGAATCCCTAGAATAAGGAAGATCAGTATTGGAGACATACAAATCGAATCAAAACCAGCGGTGAAGTACCTAGGGCTACTCATGGACCTGAAGATGAATTTCTCTGATCAAGCCAGAGCAACGGCTGTGAAGGCTGCTTCGGAAGTATCGGCTGTAAGTCGACTTATCGCCAGCGTAGGCGGACCCAGCCCATCAAAAAGGCGCCTCTTGACGAGTGTTAGAGGGTCAAAGCTACTGCACATAGCAGAGGTATGGGGCGACGCTCTCAGTAGGGAGGTTTACCGCAAACGCCTGATACAGGTACAGAGAAGAGAAGTGCTGAGGATTATATCTTCGTACCCGACAGTCTCTGGTTCGGTGGTGAAAGTCATTCCAGGCGTGATACCTGTCGGCCTCCTTGCTAGAGAGCGCCGCTCTTTTTATCTGCGCCGGAACGAAGATGCGAGGAAGATTGTTGTCCGCGGAGAAAGACAGCGCTCACTCAACGATTGGCAGCAGTCTTGGGTGAATTGCACGAAGAGAAGGTGGACTGCGTCCCCCATCCCGGATGTGAGACCGTGGCTAAATCGAAGACATGGTGAGGCTGACTTCTATCTGATCCAGCTTTTGAGCGGGCATGGGTGTTTTCAGTCTTACCTGCAAAACGTTGGTTAATCACGGTCCCCCGATTATCGATATTGCCCAGGAGAGGAAGACAATGCCTGTCACGCATTTTTTGCGTGCATGAAATGGGTTAGGCTGCGAAGGGAACTCTACAGAGAGACGGGAAGGCTTGCCCCGGATAATATAGTCGTGGTGATGCTCGAATCGGTTGACAAATGGAAATGGTGGACACTATGGCACACTATGTTCGGGCAGTCCTAAAGGATAAAAGGGACTCACAGCAGCCGGGGGTGTCGGGGCTTGGGGGATGAGTTTGTTTTTTATAGTTAATTTTTTTTTAGATTCAAGAGCAGCATTAAGTTCGCAAAGGTGAAAAGGACTAACGAAAAATTCATTTCGTTTACTCGATGGTAGGGATTTCAGATTTCAGCATACCCGTAGAGGGCTTAATTTGCTTAACGCTTCGTGAATGCATTCATCATGCTGTAAATTTCCTGTTTCATGGGATAGATTAATCTTGACTGATTTGTTCTTATAGACATGAAATTTCAATCATGCTTGTGTAGATTACATGTGAAAGTTAATTGTGGCTGCTAACTTTTTGAAATCTAAGCGGCTTTTTTGCGAAGTAGTTTTGTAGCAGTAACGAAGGCTTTCTGGTTTGAAATCTCCCCGATCTTCAAACCTCCATTTCTAAAGAGCTGCGCTTCTTAAGCGCATGACTCTGTTAAAGCCTTCATCCCACCATGACACTGGGCTGTTGTGAATTTTTTCAGAAACTTTTGAAGTGAAACTTCTTTACTGGGGGGTTAAAAAATTTCAGATGTAACGAAAAAGCAAAACTTTTTACACTCCGGGAAGACAACAAAGCGACAATCTGTTTTCAGTAGGAGTTTAGTTGTGCTGCGATATAATTTTCCGACTAAATTATTGCATTCCGCCCGAATCCTTATTGTGAATAGTAATTTAGTCTGTTGAGTTGGTTGGTGGTTGCCTAGTATGCATGTTTGGTGGCCATGTGATGGATTGTGATGAAAAGAGAATGAATGCAATGTTTTGAAGTGGCGACGATGGATGGTTCTTGGTGGGTATTCGAGGACCATGGGCGAATGGATGATGGCTTGGCGGTACCTGTGCTTGGTCCTTGCGTGGGTGCCGCGAATGTGCAATGTATTGAAGTCGTGACGACGGCTAGTCATTGGTGGGTATGTGGGGACCATACACGAGTGCATGGTGGTGCGGCGGTACCCGTTCTTGGTCTAGCATCGATGTCGCCGATGTGCATTGCATTTAAGAGGGGACGATGAACGATGAACGATATTTGGTGGGTATTTGGGAATCATTGGCGGGTGTAGACGTACTTGGTCCTAGCACCGATGTCGCTGATGTGTAATATATTGAAGCCGTGACGACTTATGATAATTGGTGGGTGCATAGGGACCATGGGTGAATCTATGGGGGTTCAGCGACAGCCATGCTTGCTCCTAGGACCAATGTCACTGATGCGCGATACATTGAAGTCGCGGCGATGCATAATTTTTTTTTAAATGTAGTCATGTTTATTTATTTATTCCATCTTACAGACTAAATAATCCAACAACAAAATGGAACGCAAAGAATAATTACAGCAATATTTAACTGAAAAAGAATAATAAAATGTCGATAATTGAAAGTTAAACTAGTAGTAAGTCTCTTTGTTTTTTCTTAAATGCTATGTAAGAAGAGGGGAAAGGACCAAGCTCGAGACTATTATGATTTCGTACAATTTTTAAAATTGGTGAATGGAAATATAAATCATTCTAACATATGGGATAACGAAATAAGAATTCATCCGAGATGAACGAGGTGTTTGTCGGAATTGCAGCTCAGAAAAAATATTTAACGGGACTTGATGGTAGCAGAGTTTATACAAAAAACATTGGTCTAAATAAGTTCGTTGGAATATTAGAGATGGAAGAGATAGGAAAGATAAACGGCTTTCATAGGGCTGATACGGTATATCAAACTTAAGGAAAAGAAAACGCGTGAACTTTCTTTGGATTGTTTCTAAAGAAGACACGAGATAGAAATATCGGGGGGACCAGATAACAGAACAGTATTCAAGCAAAGGGCGAACAAGACAAACAAATAGGCGGACAGAAGAAGAGATGCTATTGAATTCATGTACATGTATGTCTAAGGATAAACCCGGAAACTCTAGACGCCTTGGTAATCACATTTAAAATATGTGCATCAAATTTGAGTTTTGGATCAAAAGTTGCTCCAAGGTCTTTATGACTGAACACTTCAGAGAGCAAAGCATTATTGAATATATAAATAATTAGAATTAATAGGAGAGTCCTTGAGAGAAAAATTCATTTTATGACATTTAGTAGTTTTAAGACATAAATAGTTTGAAGCACACTATTTATTTAGCCCATTCATATCAGTTCGGAGGAGCTGACAGTCTTAATGGGATTTGACTGCTCGAAATACTTTCAGCATCATCAGCATACAAGAGGCAGAGGAATTAATTACAAAGGGAAGGCCCAAGAATTGAACCTTGTGGAACGCCAGATGAAAGATAAAAAGGACTAGACGTAGTGCCAGAGAGACTTACTTGACAGGGACGACACGATAGATAAGATGATATCCAAGATAGAAGAACACCCGAGATGCCAAGAGCTTCAAGCTTACGACATAGAAGTAAATGATTCACGGGGTCAAAGGTCTTGGAGAAATTTGTGAAGATCACATCAACTTGCAGTTGGTTATCCAAAGCTCTTGCAATACTGTTTGTGAAATCCATTAAATTAGAGGTAGTGGAGTATCCTTTGAGAAAGCCATGCTGCTCTGGAGCAATAATAGGAGCTAATGAGGTTGAGAGTGACGTAGGGTCACCACTTTTAAAAATAGGCACAATATTAGCTGTTTTCCAAGGGTTAGGGAAAATACCAGTACTCAAACTTAGATTGAAGAGGAGAGACAAAGGAAAACTAAGCAATGAGGCTAACGACTTTACAATCATGTCTGGCAAACCATCCGGCCCAGGGCTGATATTATATAAGACCAAAAAGGCTTTGTATTATTAGCCCTAAGAAAGCTATCCAGACTACTGAAATAAGTCTTCAGAGCATATCTGATCTCTTTTTTGGCAATAGCACGCAGCCTGTTAACATTAGATCTAGCTTCACCGAGTGTTTTAAAGACACGATGTGCATTATCTTTTGCTCGTAGGGCATTAAGAACTCGCTTTGTAAACCAAGGCTTTTGATTTGCCTTACGGAATATCTGAAGAGGCGTATAACAGCAAATAAGATTATAAATATACATGTAAAATTTTTCCAAAGCAGCCTCACAATTTAGGCCTCTAAAGAAATCTAGCCAGTTGACTGAAAATAATTCTGTATTAATAGCTTCATAATTAGCCTTAAAAAAATTAAGTTTTGGAGTAGGATGAGGTTTGTTAAGTTTAATCTCATCGACTATAAGATCTATAGATAAAGGAGGATGGTGCCGATTAAGAGAATGGTTGATTGGTCGTTGGTAATGATTGGTGAATGCATGGTGGCTCCGCGGTAGACGTCTTCGGTCCTAGCACAGATGCTTCCAATGTGCAGTACATTGACGTGGCGACGACGGGTGATAGTTGGTGGATAATCATGAGCAAAGGCATGATGGTTCGGTGGTAGCCGTTCTTGCTCCTAGCACCGATGCTACTCATATGCAATGTATTAAAATGGCAACGACAGATGATAGTTTGTGGTTTGTTAGAGATTATTGGCGAATATATGATTCTTTGGCGGAAGCCATCCTTGGTCGTAGCGCCGCTGCCACCAATGTGCAATTTATGGAAAAGGCGAACACCGAATGGTCGTTGGTGAGTGTTTGGGGATCATGGGTGAATGCATGGTGGTTCCGCGGTAGCCGTGCTTGCTTCTAGTATCGATACCACTCATGTGAAATGTTTTGAAGTAGCGACGACGGATAATGGTGTGTGGGTCGTTGGAGATCATGGGCAAATACATGATGATTCGGTGGTAGCCATTCTTTGTGTTAGCACTGATGCGACCGATGAAGTGGCGATGGAAAATGATGGTTGGTGGATTGTTGATATATATGAGTGAATGCACGATGGTTCGTTGGTAGCCGTCCTTGGTTCTAGCACCAATGCTGCCGATGTGCAATATATTGAATAAGTGACGACGGATATTGGCTTGTGGGTCATTGGAGATCATGGGCGGATGTATAATGGTTAGGAAGCTACCATGCTTACATCTAGCACCAGTGCCCCCAATCTACAATATATAGAAAATGCGACGACGGATGATGGTTGGTTGGTCGCTGGTTATTATGGGTCCTTTGTCCTGGCATTGATGCTGCCGATATACAATGGATTAAAGTGGCGATGGTGAACGAGAGTTTGCGGATGTTTGATAATCATAAGCAAATGTATGATGGTCCGATGGTAGCCATTGTTGGTCCTCACACTGTTTCGTGGGTAGTTGAAGCTCAGAGCTGAAAGTTTTTTGCTTACGATTTGAAAAATTTTAAGTGCAACAGAACCTCCTTCCGTTTACAAAAACTAGTTATGTATGATGTGGGGAAAATGGCAGAGATGGAGAAGTACCTTGCATAGGATTTCACATAAGAAAATACAAATAGAATTGATGAGATGATTACAACTTTATAATTTAGATCGAGTTGATGATATGAGCATATTACATGAATAATGAATAAATTAATAATAACACAGCTATTTGGGTAGGATTAGCAGTATCATACTAGATCGCATTTTAGCATACACAAGCTCATTATCACTGTGAAAGAGCCTCATGGGTATTCTCAGCATAATAGCTTTTCGTTAAGATTCTTCCATTCTTGATAGTGTCAATATATTGCTATGCAAATGCATACAAACATTTATACAGGTACGCATATAAATATATATATATATATATATATATATATATATATATATATATATATATATATATATATATATATATATAATATATATATATATATATATATATATATATATATATACATATATATATATATATAATATATATATATATATATATATATATATATATATATATATATATATATATATATATATATATATATATATATATATAAATATATATATACCCAAAAGCAAGACGTTTCACTTTTGTCGGGCGTGTACTCCACACGCATTTTATTTTTTCTATTCATAGAATTGTTTTGAATAGCCGATTTAACAATTCCAGCAAAAGTTGCAGAGTTATCTGGAGGAGATAAATTGTCGTATTCAGCAGTGAGAAATTCTTAATGTTTTTCATCGAACTCGATTTGCACTTTTGGCCAATTTGTTTTAATTCTATTAATTCTAAATGTCTTTTTAATATAAATTGATCTTTATAATTCTACGTTGCAACTGAGACTGATGGTCCAATCCAAAGGTCTGATCAAACGCTTCAACATTTATTTCTGTTGCTAAATTTGCGGATGAGAAGTAAGATCTATATTACAATAAAATTGACATCTGAGTGAAACTCAGTTCGTGTGATCGTTTCACAATTATGTAGTATTACATTTTTCCGAAGAGTTTTAAGGGGGATCCCTCATATAGGGAAGTGATCCTTCAAAAAAATGTTCACCATTGGTAGTCGAGTACGATGTCATTGGAAAGGTCTCAATGAGATCTTTTCAAAACTTATCTTATAATTACCCTATCAGTGCTGTGAGCAGCGGGAGGGGAAATGTACGAAATTTTTGCATATTCCCCCTGGCGATTGGACACCTTTCATCTGAAAAATCTGAAAAAAAATCAGGAATGTTTTCTTTTATAAGTACAACAACAACAAATACATGAGAAGTCGAAATTGTCTCAACTTTCAGGTATAATAGATATCATGAATATCTTTCAAGATTTGTTCAACTAGTGACATCAGTAATCATAAAACAAAACGGCGACTGTACTAAATGAGAAGATTGAATAAATTTGAGTTATTTTTCCCCAACGTCAACATTTAAGGTACATGCTGTTACGTTTGATTAAATTTATTAATGAATGGCTAAAGATGAGAGGTGAAACAAGTCGAGTAAGTAGGAGAGTGCTCCTACCAGAAGGGCGTTGTAACTATCTTAGGGTTAGATAAAAAGTTTTCTGACGGCATGAATCGATGACTTGAATTATTCATCCAATGCTTACTAGAGAGCGCCGCGCTATTTACCTGCGCCAAAAAGAGGATGCGAGGGAGACGGTTGTCCGCGACGAGAGACAACGCTCGCTCAACGATTGGCAGCAGTCTTGCGTCAATCGCACAAAGGGAAGGTGGACTGTGTGCCTCACCCCGGATGTGAGACCGTGGCTAAATTGAAGGCATGGTGAGACTGAATTCTATCAAACCCAGCTTTTGAGCGGGCATGGGTGTTTTCAGCCTTACCTGCACAAGATTGGTAAGTCACGGTCACCCGTTTGTCGGTTTTGCCCAGGAGAGGAGGACAATGCCTGCCACACATTTTTTGCGTGTACGAAATGGATCAGGCTACGAAGGGAACTCTGCAGGGAGACGGGAGAGCTCACCCCGGGTATTATAGTTGCGGTGATGCTCGAATCGGTTGACAAATGGAACCAGGTGGTACATTATGCTCGGGCAGTCCTAAAATATAAAAGGGACTCACAGCTGGGGTTTGGGAATCACTTTTCTGGTACTTTCTCTTCCGCTCTCCCCTCCTGCAAGGAAGGGATCGTCCAGCTTGAAGCCTCCTCACAGCGTAACAAAACGAGACCTAGCCCGAAGTTATGTGTCAAACGGTTCCAGGCTGGGTTCTCAGGTTGACAGGGGAGGTGTTTAGTGGGTAGTCCAGTCGCCTTCTTGCGAGCATGGGAGCCCCAGACTCTGTGCATGAATGGCATTCACCTCCCCACCACAAAAAAATACTTGCATAAGAAATAATTCAAATTTATCTTAAAGAAGCAAAGTTTCTTTCATAAGTACATAGCAGGTGCCAATTTGCGCCAGCTTAAATAATTTTGATTTTAAATAATGCTCAGCCAATTAAACATGTTCAAATGAAACACTATTACTTATATTTTTTTATAAAAACCCAAGAAAATAAGAGTAGCTAGGCCAATTTGAAATATGTATCAACACGTGTTATTGTTGTTACAATTCTGTACAATTCAAATGGCGATGGCTCACTTGATTATTATTTGATTTCCATGAAATTTTTGGGGGTAAATTTAAAATTTACAAATCATACTTTTATTAACAGAGTTGTGTGAATTTTGATTTTTGAGGTATTTGTTGCTCTTGCACTCAGATTTTTAGCTCAAAGGTGTCCAATCGCAAGTGAAGGGAGGACAAATATTGTTCGTACCTTTTGCCTCCTCCTGGACCCCTAATGTGAAAATGACTTATTATCAGATCCAAATGTGCTAACACCTTTCATTTGATACTCAACTCGACTACATTTGATGAAAAAAAAAATGTTGAAGGGCCACTTCGTTTAAAGGGGACCCCCTCTAAAACTGTTGAAATATTTGACAAGATCTAAACTTTTGAAAGGCCACCGCACCGCTTCTAACCTTTGCACAAAGTGTGAGCTTTGTAGCTTCTATAGTTTCTGAAGAAATTTCTTGTGACGCACTGATAGACGGACAGACGGGCGGACAAATGAACGCAGAGATGGACGGACGGACGGATAGACAAACAGGACGTGAAACTAGTGGGTTTTTGTAAAATTTCCTTCAGAAAGCCCTAAAAATCATGGAGGTACATCCAATAACAACTAACTTGGAGGTTCAAATTCGTTGAAATTTGCTGATAATACTAGAACTTAACATTTTCGTCAGTAAAACTGTATTAGTATCATTAAACTTGATTAAATCAGCTATTTAAGTAGGTCTTTAAAAGATCCTTTTATTATAAACGTTTCAATAGAATTGACAGAAGTTATAGCCACTCGAAGTTCACTCAGATTCGTTTTGCTACTAAATCTACATATTTCCATTGAACCCGACACTACACTTCTGATAGGATTTCTCCAAATTAAACAAAATATCATTAAAGATGCAGGTCAGTCAATGATTTTAGCAGTATTGGAACAAAACGTAGGCTAGTTGAAATAGAGTTCTTTCAAACCAAGAATATATTGTTTGTGTATGTCATAAAGGTTACGCGTGAATGAAATCATCTATGTATGTACATATCCGTAAATTGTAGGTGAAGTACAAAACCCTTCTGAAATGAGCGTAGTTCTGTCTACCTAACTTGTTCAATTTTCAATCAATTATTTGAGCATTTATGTCTGCAAATAACATGAATAGAGAGTCAAATTGATCGGTATGTGTTACGATTTTCCATGATTTCTCTCTTACGTTGGTTATGCGTACTATCTAGATATTCTACGAATTTATCAAGGCGGAATTTTTTTTGTTCATCTATGAGCATTCGACTGTAAAATTTCGTTAACTAAATTTAGCATAGTGACATATGTATGTACATGTAACTTGTAAAGTTTTCGTCCAATTTGGATTTTTGGGAAATAAACTTGAGATTACCTTTTTCTGGCGTCAAAGTATTATCAACCGATGAAGAAGATGAACTGTTGGTGGAGACTTTCGAGTTTGTCTTTTTTAGGACCATTCGTTGTTGGAAGACGTCCAGGTGAAGTGTCGTTGTTTGAAATATTTTCAGGAAGGAAGCCCTCCTCATTTTGAGTAGTTTCATCCATTTCTATGTATTTGAACTAGTGAAGGAAAACTATCTATAGCACTATCGATAGTATTTTACTATCGTGCCACTATCGACAGTCAAAGCGTACAATCGATAGTTTCCGATAGTTTCCAACATTGTTCTTTGAATAAAAAACAAATGGTCTTTTTTGGCTACGTAAATTAGATTTCTGAAGTTTTTCTGAATAAATATTGGCCGGTTGGCTTTCCATTTGATTCTGCTGCGAAACTGGGCTTATTTACTTCTACCGATGCTATTCAACCCAGAGCCAGGGATGGCGCTCTTATTGTTTGTGAGATTCGTTCTGAAATTAGATAAACAGCAACATTTTAAAACCATACCGGCAGCCCTTTCAACTACTGATGCCATACTGTCCTTGAAATTTCACCTCAGTTTGTCCAAATGAAAACAAAGAAAATTACAAAAATGGGTTGATATTCGTTTTCTATCGCCTGGAACTGCAACGGTTGTTTCCCGCGTTCATAAAATTTGCTTTCGTTTTCTACTGCTCGACTTAACCCTTAACACACCATTGTCATCGTTAAATATTACACTCATTATTACTTTTATAATTTATTTAGTCATAATAATGAAGAATATTCTCTTGCTTTTGGGATTTTGAATGAATTAAATGCTTATTTTTCGTGCTTAGTATTGCTTTAATAAAGTTGGATAATTATTTGTAGGAGTCTGAAATTTTTTTGAAAACACGGTAAAGCTGGAACAAGATTATTGAAACCGCAAAACAGACAGTAGTTGAGAAAAGTACAGGCTAATTATCTTTTTATATGACAACTCTTATCATTAAAAATCAAAATTATTTCTCCTTTGAAAAAACATGCTAAACAAAGTTTCGCTTTGCCTCAAAAACTTTTGTTTCCTATTAAGGGTTAAAAATACAAACTAACCAAATTCATTTGTTGGACTAGAATCACGATCATAAGCTTGTTCTGTCGTGTTGAAATGATCCAATAATTTTTAGGGTTTTGTACTAAAATACAAAACCCTGTTCCAATCACGACCTGTATCCGTCTGTCAGTCCGTCCGTCTGTATGTCACAGCACTTTTTCTCCGAAACTATAGAAGCTACAGCCATGAAACTTTGTGGAAAGGTCAGAAGTGGCGACTTCTTGAAATTTATGGGGTGGAAAAATTTTTGAAGGGGGTTTAAGGGGGCCTCTCCATATAGGGAGGTGACCCTTCAAAAAAAAATTTTACCATTGGTAGTCGAGGAAGGTCTTAATGAGATCATTTCAAAACAAGTTTTTAAATTCCCATATCAGCACCGTGGGGGGCAGGGGAAGGGGAAATATACGAACTTTTCGCATACAACCCCCCTCCCTCGCGATTGGACGCCTTTTATCCGAAAAATCTGAAAAAAATCATGAATGTAGGTCCTTGTGAGTACAACAACAACAAATACGTGAGAAGTCAAAACTCACTCAACTTTGTTAGTAATAGTATGATTTATCGATTTTCCGTTTTCTTATATAAAATCCTAACAGTAATTCAACCAAACTCAGTATGCAAATGACTATTTATAAAATTGACCTGTCCTGAAAGTTTCATATAGATCTAATGGTATTTAACAAAGTTATAGCGATTTCAATTTTCCTGTATTACTATGGAGCAATATGCGCTGTATTACTATGGAAACATATGGCTATTGAACAATATGCGCTTTTTACCGACTCAGACACTATATATGTATGTAGTTGCTAGAATTTGCATGAAAGTTTCAGGAATGATAGGTATCATGAATATCTTTGAGAATTGGTTCAGCTAGTGGTATCAGTAATCGTAAAAGGAAATAGTGGCTGTTTTAAATGCGAAGATTGAATAATTTTGAGCTATTTTTCCCCAACTTCAATATTTCAGGTACATGCTTTTAACACTTGATTCAATTTAATAAATGACTGAAGATCAGTACCTACAATTAATACTCATATGTGAAACAAGTCGAGGAGGTAGGAGAGAGATCCTAACAGAGGGGCTTTGTAACCACTCTAACATAGGGCTCGGAAAAAAAAATTCTGATGCCATGAATCGATGATTACAGTACAGAGGAGGGGCTCCTCAACAAAAATTTTCATCAAACGTAGCCGATATGAGTATGAAATGAAAGGTCTTTATGAGAGCTTTTCAAAATAGACAGTTCTTGCTTCATTGGGGGCACGAAAGATGTGTTTCCCCCTTCGCGATTGGACACCTGTGATCTAAAAAATATGAAAAAATTATTAAGGGAAATATTTATGAATACAACAATAACAAATGCCTCAGAAGTCAATATTCGTACAACTTTGTTAATGGTAGTATGATCTCCGAATTTCGCATTTTCTCCAATAAAATCGTATGGATGCCTTTGAACCCAACCTTACCTATACAAAGTCCTAATACTCTGTAAGTTTGATGAAATTCGTATTATATTCACGGAAGTTATATCCATTTGAAATTTCTCCAATTACAACAATAATAACACACTATTTTGGTATTTTATGGACTTTCTATCGAACCAGACACTGCAGTTTTGATTTGATGTTCTTAAAATTTTCAGATAAGGTCAATGACATAAATACTTTTGAGATTTCATTATTTGAGTGTTTTTTGCTAGTTGAAAATGAAGAAACAATGGAATTTCTTCTAAATAAGCAGATCTCTTTGAAATGTTTCTTGATATTATTCGTTACTGGTGATTGCATTTTGTAAGTTGAGTTCAAAACCCTTCTGACATGAGCCTAGGTCTGTCTACCAACTTGTTATATTTTGTTAGAAAACTTCTTGTTTTTTTTTTAGAACGAACGATTTTAGTTTCTATTATGCTTGTTTTGTGTTGTGAGTAGGGTTGCCAGCCGTCCGGGATTTCCGGGATTGTCCCGGAATTTAGTGCTTTGTCCCGTGTCCCGTATTTTGTCTTTATGTCCCGGAATCGACGATCACAGATTTATTCACATGAACGGACACCCAAATTGCCAGCTGGACCAGCCGTATGCGCGGCACGCGAGTGAGGATCATGCCAGCAAGCAGCAATGCATGTCTGGGTATTTCCGCCCGGTTTCCATTGCGCTTAGCATTGATAAGACACAGTTTCGGGAAAATTTTCTATTTCTGTGTTTCGTGTTTATGCAAAGTGGACGTGTTCAACGTGAAATGCATTCGATACCGTCAACAAGCAAGAGAAGATTAACGGGATTTAGTGATAAGTGGAAAAATGATCCCGAGTTCAAAGAATGGATGCAGAAAAAAAATGGGTTTACTGCAACTTGTTCATCTGCAATTCGGAGGTGGCCATTCAGTACGAATCTCACTATTTTTCGGTAAGCTCCGACGCGTCAAATGTTGGTAACATAAAATTATTTCCTTATGCCGTTCAGCATTCTGATAGTAAAAAAGGAATATGTCAAAAATTATTGGATTTTTATGAAAATGCTGACGAAACATCGCTTAAGATATATCAATGCATTAAAAAAATCACTATTGAATCTGAACTTAGCATTGATCAAATAAGTGCATACAGTGCTGATAATGCGTCTGTCAATCACGGCAAACACAACTCTGTATTTCAAAAGCTAGAGGCAGAAAATAAGCATATTTTCAAAGCAAATTATTTTTGCCACGTTATAAATAATAGTGTGAAGCATGGACTAAAAGGTCTGGATGTTGACGTGGAAAGCATCATACTGAAAATCTATTCCGAGTTCAGTTCGTCAGCTTTGAAAACAAGCAGATTAAAAGAGTGCTGTGAGTTTGCACAGATCGAGTATAAATATTTGCTTAGACATGTTCCTACAAGGTGGTTGTCTCTTTTACCAGCTATTAATAGATTAGTGGATTGCTGGCCTGCAGTTAAATATTATTTTTTGGAAAAAGGTCCTAATAGCAACCACAAGGTGCTTTGGGAATTCATTTCTGGAGATTGTGATACTGACAATATAAAAAGTGATGAAGAGTGCAGAAAAGAAAGCCTGAATGATTGTTACCTTTTCTTCCTACATAATTTATTGCCAGAGTTTACGAAAGTGATCCTACTTTTAGAGAGTGATGCCTTAACTGTAATGGACATTGATTCTGCTATTCGAAGCCTTTTTGATCAACTGAAATCAAGACTCGGCGATAACTTCTTTGGAAGTAGAGTCAGAGGCATTTTTAGAAACCTCACCAAAGGCGAAATAAATTATTTTACGGAACAGGCGCGAACTTTCATGCAAAGAGCAACCATTTACTTAGAAGAAAGGTATGGTTTTGGACCCAACGGAATTTTCAAAAAGTTTGAGCTGTTGTCCCTTAAATCAAATGAATTAAAATTGACATGGGACCAACTATCTGAATTTCCAGAAATATTAAAAATTGATGATGCCATTAACATGGACTCATTTTTTACAGAGTTTGCATACCTCAAAGGTGCTTTTGAGGCTCTTCCAAAAGACACGTCAAATGACAAAATTTGGGTCAAATTCTTCCAGGCAAACACATCTTCTGATTTTAAGAATCTGAAGAAAATAATCGCTTTTATTCTATCGATTCCATCAAGCAATGCATTCTGTGAAAGAATATTTAGCTTGCTAAATAATCTATGAACTAAAGAAAGGAACAGAATGTCCATTGATTTGATAAAGTCAGAATTGCAAACCCGCATAAATTTCGAAGAGTCCTGCGCAAACTTCGTATCAGTTTTGCAAACTGAAGACGGGAGAAAACTTTTAGAAAAGGCTAAATCAAATGAAAAGTATTTAAAAAAAATAGTGTTTTTAATAACTTTGTGTAATCCTACATTTATAAACATGCATAGGAGAACATTCGTCTCTCAATCGAATATATTATAAGGAAGGTTTTTTTAATTAAA
Source organism: Odontomyia ornata (assembly GCA_963969285.1). Taxonomy (NCBI): domain Eukaryota; kingdom Metazoa; phylum Arthropoda; class Insecta; order Diptera; family Stratiomyidae; genus Odontomyia; species Odontomyia ornata. The sequence continues at coordinate 190,316,909 of OZ017738.1, forward strand.
TGCAAGGAGCAATAAAATACGAGTATACTATAAATCTGAAAAGTTGTTTATGAATATTTCTTCTGTGCAATCTATAAATAATATATCGAGTTTAACAAAACCTTGTAACTCGACGTTTTTTATATCATAGTAGAAAGAACAATTTTTTCAGCCTGAGATCCGCAAGGGTGTGTTTGATCAGCGAAAGAAGTTTCATCAAGAACTTCTGCAATTTTCTTTTTTAGGTATCGGGTCAAGCTTCGCATATCACAGTGAGACGCACCATGCGTCAAACAGCCGTCCTGATATTTATTTTACAAATAAATCGTCAAGACGTGAGTTTTTTGTTATTGTTAATTGCGTAATTTAAATAATTGACATAGAAATAGATTACAGTTTTGTTCAGCATCCCAAAAAAGTAACAGAGGCCATCTTTACATTTTTGCTGCAGGAAGTACTTCCACAAATTTGAAAAATTGTCTCCACTGCATTCTTCCATTGCAATAAAAAATTTAAATATATATAATAATATAATAAATAAAATTTAAATATATCGAGTTGCGTAGTAGAAATCAATGTCGCATTTTTATTTTTCTTAAATTTATAGATAAACGACATCCATTGTGTTAATCATAGCAAATAATGGAGGAATCATTTGGTTTTTTCTTGATCTCAAGCAATCCCACCGGAATATTCCTTTTATTTTTTCTAATTCTTCCCAAAATAGTCAGTTATAAGAGCTCCTTCAGTAAATGATTGGCCAAATGAACAGAGGTGTAAATATGCCATCGGAACAGAGCCAACTAGGTAAAAATAATTTTTTTTTACTTTTTGTCCCGGAAACTGGGTCTCAATACCTGGTAACCCTAGTTGTGAGTGAAGTGAAAGTGGTCGATTATATTGACTGGGATAAAAGTTTAAATCAAATGCGAAGGCGTATGTAAGTATAAAATCTAGAATTCGTTAGCTAGAAATTCTTTAAAGAACGAGGACTACCTCAGCCGTCAAATTATTAAGCATTGCTTCTTTGGAGTGATGTTATAGGCGACGACGAATACGAGTCGGAACAAAAAAAAATGATTGCAGTAAGATTCTTTATCGTCTAGAGGACAATTTATGCCCGGAAATAGGACGCAAGGCCACCTCTAAAGTAATTAAAATAGTGACTAAAGTTTCTATAATTCACATTCAAACCAGAATTGGCAGTTATAGGTGTTGGCGATGATTGCAGGCAGATAACGTAGTTCCCGAGGGCGATTTAAATTGGAATTCACAGGCAAAAATATTGCGAAAATATTTGAACTGAGTTTCATAATATGTTTGTCTGTAAATTCTAGTTTGAATCTCCAACGAGAACTACTTTACTTGGCTGCAATCATCGCCACCACCGACAACTGTCAATTCTGATTTAAATGTCAAAGTCAAAAGCGCGTTATTCAATACTAATCGTTATAAATTTTCTCACAATATAAAACATTATTGAAACTTTAATCACAATTTTACTTGAATCGGTTGTTTTGAAAAAGACTCAAGTCTACTTTCGTAAAGTTTTCAGGAGACACAAAAAATTGTGCAACAAGCCGCGGAGTTATAACTTTTTCAAAATAAATCATGAGTGACAGGACCTATATTACTGTTATGAAATGGTGGACGAGTGCCATTTTCGGTGAAAACATGGTGGGAACATATACAAACTCTTCGACATACTCAACACAGTTTCGAAAAAAAGTGTAACTTGTACCCTTTTTAAAATAACTGATTCAATTATCTTAGAAGTGGGCTTGCTCCCCATTTCCGAACTTAAATTATGCGCTAGACGATGAAAAAATCGAACTGCACTCAATTTGTGTCGCACCGACTCGTATTCGTTGTCGCCTATAAAGTCACTCCAACCCATGAATTAAATGCTAGTTTTGCCAACTTTCGAGTTTGACAAAACAGCATTAAATTATAAAAGCTGCCGAAACCTACACCTTTTGATATTCAGTACGGTCGCTTGCATCAAGCTACAGCTTCCTGTAAATACGAGTCTCAAAATGGACAAGTTCATTTCCAAAAAAAGGAAATGCATAAGTCGTACCTAAATGATTGAAATACCGTTTGTTCTAAAGTTTTTACAAATTTGTGAATTTCGTAGCAACAGAAGCACCAAGTTTGTTGTCTCAATCATTAGTCGAATCTGAGAATCACTCTGGGTCATATCCGTCCTCCATATCAATATCATCTCTTTCATGCAAGCCTGAAGAAAGTATGACAAAACGAATCTTCTCGAAAGTATTGAATTTTTTAAAAAATCTTCAGATAAACAGTTTGCCAAATGTTTAACCTGTGGGAAGGAGAATAAAACAAGTTGAAACACATCGAATTTGAAAGATCATTTGAAGAGGTGCCATAACGATTATATTAAAGAATTTAATATTCAAGCTGACGCTGTTCCGAAAGGTGTGAAAAATTTGAATTCCGTTTGTGATGAGGACTTAAGAAGTCCAAGAAGTTTATGATTGATTGATTATATATTTCAGCAGGGCTGAATGCTAATTCAACAAAAAAGAAACAGATTGACAATGCCTTGCCTTGGATGATCGCTCTAGATTTTCAACCATTTTCTATTGTAGAAAATCATGAGTTTCGAAATTTCATTTTCGTCATAAGCCCTAGATATGTGCTACCAAGTAAGCATAGCATCAAAAATTTTATAGGCATACACTACTCCGAACTGCATACAAAATTAAAAGTAATTATATCAGAGGCTAGTTATATTGGGATTACATGTGATTTATGGACTTCATGCTCTAATGATTTATCGGTAACTTGTTAAATTATCTTGAATTTTAAACTAAAAGCAGCTGTACTGTTAAAAAAAACTTGTGGACTCTACAAATCATCGGGCAGACAATATTGTCGATAGTTTGGAGGAAGTATTTTCAGAATGGAAACTTGTTGATAAAGTTACACGTATTGTAACCGCCAATGCGTCGTCAATGATTAAAGCCTGTGAAATCTTAAAAATATGTAACCTGCCATGTTATTCGCAATGCAATGAACTCAATCATGTAATCGGGAAATGTAATAAAATTTTGTATTTTTTAAAGCAGCACAGTTTTGATGGAAAAGTTTGAAAATGAGCAAATGCAAAGTACAGGAAAAGCTTTAACTCTTATACTTTAACTCTTATACAGGTTTGTACGCAAGGGAATAGCACCTACTTGATGATCAAAAGGATACTGGAAACTAATGATGCTATATTCAAGACATTGTTGACAGCACCAAGTTCTCAAATACGACTCACTGCAGACGAAATCACTGTCTTGAAAGATCTAGAAAAACTCCTTTCAAATTCTAAAAAAATTCTTAAAACTATCTGGAGTAAACTACGTTACAATTTCCCTTATAATTCCTATAATTTTTAGGCTCCACGAAAAGCTAGCGAAATTGGAAAAACATTTGGAAACAACTGAAGAAAACTCATTTGTAGCAAGCTTAACAAGGAAAAGAAAGTATGCTGTTTGCGTATGAATGTCGATCGATTCCGAGAATCATAACGATATTAGATCCTCACTTTAAGAAAGAAGGGTTCAGAATGCCAACTAACGCAGGTGAGGCTTCAAAACTTTTGCAAGAAGAAATGCTAGTAAAATTGAAAAACAAAGATAATACTACTTCAAATGACGATACCGAGACCTCTAAAATATCTATACAACAAAGTTAAAAAAAAACAATTCAATCAATAAATTATATTATTTTATATTTCATAAATTAATTAAACCAGTCAAATAAATTCTGATATTAAAAACCTAATGTACTTCATGGAAAGACAAAGTTCAATTCCAGTAATTTCCTTTCGAGCAATTTACCAACTATCGAAACTATCGATAGTTTATCGATAGTGCCGACTATCGATAGTTTTCCATCACTTATTTGAACTTGTGAGTTTAACATATGCACGCTTTTGCATTTTTTAGCCCGTGTACACGGCATAGATAACATGAATGTACATCAGACGAGAAATAGATCCGTAAGTTCATATAAGTAAGTAAGTAAACTTTATTGAGGCTTTTTATAACTTGACATTACAGAGTATGCTTAATGACTGTGTGACATTGGACAGTATATGGATGTCATATAAACTTTGGCGGTTAGAATATAGGTATACTTATATTACATCAGTGTTTTAAGATATATAGACTTTGCCATTTGCTCTTATGGCTTACAACTTGAATAGTTTGACAAGTTAAAACTTAATCTAAATCTAACCCTAATATAACTTAAATCTATTCCTACATCTAACCTAAAATTATGAGCTGTTTAGTACAGCACTCCAATTTACATTTATGTATATTTATCTGGTGTTTTTATTTTATTACACTTATGCACTAACTAAATTTACAAATATTTTGTTTAACCACAGTATGTGTTTGGTTCGGATGAAACGCAAAACGCCGGTTTATTGGTAGTTACGGAATCAATGGGATCGTGGTCGTATTGTTCAAGGATTTTAAAGGGACATAGGTAGTAGGGATTATTATTTGCGGTGGTAGGCTCGAAAAGTGCGCGAATACATTGAAGGGATGCTCCCAACACTTCTCTATGCGTTTTTTAGACATTGCCAACATGTAGTGGAGAATCGGTTCTATCTCCGTATCTTTGAAAAGGATAGAATTCCTGTAGTACTTCTTATTAGCCCGTCTGTATTTGGATAGGCATTTCCTAAGGATCTTCCTCTCGAAGATTTGGATTTCTTCAGCGGCATTAGGCGAGATTGCCATGCCGGAAAGGCGTAGGTAATGATCGGCTAATAAGAGTTTTTTACATTAACACCTTAACTTTTGGGCACACTGATTTCGAAGAAAAGAGAGACGAAATACTTGCGGACGCTGCTTTCGCTTTATTGAGGATTTTCCTTGCGTGTCTATTCACCTTAAGTCGATTGTTAAAATGGACTCCAAGGTATTTGATATTTTTCTTGAGAGGGATGATGTCACCAGCAACCAGCAATATGTGCTTGCACATTCCTACTTTGAGCCACGGCAAGGCGGTGCCCTCTTCCGCTGCATTTTTTGAAGCAGACCAGTTCCGATTTGTTTGCATTTATTTCGAGCCCCTAGTACTTCAGATATTGAAAGATGTTGAGGCCAGAGCGCTGCAGCTTTATTTGGGCCATCTCTGAGAGGCTATGGGTGACAGTGAGGAGGATATCATCTGCATACATTGCTATATCGATAGTTGTGCAGTTTGGACGTGGGATATCATGAAGGAAAAAAATGATCAGAGTGGGGCCGATGATAGAGCCTTGTGGGACTCCCGATTTGATAGGGATTGGATTTGAAATGAGGTTCCCCAGTTTAATTTGGGATGTTCTATCCGAAAGGAAGCTGTATAGGATTCTGAGGACTACGACCGGACAGGATGCCATTTTCAAATTGTATTTGAGACCGTTGATCCAAACTGAGTCGAACGCTTTTTTCAGATCTAGAGCACAGGCCACTGTGCACTCTTTCCGCCGAATATTGCAGGTGACTCTATTGTGCAATAGCATTATTGCATGCTCCGTAGATCGTTCACGTTCAAATCCAAACTGAAAATCGGGGATCAGGGGACTACCAAATTCGTTAAAATTTCGCAAAATAGCTTTTTCAACGGGCTTACCCATGTTAGGCAAAAGGGAAATTGGCCGAAAATTATAAATGTTACCTTCGCAGCCTGGTTTCGGTATTGGTATTAGTTTGCTAACTTTCCAAGGTTTTGGAAAGTATCCATTATTAATACAATTATTGTATAATATCGTCAAGAAGGAGGAGATGGTCTTTCTGCATTACTTGAGTATTCTGCTCGGGATACCTTCAAGGCTGTTAGATAGCTTGCTATTTAAGGCATTTTGGAGGTCTTCTGCTTCCGTTTTCGAGGTGAAAAATCCGGCAAAAACTGGATGCTGTGGAGAGGATGCTTTATTATAACTAGAGAATATAGTTAAACAAGATCCCTCGTACCCTTCTGTCGTTAGTAGAACCTTTGCTTTAACGTTGTTGTTCAAAGCTATGTTGGATGACTCATGGCGACAATATAGTTGTTTGAAGTATTCCTCACATGCAACGATCTTTTCAGATTGTGCAGTGAAGTCTTCGTTCCCTCGCTTGATAGGGTCTTTCTCAAGGTTAAATTTGGAACTTTTACGGCCCGTGAATTGATTTATTGTTTTAAAAACATCTGAAGATGATCGCAGTGATATCAGTCTGCTTTTATAGAAGTGGTTGACTTCTGATCTGATGCGTTTTTGGATGTCACGGGAAATGCTCGTTATTTGCGTTTTAAGTTCCAAGTACTCCTCATTGTACCGGTAAATACGCTTAAGCCGTTGGAGCATATGCTTCCGAGTTTTTATTAATTGAAGAGTCTCCTGAGTAAGACATCTATAAAGCGGGCTGCGTGGTTTCTGGAAAGGGGCATGCTGGTCTCGACACTCTATAATGGCAGATGTTAATGCTGATATATGAGAGTCTATTTCTGCGTTCGAGAGAATGATATTTTCCGGTGGGAGATTTGGAAGGAGGTCTTTGAGGTCTTTTCTGAAGTTTGTCCAGTTTATGAAATTAAACGGTCTATAGTGAGGTGGGCAAGTAGGAACTGGTATGTGTGATCTAAGGGTTATATTGGGATGGAGGCCATGATGGCCCGATAACGCGGTAAATGTGGAGCAAGTGAAGGGAATTGTGGGATCGTTGAGGTCAGAGGATATTATGAAGTTGTCTAAAAATGAATTCCCATTGGAAAATGTTGGGACCCCAGTATAAATGAGTCGTGGGATGAGGCTGTTGCGAGGATTTGGTTAAGTGTAAATGGGATCTGGGGGCCTAGATTGCAGGGAGGTATAGGGAGCCAATGAGAATTTTGGCTGGGTTTCCATAGAGTCGCTTGGTGTTGAGCGTTGCGAACGTACATGAGGAATTATTTTGTTCAAACGGGATTTGATGGATATCTAGATCATCTGGAAACAGTATCGCAGTACCTTTGCCACTGTCATTCCGAAGCACATGGTAGTTCGCCAAACGGACTTTGTGGTGATGGTTAAGAACTGTCTCATTCAGAAGGAGGATGTCGGGTTGGGAGGATTTAACCAAATCAGCAATGTAGAGCCTCTTATCATATGAGACTAAGGAGTTTACATTTAGGGATAGAATGGTTAGTCTATTTGCAACCATAAAGGTTGAAATAGAAATTGAGGAGCGCCATTGGCTTCTCTTGGTCGGGAGTGGTGTTAAAGTATGGGAGGAAAGCCCTGACCTTGGATAGGAGTTCACTGGGAGAGACTCCCAGCCACTCCACCGTTATTTGTTGTAGGCGTTCGACGGGATTAGGAGTCGGTGACATAACATTATGGGTCAGAGTTCCACTTCTGAAAACCTCTGAATATGAAGTCCGATTGGAGGGAGGGGCAAAGTGGTGTGGGGTTGCAGGGGTTGGTGTAGTATTTGGGTAGCTGGGGAGCGATGAGAATATGTTCTGAGGTGCCTTCCGTTTGGCTATATTTTCGATTGCCCTGTCTAACAATCATTTACCGTTCTGGGCAGCCGGAAAAATTGGCTGAATGCCCATGGGTCTTGCACATGGTGCAGAATGGCGCGGTTTCCGGGTTGTCCATATTTTTTCTGGGGCAGTTTTGGGAATTATGCTCCTCTCCACATGCTACACATCTCATGTTGAATCCACAATTGGTGAATACGTGCCCGAATCTTTGACACCGATAGCATTGATCCAGATCACTCCTTTTGGGGCGTTCCCATACGGCTCTTTGGTTCAAAATGTAGCGCAGCTTTATTATTTCGTTTTTATCAGCTTGCGATCCCACTGTAATCCTAAATAAATCTAGGTCGATTTTATTTGCTCTCGACCATGCAGTGGTAAGTGGACTGACAGTCTGGAGGCCTGAATTCGAGATTTGTCTGGCTATATCCTCTCGAACAGCCTCCGGTCCAAATTCTGAACTAATACCCCTTAGTATCACGGCACATTTTTTCTTTTCCTTGGGGGTGAATGAGTAGTTGTGCGCCTCGAGTCTGTCCACTGTGATTTAAGTCGGGAGTTTGACAATTTTGTGATTCGGTACTCTAGACGGGTACCATCTGTAAGGGTGTATCTGTCCATGATACCTTTAAGCACCGTTACTTTTAAATTTTCAATGAATATTGGTGAGAACCATACCTTCTTTGCCCGACTGTTAGCCGCGTTTGAGCTATTATTTTGGCTATCGTTTGCCAGTGCGCTGAAAGGGTCTGTGCTAGGTGTGGGTGGGATTGGCATATTAACCAGGGTTTTACGTTTGGCAACTAATTTACCCTTTGCTACTATAAATTCATTTACCTTACAGTTAATCAGGTTAATATCTTCGTTGAAGCTTGAACTCTTTGCTGTTGTATCGTCCGCATCCATCATGTCCCAAGGCATTTCCTTGCGGGCAGCTTTGGTCTTTGGTTGCTCTACCATCGTGTTTGCTTGCTGACAATAACTAGTCCATTTTGCCGCCTTTGTAATACTGGCGACGGTGTATTTTATGGGCGCTCGCCCAAGATGAAGTTTCTGCTTTTTTCCGGTCTTCAACTTTCAAAATTTATGTATATGATCTTGCATGATGAAATATACTAATAAATTTTCGTTTCCTAATAGGTTTTTTTATAATTTCGATATTGACCAATTCACACGCGTGTTGACAGTCTCGACTTCCAAACGTCAATCTCCCGTAAGCTCATATTGTCTTGCGCTATTTGCATGCTAGCTGGGAGCCTTCAAACGTCTTACAGTAAAATAAACACTTGTTTTCTGAAGCTTTGGGAGGCTTATGTATAACAGCTTTCATTGTTGTGACTGGTCAAAGTCAAAAGCCCTTTATTCAATACCAATCGTTATAAATTCTAAGAGAATATAAACCTGAAAAAATTATCAAGGGAGATATTTATTAGTATAACAATAACAAATACCTCAGAAGTCAAAATTCATTCAACTTTGTTAATGATAGTATGATCTTCGAATTTCATATTTTCTCCAATAAAATCGTTCTTTGACATGATTCTTGATTTTATTCATTGCCGGTGACTGCGTTTTGTAAGTTGAGTACAAAACCCTTCTGACAGGGTCTACCCAACTTGTTTTAGGTAAATCAGAGAAACTTACCTATTGCGAGGAGTACTATATATATATATATATATATATATATATATATATATATATATATATATATATATATATATATATATCTATCTATATATATATATATATATATATATATATATATATATATATATATATATATATATATGTATATATATATATATATATATATATATATATATATATATATACATATATATATACATATATACATATATACATATATATATATATATATATATATATATATATATATATATATATATATATATATATATATATATAACAGGCCAATTGAAAAGTCCCCGGTCAAATGGGGCCATTTTTGACGATTACATCCTCTAAACGATCCAATAACGCTATACATTAAAAGCGCTGTTGGCGGTCTGGTAATCAATAAATATTATATCTTGTGCATCCCAGAATACTGATGCCATATTGTGGTTTTCCTCGCTTTGGATTCAGTTCATCGTGTGCAGTTCACTCAGCTGACTCTTGATTGGACTCCGGAGTGAAATGATGGAGCCATGTTTCATCCATTGTCACATATCGAAACTAAAATTCTGGTTTATTGCGCTCAAACACTGCTCAGAATCATTAACACGTTGTTGCTTTTGATCGGTTGTGAGCTCGCGTGGCACCCATTTTGCACACAGCTTTCTCATGTACAAATATTCGTGAATGATATGATGTACACGTTTAGATCATACATATCTTCACAATGTCTGCTGTCTCGATCAACATCACTTCACGGTCATTCAAAATTATTTTCTGAACTTTTTTGATGTTTTCGTCGGTGACAGCCTCTTTTGGGCGTCCACTGCATTCGCCGTCTTCGGTGCTCATTTCACCACGTTTAAACTTAGCATACCAATCAATGATGGTTGATTTTTCTGGTGCAGACCCCGGAAACTCTTCATCAAGCCAAGATTTTGCTTCAACTGCATTTTTTCCCTTCAAAAAGCAATATTTTATCAGCACATGAAATTATTTTTTTCCCATCTTTTTTCAAATAACAAAAGAAGCTACACTCACAACGCAATATCTCACAAACTAATGGTCGAACTGCTGTCAAATTTTGACACGTATCGTTTGAAGGTTGATACTAACTAAAAATCATATGGATTTAATATTAGCACCGCTTTCTGTGTATCACACCAGGGACTTTTCAATTGGCCTGATATATATATATATACATATATATATATATATATATATATATATATATATATATATATATATATATACGTATATACACATATATATATATATATATATATATATATATATATATATATATATATATATATATACGTATATACACATATATATATATATATATATATATATATATATATATATATATATATATATATATATATATATATATATATATATATTTATATATGATAACCACGTTTAAAGTTTTTCACTACTTTGTATCCTTGTCTTGGGTTGTTGCGCGCTAGACTTACATCAATACTTCTCAATTGGCCGTCAGAGTATTTTCTTTTTCTAATTCTAATGGTCTTGTTCAGTATTATCGCTTATTTAGAGTTTTGTTAAAAAATGTTTTTAACAATACCCTATTATTATCGGTACCTGTTCGTTCATCCGTCCGTCCGTCAGTACGTCACATAAAGTTTTCTCAGGAATTATAGAAGCTACAGTGATCAAATTTCGTGAACAGCTCATAAATTTCTGATTACTGAAAGTCCCGTACTTAAAAGAATGAGATATTTAAAGGTTTTTTGGGGGCCAAAGATGCGAACCCCTAAAAAAAATGTTTTCATCAAAGATAATCCACTAGGGTATCAAATGAAAAGTCTTGATGAGATCTCTTAAAATCTGTTATTAAAATTGCAATACGGTTGACGGTGTTGGCAGGGAAAGCGGAAAAAAATTGGGGTCCTCCCCCTCGCAATTGGACACTTGTAGACCGAATTACCCGAAAAAGTCATGGAGGTAGTTCTTTATCAGTACAGCAACGGCAAATACCTGAAAAGTTGAAATTCGCTAAACATTGTTAGTAACTGTATGTTTTATCAATATTACATTTTTGTATAAAATCGTAAGGTAACGCTTAAATTCAATCTAGCTCTACTGACATCTGGCCAGTTTTAAGGCTAATTAACGGTGAAAATTTCAGAAAAATCGGATTGTATTTCACAAAGTTATGCTGGTTAAAATTGTAGGTGTTACAACAACAACAATGCGTGGCTATCGAGCAATATGTGCTTCTAATCGACTCAGACACTACGGACATGTTAGGATTTTCATGCAAATTTAGGGAGAAGTATATCATGCACATCTTTGATAATTTGTTCAAAGAGTAATATTAGTTATAGCAAAGCAAAAAAGCGACCTCTTTAAATGAGAATATTGAGTAAATTTAAATTATTTTTCCTCAACTTCAGCATTAAAAGTACAGGCTATTTGCTCGTGATAAAAGCACACATTTTAAAGGTGAAAAATTCATGGTGGTAGGTATTCATGAGTACAACTTAATAATAATAGAATTAGAAACTAGAACATTTTCTTTTGCGAAACCATACAAGTATCTTTAAACTAAAATTAAAGAAATGTGAGGTCCTTATAGTATGAAAGTTTAAATAAAGTTAAATCGCATTTACGGAAGAAATTGCAATTTGAAAGCTCTCCGAGTACAATAAAAACTATTCGGGTTTCCATCGAACAACACACTACAGTACAGAACCCTCCTGACAAGAGCGTAGCTCTGTCTACCTAGCTTGTGTTTACATCTTATTGCATTATTGAATGAAAACAATTTAAAGAAAAAGGAAATCTAACTTTGAAACGCTGTAAATAGGATGAAATAAAATTATTAAAATCGGAGCAAAACAATTTTCCCTATTTTATAAAGTGATGCCTCCTTCAAAGTTTCACTATAAAAAAAATTTACAAGGTGCTTAAGGGGGGTCTTCCCATACGAGGAGTGGCCCTTGAAAAACAAAAATGTCATCAAAGGTAGCCGATATGGGTATCAAATGAAAGGTCTGAATAAAAACTTTTCAAAACAGGTCTTAAAATGACAAATTTTGCTTCAACTGGTGCAGGGGAAGGGGAAATGTCCGAAAATTTTGTGTGTTTTTGCTTCGAGGGGCTCACAGGGAGGGGAAATAGACGAAAAAAAAAAAAAAAAAAAAAAAAAATATATATATATATATATATATATATATATATATATATATATATATATATATATATAATAGGGGTACCGGTTAATTCATGCGGTTTTTTTTCGAAAATTGAAGCTTCCACCAAAATCCGATGACTTTCGGCAATCTTTTTCTTCAATGAAGAAGTACTCCCCGCAAAAACACTTTGTTCGGCACAAAATTCAACATTTTCAGAGTAAAAAAAAGTTTTGTTGTTCAGTTAAATGACACATACTGATTCTGAAACTATATGACATATTGGAGAAGGTGAATCACTGGAATAAAAATCAAGTTACGCTATCTGTTAGAGCACCGCACGACACCGCCGGTACCCCTATCTTATATATATGTTATATACATAAAATATACCTTTATATGTATATATATATATATATATATATATATATATATATATATATATATATATATATATATATATATATATATATATATATATATATATATATATATAATAGGGGTACCCGTTTTTTTTCAAAAATGGAATCTTTATTGTGAAAAATTGCTTTTAGACGATCGGAAATGGTTTGTTGAACGACGCCAAGTAATTTTGCAAGTTTGGGATGGACCTTGGTCGAGCAATGTCTCCAATTTGTGATCTTCAAATTTTTGTGGCTGTCCGGGCCGTTCATTGTCCTCCAAGTCAAAAGTGCCACTTTCAAACCGTGCAAACCACTTCTGGTACGTACGCTCAGCTAGAGCATGCACACCATATACATCCACCAAAATACGATGACGTTCGGCAGCCTTTTTCTTCAATGAAGAAGTACTCCCCGCAAAAACACTTTATTCGGCACAATACTCAACATTTTCAGAATAAAAAAAAGTTTTGTTGTGTACATACTGATTCTGAAACTATATGCCAGTAGCTTTCCAACACATATCGGGAAAGGTGAATCAGTAGAATAAATCAAGTTACGCCATCTGTTAGAAAGCCGCACAAATCAACCGGTACCCCTATTTTATATATATGTTATAAACATAAAATATACATTTATATATCTTTACATAAAATACATAAAAGATACATTTATATATATATATATATATATATATATATATATATATATATATATATATATATATATATATATATATATATATACATATATATATATATATATATATATATATATATATATATATATATATATATATTATACCGGTCTTATCACTGATTTCGATACTTGGAGCTTTGTTTACCTTATACTACTGGTTTTCAAGATTGTTAAAACTGAATAAAATATTCGATGTATTACAAATTTGCGGGCCTTATTAGGGTTTGGTACTAAAATATAAAACCGTATTGAAATGACGATCTGTGTCCAGCTGTCCATCCGACCGTCTGTACATCACAGTTTTTCTCCGAAACTATAGAAGCTACAACCATGAAAATTTATGGGAAAGGCAGAAATGGTGACTTCTTGAACGTTTTGGAGTACAAAAATTTTCCTAGAAGCTTTAAAGGCGGTCCCTCGTATAGGCAAGCAACCCTTCCGAAAACTTTTCAGCATTGGTAGCCTACTAGGGTGCCATTGGAAAGGTCTGAATGAGATCTTTTCAAAGCTTATCTTATAAATACCCTATCAGTACCGTGGGGAGCAGGGAAAAGGAAAATGTACGAACTTTTCGGGTTCAACCCCTGGCGGTTTGACACCTTTCGTCCGAAAAACCAGGAATGTAGTCTTTTATGAGTACAAGAACAACAAATACGAAAGGAGTTGAAGTTCTCTCAACTTCGTTGGTAATGGTGTGATTTATCAAGTTTACATCTGCTTTGAATAAAATCGTAATGATCGAATAGTATTTAATCAAGTTATAGTGTTTTGATTTTAAATAATGCTCAGCCAATTAAACATGCTTAAATTAAACACTTATGGTCACACTACACAAGTATGCAAAGGACCCGATAGGAGTTCCCTATGTTACAAATGCGGTGAAATGGGTCATAAAAGAAAAGAGTGTACGAAGGAGGCACACTGTATCCTTTGCAAGGATGCTGATCCAAAACTTGATTTTGGACACGTCTTGGGATCAGGAAAATGCCGGGTGTTCCAGAAAGCCCTAGCCAAGGCAAAATCAGAGCTTCGATGACCCGCATTCTGCAGCTAAACCTACACCGCAGTTCAACCGCCCAAAATCTGCTTGAGCAGTTTGCGAGTGACAGGAAAGCCGACTTCTTGCTGCTGAGTGAGCAATACCATAATAAAAATCCTGCATTATGGTACTCTGATGAAACTGGTACTGCCGCTATCTGGGTTCGGAATAGTGACTTTCAAGCGGAGCGTTTTGGACGGGGGGATGGTTTCGTGTGGGTTCGGTGCTCAGGGATCAACTTCTTTAGTGTGTACCTAACGCCTAACGAGTCGATATCATCTTTCCAAGCCAAGCTTAATGCTCTGGAGGGCGCTGTCTCGAACGTAGAGGGTAAAGTGCTCGTTGGGGGCGACTTCAATGCTAAAGCATTGAAGTCGCGGATCCTCAGACGGATCCGCGGGGCAAACGAATCCTGGGAATGGAGGCCAGGACGGCCCTTGCCGTATTGGCTGTGAGGGAACCAAACCGGACGTGACATTTGCCTCGGAGTCCTTAGTACGGAGGATACACAACTGGAAAGTATTAGAGGACTACTCAGCCAGTGATCACCAGTGCATTCTGCTTGAGATAAGTGATGCTATCTCCCCTGCTCTCGGCCTTCTACAACTGGGTGGAACATTGGAAGAATGGACGTCGAGAGGTTCGTCAAGGTTCTCACAGCAGGTGAGCCGCTGCAGGGAGCTCCGGAGGGGACGGAAGAACTGGCAGCTCAAGACGTGGTGAACTCTACCATGAGCATAATCAAGACTGCTTGCTGCGCTTCTATGCCCCGCCGAAGACCCCGGCACACCAAGCCCCCAGTGTACTGGTGGTCTACTGAAATCGCTGAAAAACGGAGGGAGTGTCACAAGCTTCGGCGTGAGGCTCAACGGGCGCGGAACCGTGACGAGGCATGCAACCAGGTGGCAGCATATAAGTCAGCCAGGAAATGCCTTCGCAAACTGATCAACAGTAGCAAGGCTCGCTGCTGGCAAGACCTAGTGGACAATGTGAACAAGGATCCGTGGGGCCTTGGCTACAAGCTGGTCATGGGGAAACTTGGTGCCCTACGGAAGCCTTGTATACATGACGCGGAAAAGATGGACGCGATAGTGCGGGGACTCTTTCCCGCCCATCCCGTCCGTGTTGACGCTGTCCATGGTGAAACAGCAGTCGAGTGCCCACTCTGGAACTGGAGGAGGCAGTCCTCTCCCTGAAAGCGAGGAAGGCTCCAGGTGCAGATGGTGTTCCAGCTGAGGTTTTGCAGCTCGTCTATCACCATTGTCCTGACTTGCTGCTCAGCACATTCAACGCTTGCCTACGGGACGGGGTTTTCCCGGTACGATGGAAGGTGGCGAGGCTCGTGCTGGTCAGCAAGGGGAAGGGAAATCCCGAATCGCCGTCTGCATACCGCCCGTTATGCATGCTAGACATGGCTGGGAAAGTGCTAGAGAAACTCATCAAGGGAAGACTCACTGACGCAATTCGTGCTGCTGGGGACCTATCTCCTCGGCAGTACGGCTTTAGAGCAGGACGTTCTACCATTGATGCAATTGCAGAGGTGGTGAACGCGGTCCAAAAGGCAGAGGCATATAGTCGCACCAAGCGACGGATCGTCCTGTTGGTGACACTCGACGTCAGGAATGCCTTCAACTCCGCTAGATGGGTGGATATTCTGGACACGCTGGAAAACTCTATTCAAGTTCCAGAATATCGAATGCGGCTTTTGAGGAACTACCTAAAGGACCGAAGCCTGCTCTACGACACGACACAGGGCCAACGAAGGATGGAAATTACATCGGGTGTTGCCCTGGGATCTATCCTTGGTCCGGACCTGTGGAACGTGTCTTACGACGGGCTACTGAGACTTGAGATGCCAGATGAGTCGCGCTTGGTCGGCTATGCAGATGATGTTGCGGCTCTGGTCGCCGGACGCACCGTTGAACAAGCGCAACTTAGGCTAGGTATGCTAATGCGCCGAGTGAGGGACTGGATGACTGCTTGCGGGCTCAGTTTAGCACTGGAGAAAACCGAAGTGGTCATCTTGACAAAAAAGAGAATCCCTAGAGTAAGGATGATCAGTATTGGAGATATACAAATCGAATCGAAGCCAGCGGTGAAGTAACTGGGGCTACTGATCGACTCGAAGATAAGTTTCTCTGAGCAAATCAGGGCAACGGCTGAGAAGGCTGCTTCGGGAATATCGGCCCTGAGTCGACTTATGGCCAACGTGGGGGGACCTAGCCCATCAAGAAGACGCCTCTTGATGAGTGTTGTAGGGTCAGTGCTACTGTACGGAGCAGAGGTATGGGGCGACGCTCTCAGCAAGGAGGTATACCGAAAACGATTGGCACAGGTACAGAGAAGAGGAGCACTGAGAATTGCATCTTCGTATCCAACAGTCTCCGACTCGGCGGTGAGAGTGATTGCAGGCGTGATACCTGTCGCCCTCCTTGCTAGAGAGCGCCGCGCTATTAACCTGCGCCGAAACGAGGATGCGAGTGAGATGGTTGTCCACGAGGAGAGACAACGCTCGCTCAACGATTGGCAGTCTTGGGGGAATTGCACGAAGGGAAGGTGGACTGCGCGCCTCATCCCGGGTGTGAGACCGTGGCTAAATCGAAGGCATGGTGAGACTGACTTCCATCTGACCCAGCTTTTGAGCGGGCACGGGTGTTTTCAGTCTTACCTGCACAAGATCGGTAAGTCACGGTCTCCCGATTGTCGGTTTTGCCCAGGCGAGGAGGACAATGCCTGTCACACATTTTTTACGTGTACAAAACGGGTCAGGCTGTGAAGGGAACTCTACAGAGAGACGGGAGAGCTCACCCCGGATAATATAGTTGCGGTGATGCTCGAATCGGTTGACAAATGGAACCAGGTGGCACATTATGCTCGGGCAGTCCTAAAATATAAAAGGGACTCACAGCAGCCGGAGGCACTGGGGCTGGGGGATCACTCTTCTGGCATTTCCTCTTCCCCTCTCCCCTCCCGCTAGGAAAGGGACTCCCCAGCTTGAAGGCGCCCACGGCGTAACAAAACGAGACCTGGCCCGAAGTAATGTGTCAAACGGTTCCAGGCTAGGTTCTCAGATTGACAGGGGAGGTGTTTAGTGGGTAGTCCAAGGGTATCCTCCATGGGACGTTAACTCAATCCCGAAGAACTCTACGCGAAGAAAAAAAAGCAAGACAAACTAACGTACCGCGTACCGCACGCGACGCGAAACCGGCCATCCGCGGATTTTTAAAACCCTACCCTCGCGACGGCATACTTATCATGCACTCTCCTTCCCGCTGGAAAAAAAAAGAAGGGCAGGCTGGAAAGGAAAGTCCAGTTTAAATCTAGCAATTCATGATCAGTTTATTTAATTTCATTCAAATCTTAGACTGACATTTGGTTCAATATATGAAGCGCAAATAGGAAAACTTAAAGGTATTCTCGTTAAATTTTCACTTCATCAAAATAGGCCTTATTGACCAATTTTCTTGTTTAAAATTTCTAATTTGTTTTTCCTGCGATGAAATTTTATAATCTGTTGCGTTCGAGTTATAAATAAATGAAAGATTTTGGTTTGAGAACAATTTTGCTAAAAATCTCTTGGCTAACAATTAAATGTTTCGATTGGCTTTAAATTCTTACTTGAAAAGAGGGTGTTATAAACCCCTGTAAATTATCTCTAGATTTATATGAAGAACCTTCCACCTAATGAAGTCTCAACTAGTTATTTATTTAAAATACACCTTGCTCCTACCCTTTGCTTGTATTAATTGGTAGTACATAAATTTTCCAATTTTTTTTAATTTGGTTGCTTTGTAAATGTCGCTTCAATTCGCTAGTTGGTTTAAGGTTTATATTTTTTTCTTCTTACTAACAGCGAAACTTAAACTTTACTATCCCCTCAAAACAATACTATATGAGAAAATGATATCTTATTCAAAATACGAGTAGATAGTTGCATGCTAATAATTCATTTGAAGTTGCTAGATACACCAAGCCCAGTATCCCATTTTCATTACTATGGGTTTCTTTAGTTTTGATTTGCTATATTCGAGGAATCATCTTTCATTATTTTTATCGTATTTATTTACTTTTTGTTGTTCAATTAATTTACTAGAGGGTGATTACATGCAGAAACTAGAACATAAAGAAATACTAAAACATGCTTTAGTAAAAAGTGATTAGAGTGCACCCAATCAATTTCAGCATTTCTAAACAAACTCGTATATGTACTGTCTACAATGTATACCAATATATTTGTACCCTCGCGTATATATTAAGACAGTTAAGACGCGAAAATATTTCTCGAATATTGGAAAAATATTTCAACCTATTGTTATTTGAATTTTAAGAACTAATTTCTTATAATTTTTTTCTCATTCTATCTCTCAATTTAAGGCCAATTTATTCAAGCTACTATATTCTTAGTCTTATCGTATCCATCTTATATTATAGTCATGTAATACACTAAAAATTTAAAAAAATGGTAAATGTGATACGTTATGCAAAAACTAAAATTAAAATCTTATTTGGTCAAATCAATAAATAAAAGGAACTAATCTAATGTACAATATTCCATCATCGATTCTTTCACTAATGTATCAATAAAGATAGGGGTTTAAAATCATCTCTGAAGTGGGAATTGATATAATCGTATTTTTTAATATTTTATCGACAGGACTGATCCACAAATCGATAGTCAATTGATAGTTGTTGACATGAGAGTTATTCATTCCAAAATCTACTTGAATGTACTAGTCTCGTAAAATTTTAATAAACAGGTTGGGTAAACAGACCTACGCTCATGTCAGAAGGGTTTTGTACCCAATTTCTTAGAAATGCAGTCACCAGCAATGAATAACGTCAAGAAATATGTCAAAGAGATGTGCACGTTCAAAGGAAAATCTATTGTTTTTCTACTTTCAACGGTCGCCATTTTGTTGCAAACCGACAAAAATCACTCAAATCATGAATTCTCAAAAATATTAATGTTATTGACCTTATTGGAAAATTTCAAGAAGATCAAATCAAAACTGCAGTGACTGATTGGATGGAAAGTCCATAAAATACCAAATTCATGTGTTATTGTTGTTGTAATTGGAGAAATTTCAAATGGCCATAACTTCCGTGTATATCATTCGATTTTCACCAAACCTATAAAGATTAAGCACCCTTAGTAGGACTACGTAAATATCGATGCGATTTTATTGGGGAAAATGTGAAATTCGAAGATCATACTATTATTAACAAAGTTGAGCGAATTTCGACTTCTAAGGTATTTGTTGTTGTTGTACTCACAAACACCTACCACCAGATTTTTCGGATCACAGGTGTCCAATCGCAAGGGGGGGGGACACCAATTTTTCGTGTATTTCCCCTCCCTGCGCGTCCCTCAAAGCAAAAAGTATCAAATTAAGATCTGTTTTGAAAAGTTCTCATCAAGACCTTTCATTTGATACCCATATCGGCAACCTTTGATGATTTTTTTTTCGGGGGCCACTCCCCTTTGTGGCGAGACCCCCCTTAAATACCTTATAAAAAGTTTTGTAGTTAAACTTTGAAGAGAGCACCACTTTACACCTGCATACAAAATTTGATGTTTCTAGCTTAAGTTGTTTGCGAGAAATTGTGCTGTGACACACGGATGGACGGACGGAGGGACGGACGGACGGACAGACGGACGGACAGACAGGTCGCGATTTTAGTAGGGTCTTGTAAAATTATTTTACAAAACCCTAAAAAACGCTATTCTAACGTTAATCAACTTATAACTCATCCTCGCCAGTTTAGAAAATATTAGCGACGACCCAAAATTTTCTCTATCGTTTCCATTCAAAGTCTGATTTTACTTTTCACGTCCTATCTTACATTTGATAGGGTCAAGAGGTTTCTTCAAAAATACACAATCCTTTCAAAATTGTCAACTACGGCATAGTTTGAAATATGCATGATAGCTTTATACAATTCTCATTTAAATGGACCTAATTTGCCTACAAATACTACTGATCAAGTTATCGGTCATGCTTACTTACTCTTCTTTCATCAGCGGGTTATTAGTAATGGCAAGTTGATCGTTCGTCGGTCCTCAATCCTGGCCTGCTGTGGCCTGATTGATCACACGCAAAAATCATGTTGTGTACAGTCAATGCCAAGTTTACATCTACACTTTAATTTGCCGGATTCTCTAGTGGAGTTTGATGTTCGAAGTCGGCTTCAAAATACTTCTGCATAGCAATATCTCCTTAATATGCACTCATTATTGGCAAACGCTGTGTTGGCTTTTCCATAAGGTTTTATTCCTCTCAGCCGATGATGATGAAAGATGAATGATAAAAATGAATTCACCAGTGAAAATTGGATGATGAGAGTTGAATCTAAAGAGTTTAAACGAGATGAACAAAAAGTAGTGGACGGGTGTATTGAGATTCTCTTCTTGACAGCGGCCGGATTCTATTTATGATTCTTCGTTGACTCTTCCCTGCTGCTATTTTTCACCCTCTACAATTTCGGGGTTATGTCCACTGGCCGATCGAGGAATGTCCCTGTTGGTTCCTGTTTAACAACAAAGATTTGCCTGATGACATTTCCCTCTTAGTGAAATGTTGGTGCTGTAGAAGGATTCCTTACCTTGTTGCGAGTCGTGTACATAACTTGCAACGATCTTTTTAATTCCTTTAGTTTTCCTTCGCCTACCATGAGACGACACTGCCTTGGCCCTCTTTTACAGTTTCCACTGACTCCATCTGCCATCAGCTTTGGCTGATATTCCTCGACTCCAGCTGACGTAGGATGGGAATGTCATCCAAAGCTGACGTTCACTCAAAAGCCATATGGCAGCGATGCGCATGTATGCGAGCCGGCAGTGGCATAGGGTCGACTCATTACAATTTGTTGAAGACCTACCTCCACGAATGTTTAGATTTTCGGCTCAAAGGTGTGCAATCGCGAAGGGAGGAGACACAATTATTTTCGTACCTTTTCCCCCTCCTGGACTTTTTCAGACTCCGAACGTGCTAATATCTTTCATTACATCTCGACATACTGATAGACGTACTTAAAGTTTTAACATTTTCACTGTAGTTGTTTTTAGAGTTGATAATTTAATAACTGCAGAGAGATCTTTCAGAAAAAGTCCATATTATTTTACAAAAGAATGAGTACAAAATAACAAAATTAAAGGGAATTTCAGGGAATTTATTTATTTATTTATTTATTTAACCCAAAAATTCACCTAAAATACAGGATTTTTACGTAAATCCAACAGAGATAATTAATATACCTGTTTGTGGGTTTGGTTTGGACTTAAAACTATGTTAAAATAAAATATAAATTCAATATTTAAAGTATACTAGACGAGGATAACAAGTGTAACATCCAATATTTTGAATAACGAATAAAGTTAATTTATTTTTTCTTGATGAAAAAGAAAAATTTACAATATATTATAATATTTTTGTTATAAATTTGAGGCAATCCGTTTTTTTGATTTTCTTTTCATTAAAGTTTCGTTAGATATGGCTTTTAATTCGTTAAGAATGTTATTATATACATTTATGGCCTTTATGGAACTACTCTTAATACTTACTGTTTTGAATCTCTTCGGTACCTGTATACTTTTATTTCTAGTAATGCTATTTGTACATAAAAATTTTTCTTTGAGATCATTATAGTGATACTTTAATGATTCAAAGCAGAAAAGTTGCTCTAAATTCAAAGGTTTGTTGGAATTAAATTCATTTTTATAAATAATTTTTAGAAGTTTGTTCTGATGATTTTGTAAAAGTTGTAAGCGATTAGAGTATGTTCCACCCCATGCAATTAATCCATAATTTACTATGCTATGAAATAAAGCGTAATAAATCATCATAAGAGTGTCAGTCTGCATTATTTTAGAGAGTTTATGAAAAATGAAAATTAAATACTTGGTTTTTTTTTAATATATATTATAGTCAAAAATGATACCTAAATATTTACATGATACTACTTTTTGTATGTTTTCCCATTTATAGTAATATTTAAAAATTCAGGAACACTACGGCAATGATTCCCAAATGTCGTATATACAGTCTTTTCCAAGTTTAAAGATAGCTTATTTAACGCCAACCACTTACTAAGTTCAAGGAGATATTTATTCATTTTCGTCTCAACTTCCAAGTATTACAACTTTCCAAGTATTACCGGTAGTTATAATAGCTGTATCATCAGCAAATGAAATAATTACATCATCAGTCATACTGATTAGTAAGACATTAACGTAAAGCAGGAATAGCAACGGTCCTAAAACTGTACCTTGAGGTACACCCGTATGAACTAAGCAATAGTCACTCAAAACATTATTCACTTTGACACGCTGCGATCTGTTTTGTAAATAAGAACTTATTAGCTAATGAACGTTACCCCTTATTCCATAATTATAAAGTTTATCTAGCAAAAACTTGTGATTAACCGTATCGAATGCCTTAGCTAAATCTAAAAAAGTTGCCGATATCGGTATACTTTTATCAAGTCTATCATAAATTAACCTTGTTAGGAAGTTAAGCGCATCATTGATGCCTAAATTTTTCATAAATCCATATTGTCTTTTAGATATTATTTTATGAGGGTTAACAAATTCCACCAATCAGTGGTGAATAATTTTTTCAAGAATATTAGCTATGTTGGAAATTAATGACATAGGTCTGTAGTTAGACATTTAATGTTTTTCTTTAGATTTGTGAATCGGTATTACATCCACTCGCTTTAATACATATGGCCAGATGGATGTTTCAATACATAAATTTATTATGTGTACAAGTGGCTCGACCATAAAATTGGCGAGGGATTTAATAGATTTGGTATTGATATCATCCACACCACTACTTTTAATTTTCAAATTTTTTATAATGTTCAGAACTTCATATTTATCATTTGGTAGTAAAAAAATTGTATTTCGATTAACAGGAGGTAAACGTAGTTCTATATTAGGTGGCTGATCAATTTTACTACTGAAATTTGAGCCAACGTTACTAAAAAACGTATTCATACAGTTGGAAATTCGGCATGGATCATCGATTCTAATATTGTGATCATCATAAATGTATTTTATTGTATTATTCTTGTTAATACGTTTGCCAAGTTTCTCAATAATTATGTGCCACAAATTTTTGGAATTGTTGATATTATTTTTAACCATCTTTTTCTCATGTATGATTTTGGCTTGCTTTATTATTTTATCAAGTATTTTCACGTATAGTTTATAAACAACATTATTTTCTATATTATTTGGATCCATTTTTTAGATCCTATACAGAGTCTCTTTAGTCATACAAGAAATTAATAGGCCTTTAGTTATCCACGCACTTCGTGCAGTATATGTAGATTTCTTTTTACAATTCTTTTCCTTGCAAGGGTTATACAATGTGACATTAGTTTTACAAGTGATTCAGCGGCTAAATTAGGATCAATCTTAGGCAGTTTGTTATAATTAATGGTTTTAGTTTGAGCTTTGGTCTTATTAATTGTAATTATATTTATTTTTAAGAACAGGGGGTAATGATCGTTGAAAAGTACAGCTAATTTGAGGGCTCTCATTTCTAAAGTATTAGTTTTGATAAAGATATTATCAATACATGAACCTTTATTAGGGTCTTTTTCCGACGGTCTGGTAATTGACCGAAATGCAGGGGCAAATCCATATTCTAAGAAATTATTCAGATTTTCTTGACTATGATTGTCTATTTTCAGTAAATCAATATTAAAGTCACCAATTATTAAGTGATTTTTAACTTTTCTTTTTAAATTCATAAATTTTTTAAGTTCACAAATAAACTCAGTCTTTGGCATGTCATGCGATCTATAAACCGCCGATATCTCTAAAATAGTATTGTTATCTAAGGTAATGCAAGAGTTCAGTACGTTAAGTCTACCAATTCTAATATTTATTGTATTTTCGTTTACAAAGTCTTTGATGAACATTACCACACCATCAGCAACATTTATATCGCCTTCATTATAATAAATTTTATACCCGATGATATTAAAGAATTGATGTTGTTCTAATTTTCTAGATTCAGAGCACACTATTATACAAGGCTTAACCTCCAAGCTCTGAATTAAGACTTGTAGTTTTTCAAAATTAGTATTTAAACCACGGA
This sequence comes from Odontomyia ornata, assembly GCA_963969285.1. Taxonomy (NCBI): domain Eukaryota; kingdom Metazoa; phylum Arthropoda; class Insecta; order Diptera; family Stratiomyidae; genus Odontomyia; species Odontomyia ornata. The sequence goes on from OZ017738.1 coordinate 190,341,450, forward strand.
TATTAACATACTCGTACATTATTAGTTCATTATTATTACTAGTAAATATATTGAGCTTCGAGGTTATGACAAATTGTTTCTTGATTTACAACATCATTTTGAAGATTGTCATTAGTATCAAGACTACGATTTTAAGTCAGAAGTTTGTTATTCAATTGTTGTTTTCCCTGTACTCGCTATTTGTCGATGCTTTGCTGCTCTCTGGGGCTATTTTTGATGATGGGATGTAGAGCCGCACATAATTTGGTAATGTTGGTCTAAAAGCATAATCAGTATCGGCAATTAAACGTTCTATTTTCTTTTTAAGAATGACACAAGCCTGGACGTCTGATGCTGCATAAGCAGTATTATATTTTGTTCCATACTTTCGATTAGCGTAAACACAATTGGCACATTGATGTTTGTTAGTGTAGTTGCTGTTGCATTGGTGTGACTGATGTTCCCCAGCCCAATAAATACACTTATCAGTTTTGCTATGACACTTGCTCGCTTTGTGGTTGAAACCGGCACATTTACTGCACAACGAAATGTTAATATAATCGAAGACTCTGCAACTATTAAATCCGACATAAACTCTAAAGTTGTTTTTAACGATGCGTTCGTAGATTTCTTTTGAAACTTCAATTATTGCTCCTTTAGTATTGTTTATGCTGTTATAAGAGTGAAGAACTTTACATTTACTCTCGAAGCTGCCAAAGTTTCGGTGATTGATGTCACTTTCCAAATATATTTCATCATATTCACTCGGTATTCCTGTTATTTTTGACTCGTGGATTATTAGCTATCTGAATGCTCACTTCAAACTTATTACCGAGGCTTGTCTTTAAAACATCACTAGTTTTGGAAACATCTTCACTATTTACACATTTGACTATTGTGCCATTTGTTTTAGTATTAATCACACTTTTGAACGGTATCTTTAATTGGTGTTGTATTATTTTGGTAACATTATTAAAAGTGTTGGTATTTGTTACATTTTCGGATGTAGCTTTAACTTTTATGTCAGGCACTTTAATTTGTTTTATGCGAGACTCCTTCATTATATCAGCATATGATGGTTTATTGAGCTTCATCAATCAATCGTATTAGCCAAGAGTTGGTTATTATGTTTCAGTTCATCATTTAATTGTTTCAATAAAGCACTTTCCGCCATAACTACTTTAGTGTCTTGCAAACCATCTGCTTGGCTTAGATTATTTTGAACTTTCACCACCTCACTGTTTTTTATTTCGGCTATTAAGAGTTTCACTTCGTCATTGAGCACAATGTTATTTTTGTTCGAGGTTAGACTTTGATGCGAGTTGCAAATAACAAAAATATCATTCAGAGATTTAGTTTTTTTGTATCTATTAAAGTCACTCAGATGATACACTTCTTCGCAAATTATACAAACAACAAATTCAACAATTTGTTACTTATAAAGTTAGCCTTTGCTTTTGTCAGGCGGGTCTACTTCACCCGCCATGATGGAATATTATTTAAACTAAAATTTTTGTGTGACAAAATGATGGACGCAGGAAAAAAGCCTTATTACCTACAAATGATACAAAACTTATTCTGGGTGATTTCAACGCAAAGATTGACAATGAGCTGCCACATTAGGGAATGCATGGAGGATATAGCCTCCACGATGAAGCGAATGACAATGGCCAGCGCCTGATTGACTTTGCATGTAGCGGGAATCTAGTCATATGTTCAACTTCCTTTTTTTGTTTTTGGGAGGTGAATGCCATTTATGCACAGAGTGTGGGACTTTCATGCTCGCACGAAGGCGACTGGACTACCCACTAAACACCTCCCCTGTCAACCTGAGAACCCAGCCTGGAACCGTTTGACACATAACTTCGGGCCAGGTCTCGTTTTGTTCCGCTGTGAGGTGCGTTCAAACTGAAGGATCCCTTTCCTAGTGGGAGGGGAGAGGGTAAGAGGAAGTACCAGAAAACCGATCCCCTAGCCCTAACGCCCCTGGCTGCTGTGAGTCTCTTTTATATTTTAGGACTGCCCGAGCATCATGTGCCAACTGGTTCCATTTGTCAACCGATTCGAGCATCACTGCAACTATATTATCCGAGCTGAGCGCTCCCGTCTCCCTGTATAGGTCCCTTTGCAGCCTAACCTTTTTTGTGCACGCAAAAAATGTGTGGCAGGCATTGTCCTCCTCTCCTCTCAATCGGGGGACCGTGACTTACCAATCCTGTGCAGGTGAGACTGAAAACACCCATGCCCGCTCAAAAGCTGCGTCGGCTAGAAGTCAGTCTCGCCATGCTTAAATATAGCCACGGTCTTAAATCAGGGATGAGGCGTGCAGTCCGCCTTCCCTTCGTGCATTTCACACAAGACTGTTGCCAATCGTTGAGCAAGTGCTGTCTCTACTCGCGGACAACCATCTCCCTCGCATCCTCGTTTCAACGCAGGTAAATAGCGCGGCACTCTCTAGCAAGGAGGACTAGATTGACGTATACATATAATGACCAAGGTATCATTGAATGGCAATACAAACAAGTTGGGTGGACAGAACTACGCTCATGTCAAAAGGGGTTTGTACTTAAGCCACAATATGTGGATAAATACAATGATTTAATTCAAGAAAAACTTTTATGACATGCGCGACAAATATATTTTTGCTTTAAAAGAACTCCATTTTAACCAGCCAACACTTTGTTCCAATATCACTAAAATCATTGACTGACCCGAACCTTAAATGCACTTGTATTATAGTTATTCATCTTATCTGAAAATTTGGAGAAGATTCAATCAAAAATGTGCTGTCTGGTTCCATGCAGAGCTCATGTAGTAAAAAAATCGTATATGATTGTTGTAATCGGCGTAAATTCAAACGGCTAGAACTACTTAAATGGCTTATTCCATCGAATCAAATTATACTAGTACAGTTTTATTGACGAAAATGTTAAATCCTACTACTATCAGCAAAGTTCAACGAATTTCAGCCTCTAAGTTGTTTGGTATTGGATCTAGAGCTCCATGATTTTTAGGGCTTTCTGAAAGAAATTTTGCAAAAACCTACTTGTTCCCCATCCTTTTTGTCCGCCCGTCCACCTGTTCATCTGCCCGTTCGTCCATCCGTCTGTCCGTCTATCCGTGCGGCCCAAGGAATTTCTTCCGAAACTGTACAAACTACAAAGCTCAAACTTTGTGAAAAGATCAGAAGTGGTGATCTCTAAAATGCCTAGGTCTTATCAAAAATATCAATTTTTCTTAGGGGCCCACCCCCTATACTGAAGCGGCCCTTAACAAATTTTTTCATTAAATGTAGTCGAGTAGGGTACCAAATGAAAGGTCTTAGCACTCTGAGAATCTGAAAAATAAGGGATTTTTCGCATTAGGAGCTCAAGGAAAGGCAAAACGCACGAACAATATTTGTGTCCCCTCCCCTCACGATTGGACATATTTGAGCTGAAAATCTGAAAAATTCACGAAACTAGGTCTTTATGAGTTCAAAGGCAACAAACACCTCAAAAATAAAAATTAACTCAACTCTGTTAAAAAAAATATATAATTTGTAAACTTTACATTTTCCCCCAAGAATCGAAACGGTGCCCTTAAACTTTTTAAAGTTTTACATCTATGTAGGTTGATATCAGATCCTCATGCCTACGAAATTTCATGGAAACAATAATAGGACATACGTTGATAGTTAATATATAGTTCAAATCGACCAAGTGCCTATTTCCTTCGGATTTTCATGAAAATTTAAGGAATAGTGGTTTACTTGAATATGTTCTCAAATCCAAGTATTCAGAAAAATTATTTGACATGGAACGAAGTCGCAGCTGTTATATGCTCATGGATGAATAATTCAAATCATCGATTCATAGCATCAGACAATTTTTTCTTCTGTTAGGGGCTCTCTCCTATCCCTCAACTTGTTCCACTTATGCGTATTAATTGTAGGTACTTATCTGCAGTCATTCATTAAATTGAATCAATTAGAGCATGCACCTTAAACGTTGAAGTTGGGGGACAATTACTCAATTTTATTCTATCTCCTCATATAAAACGGCCACTATTTTGCTTTACAATTACTGACACCACTAGCTGAACCAATTCTCAAAGATATTCATGTTGCTTATTATGCCGGAAACTTGCATGCAAATCCTAGCAAACCTGTAGTATCTGAGTCGGTAAAAAGGCGCATATTGTTCCGCCGTCGCATGTAATATGTTACAGCGCATATTGTTCCATAGAAATACAGGAAAATTCAAACTGCTATAACTGGATTAAATACTATTCAATCTTCTTGAAACTTTCAGCGCCTGTCGATCTTATAAATTGCTATTCGTGTATCTAAGTTTTTTGAATTTAAAGGTAGAGTTTCGATTCTCACGCATTTGTTGTTGTTGTACTCATAAAAAACCACATTCCTTTTTTTCGGATTTTTCGGTTGATCGCCAATCGCCAGGCGTGACTCGCGAAAATGTCGTACGTTTCCCGTTCCCTTGCTACCCACGGTGCTGATAGGGTAATTATAAGATAAGTTGTAAAAGTTCTCATTGAGGCCTTTCCAATGACACCCTATTCGACTACCATTGGTGAAAATTTTTTTGAAGCGTCACTTGCCTATATGAGGGACCCCCTGAAATCTCTTAGGAAAAATTTCGTACCCCAAAATTTTCAAGAAGTTACCACTTCTGACCTTCCCACAAAGTTTCATGGCTGTAGCTTCTATAGCTTCGGAGAAAAAATGGGACATACAGACGGACGGACGGAAGGAAAAACGGACACAGGTCATGATTTTAATAGAGTTTTGTATTTTAGTACAAAACTTTCCAATAAACCCGGCAGACCATCACTTGTTTCACAGAAATGTCAGGGGCAAAACCAAGCAACAAAACACACATTCCAGAGCTAGATATTCGATTTGATGGTTTGAATCACATGCTAGATTTTCTTGATGGGAGCGGTAAGCAAATATGCAAAAATAAGGGTTGCAAATCCAAAACCCAGGTTTCTTGCTGTAAATGCAACTTGAATCTGTGTCTATCGTCAACAACTTTTATTACATTGGTTAATGTCATAAATAAATTTCTTTAACCTTTGTATATTTTTCTTATGTATGTGTTTTTACGTAACCCGGCAGGCCCAGCTTAAGGCCGGGTGGCTACTTTGGCACCTAAAATCTAGGGTATTGAAAAGACAGGGGTTTTTAAAGTTAAAATATGTTTACATGCACGAAATGAACCCTTTAAAAAAATTTCTTGTTGTATAAAAATTGGCCTGGTAGATGGTTAAACATTCAATTGTTTGCATAATAAAACTTAGATAACAACAGGGAAGTCAATTGGAATTAAATAACTCTTAAGTTAATTTGCACTACCGATAAATCTGAAGTTAATACTTGAAAATTGTATCTACATTTATACGTTTCAACGATAAGCGTATACTACAATTGATCAATTGGGCTCATTCGTATATGTATTTTGATTAGTTTTCCATAACTGCAATCCTCTGGATACTAGAATTCTTCGGTATGGCAATTGCGTCACTTGAGTGTTCTTCAAACCCCTGACTTCAAATTGATCATTTGGTAGTACGCAGATTATTATACGAGTATATGGGCCCCGGTATCTCTCAATAAACTTCTTATTTGTTCCAATAATGGTATCAACATTTTCAATAACCACAAGATCACCTTCTAGAAATATTGTCGGTGGATTGCTTTTCTTTCGGATGTATTCCTTATTATATGCTTGATATTTAAGACAACTCTCAAAAGCGTCCTTTCTTATTTACCCTAAGTTAATAATGTAGTCAGAGACGAAGTACGATTGGCTGAGCAGAACTAGAATAACTAATTGATAATTTTACCTTTCAAAAGCCTAACGAATACTCTTCTAACTTCAACTTTTTCATATTCGGATAATTTACGTGGTTGAAAACGAATTGGAACGTCAGTAGTCACTTGTATTTTCATAAAGTAATATAAAGCCGTTATGTAATCATTTTTAATACCGCTGGTAGACGAGCTTTCGATTAAAGGCCTTAACTCATGAATCGAGGAAACTGATGCATTTATTTCACCACAGGCTAGTTCAAATTCATCAGGATCAGGGTCACTATCAAATAAAGCATTTTAATATTTATCATCAGATAGATATATTGTCACTAACACCCGAATAGAGCAACTGCACTGAGGTGCATAAATAAATGTGATCCTTGTCGTTTTAATTCAGCGTCTCATAATCACTTCCGCTCTTATCAGGATAAGTTCGAGTACACAGAAACTCGCTCAACTCTGTATCGTGACAACAATTAATTGAAATAATTGTCATGCCTGGTTTAAATTTTGCTAAAGTTAAATTGTGTGTCGTTTCGGGTTGTTTGAAACCATCACTGACTTAATGGTACTCTCGCACACTATCAGGCGTAACTTGGTTTTGGCCATTTGTTTCAAAAACATTGGTCGATTTCTGGCAACTGCGAGTATTCCGTTCAAACCAAGTAACTTCCCTAGCTGGTCGAGAACTATCAATATATAGAACGGGTACCAGAGAGTCAGATGATTCACTTTCAGAAACCAGAATACAAGGCTTATCAATCATATCAACAACAAATTTATCGAGCGGTATCACAGCAGCACATTCAGACTTCCTCTTAGAAATGCAAAACTCATTTAAATCACGATCCAGTAATTCATTTCTATCAGTACTGAGAATTTTTCCTTTTGGAATATTACTCCGCTTCTCAAAAGGGTAAAAAAGTTCTCGAAGACTTCCAAATGCTTTATTTAATGAAAAGAATAAAGGCGAATATTTAATTTTGATGAAGCATCACGACCCAATCAAATCGGCGCATCAATACAAAAATCGTTAATCAAAGAAGCGTGATGATTGCACGCATATTAAATAATTCAATAGTTAGTTCAGTACTGCCACGTGTTCTTGTTGGGTACTCTCCGATGCTAAAGAAGACTCTATCTTTCTTATAAAACTAACGAGGCTACCCCTGTCCCAAAACCGAGATGAAATGAAAAGAATATATACCTACCAATTGACCTGCTTCCATCGGTGATTTTTTAGCAGCGCCTACTCGTTGTTGTCTCTGTGGGCAGTCCTTATACATATACCCCAGCTGACTGTAGTTGAAAGAAGAATTTGCCTGCCGTTTTGGCTGTGGGCCTTCATTAGAGTAGTGCCCCATTTGACGGTAAGCTCAGATGAGACACTGTTTCTTGAAAACTTCACGGAATCAACAGCTCTTTTCATGCGGTCGCACAATACTATATGTTTAAGTCGCAAACAGTATGGGCGGCTGCATACACTGACTTAATTGTAACAGTACCAGGCATACCGTTAGCTGGGTATTTTACGAGGCCACTCTCTGATAATATCACACCCCGGGCTAGTTCACTGGCTCACAATAAATACTACAAAAACAATTCTGTGGGCGACATCATCTGGCATAGTTCACCATCGAACCAAATTTTGCGCGTAATCTTCCACTTAAAGTGTCCCAACTGTTGAAAACGTGAAAAGATTGCGGCAGATCCGCATAATAAGCGACGGCAAAATAAAACTTTACGCTGGGCGTCAATGTTAAACAATTCACATATTTCTTTCAAACCACCTAAAAATTTGGTGACGTCGTAGCCATTATCGCTACTGAATTTAACCGGAGCCACTTCAATATTGTCAAAATTAACTTTATTACGCTCAACTGAACACACACCTGCATGGGCCTCTAACTGGACTTCTAAATGGGCTACTTCGTACCGCAATTTCAATAAGTCACGAAGAAGACTCATCACTTCAATTTCATTATGAACAACCTGCACATTATCTTACTGGTTAGGTGCAACTTCAGGGTCGTTTTCTGGCACGTTCTCTTGATTACATACTTTAGGTAAAGGAGCACCACAGTCGCCATTCACTATGTCATTACTTATACTTCCCAAAACTGAATTCTCACTGTCCTCGTGCGGGACAAGCGGTTTAAACACAGTTGAAATTCACACCAGCTTGATAAATTATAAATAATAATAATAAATATCATCAGACTCATTTTCCACACAAACAATTTTTTCAATCACTTCCAGGACTGCAGATTATACCCCATACCCGAATTTTGAAAAGCTGGCTAACGATAGAATAAACTTGGCCGTTGTCTACTCGGCTTTTTAAAGGAATCTGATTTTATTTCGGAAAAATGCTTTCGATCGACCGTACGATACAGCCTACTCTTGTACAATATGGTATATCGTATCGTATGACAACTGTACCAAACCTTAGTTGTACAAAACCGTACAAGCTAAAAAAAACATCTGGAAATTGTTTGTTTCGTCTTCACCTCTTAATTTTGGGGATATTTTCATTTACAGTAGATGCATTTAATATTTTGGTCTGCCAAGTGTGCATGCATTCAACATACGAAACCATTTTTTCCCGCTACTCAATATTAATTTATTTGCAAACAGGCCTCAAACGGGATTCGACAAATGCTCCCTAGAACAATTAGAGCTTATTTTCCGACGGACAGTTGGCAATGAGAAGGAAATCCGTCGCGAGGAGTTTAAAAAAATTGTTATATCAAAAAATGTAAGTTGTCACAGCAATAAATTATGCAAAAGAGTAACATTATTGGTTACTTCCAGCCATTTTTCACTGAGCGAGTTTTTCAAATCTTCGATAAAGATAATTCGGGCACCATTTCGCTTCACGAGTTTATAGATGCAATGCATCAGTTTGCAGGACAAACAAGCGAAGACAAAATCAAGTTCCTGTTCAAAGTTTACGATATCGATGGTATGAGTATTGTTTTCGAACTCTCAACTACCCGCTAAACCAGATCAGCTCGAATATACGAACAATAAATAATTTATTTTTTATCCCAGGTGACGGTTTAATTCAGCATCTTGAGTTGCAACATGTTATCCGTGCCTGCATGGAGGAAAACGGCATGCAATTCTCAGAAGATCAGGTAAGTAGTTATCTCTTTGACGCTTTCTTGTATTCGAACAGTAGTAGATTTTTTACAATCATTTGCCCACTTAAACTAAGTTGCTACTACAATAAACATTGTATTAGAATTTAGATGGCATTTTGAAAAGAGTTTTTTTCATTTTTGATATGATTCTGTGGGCATTCTTTAGCTCAGCAAACAATTTACTACAGGGTTTTCCAAGAAGAGGTAGAAAAATAACGTTTTTTAATATAAATGATCGGATGTTTATTTCATTATAAAGAAGAAGGTATATCGTTAATAGTGAAAAATAACATCAGGCAAATGACCACCACGACTACGCTTACAGGACCACATCCTTTTCATGAAATTTTCCATAAGCAAATCGCAAAGTGGCTGCCCTATGTCCTCGATAGCCTCACGAATTCCATCTTTGAAGCCTTGAATTGACGCTAGGTTGTTGGCGTAGATCTTTTCTTTTAAAGGAAGAAGTCGCAAGGTGTTAAATCACAAGATCTCGGTGGCCAATTGTGATTAAACGGTCCGAAAACATTTCCCGTAAAAGATCAATGTTTTCGTTGCTTGTGTGGCACGTAGCGCCGTTTTGTTGAAAGTAAACGTTGTCCAGATCAATACCACCCAATTCCGGCAATTAAAAATCATTAATCATCTCTCGATAGCGCAATCTATTCACCGTAATTGTTGCTCCAGCCTCATTTTCGAAAATGTAAGGTCCAATGGCTCCGCCGGACCATAAACCGCACCAAAAAGTCACACGATGAGGATAGAGAGGCTTTTCAATAATAACTCTTGGGTTTTCCGAGCCCCAAATGCGACAATTTTGAAATGGGCCTCATCACTCAAGATGATTTTTCGATGGGATTCCGAATCATTTTCATGCATTTCAAGGACCCAATCAGCAAAGACACGAAGTTGTTGACGATCGACCGGCTTAAGTTCTTGTGTCAACTGTACTTTATAAGCCTTAAGACCCAACACTTTATGCAAAATACGGTGTAATGACGTTTGTGGAATGCCTAATTCCAAAGAACGACGAGGAATGGACAAACCTGGGTTTTCTTCAACACTTTCGGCTACAGCAGCAATATTCTCGGCTGTTCTTGAGTGACGTGCACGGGTTTTATTCTTCATATCACTGAGTTGTCCCAACAGCTCAAATTTTTCCACCAATTTCTGTATTGCGGTCTGACAGGGTGCTTCACGACGAACCAAAAATTTTCGAGTTTTACGAACCGTCTCTGCCAAATTTTCACCATTTTTATAGTGAATTTTATTAATTTCAATGCGTTGTTAAAGCGTCTATCGTTCCATTTTTATTAATGGCGTAGTTTTTATTTTCAAATGTCAAAAAATGACAGCTTTGAAAGTGACATCTACTGAAATAGTGATCTGTTCAAAATAACACCTCTTATTAAAAGCCCTTTATGTACATATATATATATATATATATATATATATATATATATATATATATATATATATATATATATATATATATGTATATATATATAAATATATATATATACATATATATATATATATATATATATATATATATATATATATATATATATATATATATATATATATATATATGTATATATATATAAATATATATATATATATATATATATATATATATATATATATATATATATATATATATACGAGTATATATGTATATATATAAATATATATATATATATATATATATATATATATATATATATATAAATATATATATATATATATATATATAAATATATATATATATATATATATATATATATATATATATACTCGTATATATATATATATATATATATATATATATATATATATATATATATATATATATCTATGTATATGTATATATATATATGTATATATATATATATATCTATGTATATATATGTATATATATAGATATATATATATATATATATATATATATATATAAATATATATAGAAATATATATATATATATATATATATATATATACATATATATATATATGTATATATATATATATATATATATATATGTACGTATGTATATATATATATATATATAGTCCCGTGATATAGTTCGCGGCCGATAATTTTAATATTCCGGGAAAGTGAAAACGCACCGTCTTTTAAATTAAGTTAAAAGAGTTTATTTACTAAGAATGCACAATCATTTATCTCATTTTTTCTTATTTTACAAATAATTAAAATGTTATTATTATTGTAAAATCATTTTACAATACCCTACTAAAATCGCGTCCTGGCTGTCAGTCCGTCTGTGTGTCACACCACTTTTTCTCGCAAATTACATAAGCTACAAACATAAGATTTTGTAAGACGGTGCGAAGTGACGCCCTCTTTAAAGTTTCAACAAGAAAAAAATTTATAAGGTCTTTAAGGGGGGGGTCCCCCATATAGGGGAGTTGCCCCTGAAAAAAAGTTTTCGTCGCATGTAGGCACTATGGGTATCAAATGAAAGGTCTTAATGAGAACTTTTCAAAACAGGTCTTAAAATGACAAATTTTGCTTCGAGGGGTGCAGGGGAAGGGGAAATGTACGAAAATTTTGTGTCCCCCTCGCGATTGGACACCTTTGACCCGAAAAATCTGAAAAAAATCATGAATGGAGGCCTTTATGAGTACAACAACAACAAATACATTAGAAGTCGAAATTCACTCAATTTTGTTAGTAATAGTATGATATATCAATTTTACGGTTTCTTGGATAAAATCTTAATGGTACCCTTAAATTCAATGAAACTCATTACACTAATGACTATAAGATTAATCTGTCCTGAAAGTTTCATGAAGATCGAATAGTATTTAATGAAGTTATAGCGATTTGAATTTTCCTTTTTACAATGGAACAATATGCGCTGTATTACTATGGAAACATATGGCTATGAAACAATATGCGCTTTTTACCGACTCAGATACTACAGCTTTGTTAGGATTTGCATGAAAATTTCAGGAATGATAGGTATCATGAATTTCTTTGAGAATGCGCTCAGCTAGCGGTATTAGTAATCGTAAAGCAAAATGTTTCAAATGCGAAGGTTGAATAATTTTGATGTAGTTTGCCCCAACTTCAACGTTTAAGGCGCATGCTTTTAACACTTGATTCAACTGAATGAATGCCTGAATGCCTACAATTAATACTCATATGTGAAACAAGTCGAGGAGGCAGAAGAGGGCTCCTAGCAAATGGGCTTTGTATCCATTCTAGGATTCGAAAAAATAGGCCATGAATCGATGATTACAGTACAGGGGAGTGGCCGCTGAACAAAAATTTCATCAAAGGTAGCCGATATGAATATCAAATTAAAGTTCTTTATAATAGCTTTTCAAAACAATACTTAAACTGACAATTTTTCCTTCACAAGGGCAACAAATACCTTAGAAGTCGAAATTCGTTCAACTTTGTTAATAATAGTACATTTTATAAATTTTGCTTTTTTGCCTATAAAATCAAGATGGGACGCTTAAATTTCCCAGAATCTATAATCAAAATCTATATTTTAAGTTTTCTGAACAATAAACAGCTAAGTTACAGCCGATTGAATATCTAACAATTACAAGAACAGTAACATTTGATACTAGGGAGATACACGTTTGCAGCGGACCTAGACACTACAAATACTCGTATGTAGGAATTCCATTAAAAATTTTAGAAATGGTTTGTAATATTCATGTGTTATCATGACTAATCAAGCGGGGTCAAAACACTTGAAACGAAATAGTGGCGAGTTTAAAATCATAATAACCATAATAATTTTTCGAACTCAATTTATGGAATCTGTATATTAGTCAAGTTTTGATATGCAGGATATATTGTTTGATTTACGAATTGTTTTACAATACCCTTCTGGCAGGAGCATCCTCCTGCTACTTCAACTTGTTTGATCATGATGTTATGAACAGTTGCGTCAACAATTGCGACAGTAGCTCGCAGCATTGTTTGGATATGTAACTATATATATATATATATATATATATATATATATATATATATATATATATATATATATATATATATATATATATATATGTATATATATATATATATATATATATATATATATATATATATGTATATATATATATATATATATATATATATATATATATATATATATATATATAGATTGAGTTAAACTGACATGCGTTTGAAAGGTTACATTTGAGTCTACAATTTTCATACGGATAGTTTTGTATTTCGTTATTGGTGTCGAAAGTTGTATTCATTTAAAAATGAGTGAAATTTCTGAAAAAAATTCGTTATATTTTACAATATCAGTACGATCAAAGTGAGTATGCATCGCAGGCTCGTGAAAAAATTTGTGGTGTCTACGGTCAAGACTCTTTATCAAAAGCCACAGCCAAGAATTGTTTTGCTCGCTTTCGTTCTGGAAATTTTGATGTCAAAGATGCACCTCGCGCAGGTCGACCAATCACTGAAAAAGTCGATGCAATCTTAGAAAAAATTGAAGAAGACCGACACCTAAGCAGCCATGACATGGGTAAGGAACTGAATATCCATCACCGAATAGTTTTGAACCATTTGCTTAAGGCTAGATATACAAAGAAGCTCGACATTTGGGTGCCGCATGAATTAACACAAAACAAATTCCATTTGCGAAATGCTAACAAAACGCAACGAAATCGAGCCATTTTTGAAGCAAATCATTACGGGCGATTAAAAGTGGGTACGATACGAGAATGTTGTTCGAAAAAGATCATGGTCAAAAAAATTTGAATCATCACAAACGACTTCAAAGCCAGGACTATCACCAAATAAAGTTATGCTGTGTGTATGGTGGGATTGGAAGGGAATCATTTATCATGAGTTGCTAAAACCTAGCCAAACACTCAATTTGGCTCTGTACTGTCGGTGATTAACCAGATTGCAATAAGTGATTCAGAAAAATCGGCTAGAATTGATCAAAAGAAAGGGCGTTATCTTCCATCATGACAATGCCACACCACAATCATCTTTGATGACCCGGCAAAAGTTGATAGAGCTTGGCTGGGAAGTTTTGATGCATTCACCGTATAATCCAGATCTTTCACCTTCAGACTACCATTTGTTTCGGTCTCAGCGAAACTTCCTTAATGAAAAGAAATTCACTTCAATAAGGGACTGTGAAAATCACTTGGCCAAGTTTTTTGCCGATAAACCACAGAAGTTCTACACAGATGGGATAGTGGCTCCACCCAAGAAATTGGCAAAAGGTCATAGATAATAATGGACAATATGTACTTAAACAAAATTTATTTTAAATAAAAGAAATATTCCATCGATAAATTACAAAAAGGGCTCAATACTTTTTAGAATATCTAATATATATATATATATATATATATATATATATATATATATATATATATATATATATATATATATAAATATATATATACATATATATATATATATATATATATATATATATATATATATATATATATATACATATATATATATATATATATATATATATATATATATATATATATATATATATATAAAAATATATATATCTATATATAAAAATATATAAATATATATAATATATATATATATATATATATATATATATATATATATATATAAATATATATATATATATATATATATATATATATATATATATATATATATATATATATATATATATATATATGTATATAGTACATCCATGGAGTCCGCGTTGTGCAGTGGTTAGAGTAATCCTTACGTAAGCCGAGAAGGGGCAATGAGCTATCTCATCGGGGAACGACTGAAGGATATAGCCTACACGATGAAACAAACGACAACGGCCAGCGCCTGATTGACTTTGCATGTAGCAGAAATTCAGTCATACGTTTGACTTGCTTGCCACATCGACGCATTCATAAAATGACCTAGGTATCATCGGATGGCAACACACAAAACCAGATCGATCATGTTCTGATCCAACAACGTTGGGCCTCGAGCATACTTGACGTCCGTACATACCGAGGAGCCAATTGTAACTCAGATCATTACTTTATCCAATTTACCTATCGATGTCGCATGTCAAATGCATATTCGGCGAAGACCAGCCCGCTGCAAAAATTTGACATCGAAAGGCTCCAAACGGCGTTTATGGCCGAAAATTTCATGGAGACCCTCAACAACCAGATGGCTCCCATCTTATCAGATGCATCGTTAAAGACGAGCAAGGAACTCTGGATGGAAGTGAAAGCGGCTATTAAGACCGCGGCAGAACAGACAATCGGATATCAAGCGCGGCGCAAGATAAATGATTGGTTCGATGATGAGTGCCGGAATGCGTTAGATAAAACGAATCAGGCGTACAAAGAATACGTAGGTAGGAAAATCAGGACGAAGAGAGAATACTACGAAAATCTCCGAAGAGTAATTAGGATTAAGAAAATAAAACACCATGATGACCAATTGAGAAGTATAGATGCAAGCTTAGCGAGCAACAACACATGAAAAGCATAAAAAGAAGTGAAAAGCCTGAAACAGGGTTATCAGCCCAAAACCACGCTCTGTCGTGATGACATCGGCAATATCATCGCTGATGAAACCAAGATTAAGGAAAGATGGGCATCACATTTTAAGAACCTCCTTGATCCTCCGCATAGTTCCAGAGCATCGGAGCATATAGATGTCTGCGGAAAACCCCAACAACTCTGGATGAAGTTTGTTCCGCCATTAAAGCCCAAAATAATAATAAAGCGCTAAGCATCCATTGCTATCTCATGGATGGGGCTCATCAAATATGGTGGCAGTAGTGTTCATCAAGCTATTCACAAAGTAATCCAGCACATTTGGCAACAAAACATATTCCGAAGGAGTGGAGCCAATCAATTATATTCCCTATCCACCAAAAAGGTGACAAGCTACAGTGCGAAAATTATAGAGGCATATCAGTACTTTGTACGGCGTACAAAATATTTTCAAAGATCTCAGAAAATAAAATCGAATCATACGCCAACTGTATTATTGGGGAGTGGTTTTAGAGCAGGTAGACCGACGATAAACCAATTGTTTACAGTCAAGCAGGTACTTGAAAAGTGCTGGGAGTTCAACATAGACGTTCACCAAATTTTCGCTGACTTTAATCAAACATACGACAGTATGGATCGTAACGTACAGTACCAAATAATGCTTTGCTTTGGCATCCCAACCAAATTAGTCCGTCTTACCGAAATGACAATGACGTCGACGACCTCCCAAGTCCGCATCAATAACCAGCTCACCGATGCCTTTGACACAAATATCGGACTAAAGCAGGGAGATGGGCTGGCCCCATTGCTAATCAATTTGGCTCTAGAGTACGTCATAAGGAAGCAACCCGTCGAAACGCGAGGTACATTACTATTCAAGTCGAGTCAAGTAGTAGCCTATATTTACGACATAAACATTTTGTCACGGTCGTTAACAACTGCCAAAGAACTCTTTCGAAACTCAATGGCGAAGCAAAACTAGTAGCGCTACAAATCAACGAAAATTAAGCAAAGCTCATGATAAGTCGAGGAAAAATACTTCAAGTGCACAAAACATCACACTTGGCGAATAAAGTATCGAAAATGTTAGCGAATTTGTGTATTTAGGCGACAAAATAACAAAAATGGGCAATGAAAGAGACGAAATACGCCGGAGAATACAGTTCGCAAATAAAATATTTTTCTCTGTTCTGACGATCTTGAAGACCTGCTGCATACACAGGAAAACAAAGCTCCAAGTATACAAATCAGTGATAAGACCTGTGTTATGCTATGGGTGTGAAACATGGACCCTAACCCAAGCATCCGCAAATATATTGAACGCCTTTGAGTAACGGGCCCTTAGGCGAATAATCAGAGCGAAGCTAGACGGGAACCAATGGTGAATTCGATACAATCATGAGCTGTATGAAATTTTTGACGACCCGGAGGTCTCAACGATTTTAGGACTGCTGACCACATGAATCGTATGGACGAACAACGGATACCCAAAAAGGTATTCGTTGGGAGAACTGAAGGCCGGAGACCAGTTGGGAAACCGAAGAATCGCTGGTCTGACTCGGTCGACACTGATCAGACTTCGAAACTGGAGGACGCGGTCAATGGACCATGACAGTTGGAGGCGCTGTTTGCAGGAAGCAAAGGCCCGAGAGGGGCTGTAGTGCCAAGAAGAAGAAGAAGAGGCCGAACGGAACTCGTTTGAATCCCGTTGGTGACCACGAGGTTCGTTTCGAGTGATTCTTGGCACGGACCATAAGCCCGTTCAGCTATGATCATAACGGTATTAAAATCAGAACGAACCCCAGCTGGTTGGACCAAGCTTGGTACTGACCATATCATCTCGTCGATACACTCGAACATGATTGCGAGATACTTTAACAATTTCGTAAGGGACTCTAGTGCTAAGCAAAAAAACTTATATATATATATATATATATATATATATATATATATATATATATATATATATACATGTGTGTATATATATATATATATATATATATATATATATATATATATATATACATATACATATATATATATATATATATATATATATATATATATATATATATATATATATATATATATATATATATATATATATTGCGTTTTCCATTATCATCTACATATGAACGCACCCTTAAACTCAGAATAAACTGGTAGTGTCAAAACGTTAGTTAAAGTCAACGTTTTCTTCATGATAAAGTTGAAGAAACAGCAAAGTTTCGAGATCATTAAAAATTTCCACCAAAATTCTGAGTCGGTGCTCGAAACTTTAAGAACACTTCTCCAATTTTTGGACGTAATAATCGTCCCACTCGGCTGTGCGTGCTATAGTGGATAAGTTCGAGTGCGAATTTTCACTACGTTTCGGTGCCAAAAAGACATTGCTCCGCTCGTAGCGAACTAAAAACCGCAATCCTAAGTGCATAGATTCAAAATGAGCCAAATCAGTCGAATCAACGTCGTTCTTAAGAATTGGGCATCACTGAAACAAGATTGTGGCGTATTTTGCAATAATATCTTGGCCTACATGATTAGAAGCCGCATCAATAACCAACTCGCCGATGCCTTTGACAAAAATATCGGAATGAAAGAGGGAGAAGTGCTGGCCCCATTGCTAATCAATTTGGCTATAGAGTACGTCATAAGGAAGCTACCTCTCGATACGCGAGGTGCATTACCATACAACTCAAGCCAAGTAGTATGCGGATGATATCAACATTTTTTCACGGTCATGAACAACTTCCAAAGAACTCTTCCTGAAACTCTACAGGAAAGCTGAGCTAGCAGGGCTACAAGTTCATGCCAATTAAGCACAGTTCATGATGCACGACTGTGATTGGCCCGAATTTTTTCGTAGATGAAGACGGCTATCATGTTACCTTAAGTGGAGAGCGCTACCGTGTTACGTAGGAAAATTATTTGTAGCCAGTGTTTGATGAAATTGACACCAACGACATATGGCTTCAACAAGACATTACCAATAGCCACACAGCACCCCTCACAATCAATTTATTGAAAGGCAAATCTGGTGATCGTGTTATCTCAAAAAATGGACCGGTCAAATGTCCGCCTCGTTCATGCGGTCTAACACCATTGTGTTTCTTTTTGTGAGGCTTTGTCAAATCACTGGTCCATGCCAACAAGCCGGTAACTTTACTCGAGTTCAAAGATCACATCCAACATGAAATTGCCAACATTCCGGTCGATATGTGTGCCGGAATGATGGAAAATTGGATCCAAAGAATCGACCGCTGTAAACGGGCTCATGGTGGTCATATGTCATATGGAAAACCCTTGAAAAACTAAAAGCTCATGTGGGGACTTTTGTCCCCCAGCGGACTTTGGTCCCCCGGCGGACTTTGGTCCCCCATAAAGTGACGGATAGAGAAGTGTACCAACCAACTAGCCAGGTGGGGAATAAAATGCCATTGGCGGAACAAAATTCAACCAAGTCGAAGCGCTGATAGTGCTGTACTTAGTCTTTACTTGTCATGGAGCCAAAAAAACAGCCTGGGATTGGATTAGACTAATGATAACGACTTTCGCAACTTATGAAGGACTATTCTTTTGCAACTTTGATTCTTATATCATTGAATGGACTAGGTCCACTGCAACAACTTCTTGATGAGATAAAACAAGTTGGGTAAACAGACCAACGCTCCTGTCAGAAGGGTTTGCTATTCAATTTACAAAATGCAGTCACCAGATTGAATAAAATCAAGAAGCATGTCAATGACGATTTTATTGGAGAAAATATGAAATTCGAAGATCATACTATTATTAACAAAGTTGAGCGAATTGAAACTTCTGAGGTTTTTGTTATTGTTATACTCATAAATATCTCCCTTGATTATTATTTCAGATGTCCATTCGCGAGGGAGGAAAAACATTTTTCATGTGCCCCCCCTGATGCAAATACTGACAGTTTAAGAACTGTTTTGAAAAGCTCCCATGAAAACATTCATTTCATACTCATATCGGCTACGTTTGAAGAATTTTTTTTCAGGGGCCACTCTCTTATCATCGATTAATGGCCAATTTTTTCGAACCCTAGATTTGTTACGAAGCCCTTTTGCTAGGAGCTCTCTCCCGCCTCCTTGATTTGTTTCCCTTATGAGCATTAATTGTAGGTACTCATCTTCAGTCATTCATTAAATTGAATCAAGTGTTCAAAGCATGCACCTTCAACGTTGAAGTTGGGAAAAAATAACTAAAACAAGTTGAGTAAGCAGGAGGGTGCTCCTACCAGAAGGTCTTTGTAAACATCCTAGGGTTAGAAACAAGTTTTCTAATGGCGTGAATCGATAACTTGAATTATTCATCCAATACTTAGATATGAAATCGTTCAAATTTATACAGAAGATACACAGTTTCTTTCATAAGCACAGTGCAGCCGCCATTTTAATCTAGCTTAAATGATTTTTCTGAATGCTCGGCCGATTGAACATGTTCAAGTTAAACACTATTCCTTAAATTTTCATGAAAATTGAAAGAAAATAAAAGTGCCTAAGTCAATTTAAATATATATACAGGGTTTTCCAATAAGAGGTGTTATTTTGAATAGATCTCCTGATTTAACACCTTGCGACTTCTTCCTTTGGAGCCACGTGATAGAGAAGGCCTATGCCAATAGCCCAGCGTCGATTCAAGATCTCAAAGATGAAATTCGTGAGGCTGTCGAGGACATAGGGCAACCACTTTGCGATTTGGTTATGGAAAATTTCATGAAGAGGATATGGTCCTGTAAGCGTGTCGTAGTGGTTATTTGCTCAATGTTAATCATTGCTATTAACGGCATATCTTCTTCTTTATAATGAAATAAAGATTCTATCATTTGTATTAAAAAAAAATGGCATTTTTCTTTTAATATCAAAATAACACCTCTTATTGGAAAACCCTATATCAACGATAAACACGTGTTATTATTGGTATAATTCCATATAATAGAAATGGCTATAACTCACTTGATTATGATTCGATCTCAATTAAATTTTGTGAGCATATATATCTTATGTAAGTCTATATAATTGCGAAATTTCAAGAAGTTTAAAGGTACCGTTTTGATTTTATGGGTAAAAATGTAATATCTACAAATCATACTATTATTAACAAAGTTCAGTGAATTTCAATTTCTAAGGTATTTGTTGCCCTTGTACTCATAAAGGTCCACGTTCGTGATAATTTTCAGATTCTCGGCTGAAAGGTGTCCAATCGCGAGGGGGGGGGGGGTGACACAAATTTTGGGTACATTTTGCCTTCCCCTGGACCCGATAATTCATAAAATGATTTTTTCATTTCAGATTCTAAAACTCCTAACCAAGACCTTTCATTTGATACCCCACTCGACTACCTTTGATGAAGAAAATTTTTTAAGGGCCAATTCGTTATTAGGGGGGACCCCCCTTAAACATTTTTTAAATTTTTGTTAAGGCCTTAACTTTTGAGAGACCATCATTTTTGACCTTTTCACAAAGTTTGAGCATTCGAGCTTCTATAGTTTCTGAGGAAATCAGCTGTGACGCACGGACAGACGGACAGACGGACAGACGGACGGACAGACGGACAGACAGGTCGCGAACCTAGTAGGTCTTTGTAAAAACAATTTTTACAAGTACCTAAAAATTATTCAATCTTCGCATTTGAAACAGCTTTTTTTTGTTTTACGATTACTGATACCACAAGCTGAACCGATTCTCAAAGATATTCATGACACCTATCATTCCTGAAATTTTCATGCAAATCCTAGCAAAACTGTAGTGTCTGAGTCGGTAAAAAGCGCATGTTTTTCCATAGCCATATGTTGCCATAGTAATACATGCAGCACATTCTGTTCCATAGTAACACAGGAAAATTCAAACCGCGATAACTTCGTCAAATACTATCCGATCTTTATGAAACTTGCAGGGTAGATCAATCTTATCAATAGTCATCTGCGTACTGAATTTAAGGGTACTGTTAACATTTAATTCAAGAAAACATAAAATCGATAAATCATACTATTACTAACAAAGTTGAGTGAATTGCGACTTCTCACGTATTTGTTGTTGTTGTACTCATAAAGGCCTACATTCATGATTTTTTTACAGATTTTTTGGATCACAGGTGTCCAATCGCGAGGGGGGGGACACAAATTTTTCGTGTATTTCCCTCCCTGTGCACCTTTCGATGCAAATTTTGCCAAAGTAAGACCTGTTTTGGAAAGTTCTCATCAATACCTTTCATTTGATACCCATATCGGCTACCTTTAATGAAATTTTTTTTCGGGGGGTCACTCCCCTATATGGGGAGACCCCCCTTAAATACCTTATAAAATTATTTTTGTTGTTGAACTTTGAAGAGAGCACACACACATACACCTACATACAAAATTTGATGTTTCTAGCTTAGGTAGCTTCCGAGAAAAACTGCTGTGACACACGGACGGACGGACGGTCGGACGGTCGGACGCACGGACAGATGGACAGGCTGGTCGCAAAACTAGTAGAATAGAATAGAATCAACATACTTGCAGTGCAATAAACAAGATGGCTTGATGAAAACCCATTTCACATGAAAATGAACACCGTATTAAAAGGAATCCAGGAAGCGAAGGCCCGAAAGGGGCTGTAGTGCTAAGAAGAAGATTAAAAGGAATCTTGGTTTTCCATTCTTTTTTTAACACAACCAAGTAATCTCAAAAGAAACTGAAATATAATCACTTTTCTTCATTTTATTTCTTTCACTCTTAAATATTTTAAGAAACTCGCCGCTTGTTTTATTGGATAGCGTGTCACTGCCTTCAACTTTTCCGTCTTTTCCGTTCCTATTTCAACCTAAACTTAAGACTGATGTGTGCTCAAATGATTGTTCATATTATGACTATTGCTATTTTGGTGGACATGAGTTTTTAGTACGTATGGAATCGATAATTAAACAACAGAGGTGACTAATATGTTCTTTTCCAGGCGTTTTGAAAACAATTCAGTAACACTGTGGAAACGGTTGGAAAGAACAAATAAAGGGTGATTCGCTTTGAGGTTTGATTTTCAATAGGCTTTTTTGACAGATCATGCGTGACACTTGTCAAACTGTAATCTAATTTTTACTCAGTACTGTTTGATAAATCATCAACTACGTATCTAAATTATCCAGTTGTATTACAAAAATCACCAGTCTGTGAGAAATATTTTCCGTGCTTTTAGAACAACTTATGGTGTGCATCGTTGACTTACCAAAATTAAGAACCTGATTTCACGGTTTGGACCAGCGAATTGGCCGCCTAGATCATGTGAAATCACACATTTTGATTATTTTCTTTGGGTTTACACGGAGTCTCTGGTCTTCAGGGATAAGCCAGCGTCAATCGATGCTTGGAAGCCAATATTAATCGTGTCATTCGTGAGATACCAATTGCTATGCTGGAAAGCGTCATTTATAATTGGACCCTCAAGATGGACCATTTACGGCGTAAGCGCGGTAAACATTTAAACGAGATAACCTTTAACAAGTTGAGTAGACAGAACTACGCTCATGTCAAAAGAGTTATGTACTTAACCGACAATATGTGGATAAATAGAACGATTTAATTCAAGAAAAACTTGTATGATATACACAACAAATATACTCTTGCTTTAAAATCATTCCATTTTGACCAGCCAACATTTGGTTCCAATATTATTAAAACAATTGACTGACCTGAATCTTAAATGTATTTTTGTTATTCATTTTATCTGGAAATGTAGTATCTCGTTGGATGAAAAGCCCATGTAGTAGAAAAAGCGTATATGATTTTTGTAATCGGAGGAAACTCAAATGGCTTTAAGGTCAATAAATTGTATTGAAACGTATAGAATAAAATGATAATTTAAATAACTACTTAAATGGCTGATTTCATCCAATTTAATGATACTAATACAGTTTTACTAACAAAAATGTGAAATCATACTATTATTACAAAAGTTCAACAGATTTCAACCTCCTAGTTATTTGTCATTGGATGTAGCTTCCTGATTTTTAGGGCGTTCTGAAGGAAATTTTGCAAAAACCTGCTAGTTTTCCATTCTTTCTGCCTGGGTGGCCATCTGTCCGCTCGTCCGTCTGTCTGTTCATCTGTCCGTCGATCTGTGCATCAGAAATAATTTCTTCCGAAACTATAGAAACTACAAAGCTCAAATCAGAAATGCTGGTCTCTTAAAAGTTTAGGTCTTATCAAGTTTATCAAAATTTCCCCCTTATAACGTTGAGGCCCTTGACAAATTTTTGCATTAAATGCAGTCGGGTAGGGTATCAAATGACAGAACGTGGTACTTTCAGAATCTAAAAAAATAAGCTATTTTTGCATGAGGACTCCAGGGGGAGGCAAAATGTGTGAACAATATTTGTGTTTCCTCCCCTCGCGATTGGGCATCTTTGAGCCGGAAATCAGAAAAAAATCACGAAGGTTTTAAATTTTACATTTTCCCCCAAAAATCGAAACGGTGCCCTTAAACTTCTTGAAGTTTTACATTATGTAGGTTGATATAAGACCCTTATGCGTACGAAATTTCATGAAATCAAATCAGAATCAAGTGAGTTATCACCATTTCAATTGTATGGAGTTACAAGAACAATAAAACATGTTGATAGTTAACCTATATTTCAAATCGACCAAGACTCTCTTATTTTCTTCAGGTTTTCATGAAAATTTTAGGAATAGTGGTTTACTTGAATATGTTCAATGAGCTCGAGCATTCAGAAAAATTATTTAACGTGGAACAAAATCGTGGTTGTCAAGTGCTTATGAACGAAACTTTGCATCTTTTGGGTAAATTTGAACGATTTCTTAAACAAGTATTGGGTGAATAATTCAAATCATCGATTCATGGCATCAGAATTTTTTTCGAGCCTTAGAATGGTTAAAAAGCCCCTCTGTTGGGAGGTCCCTCGTGCCTCCTTGACTTGTTTCACATGTGAGTATTAATTGTAGATACTTATCTTCAGTCATTCATTAAATTGAATCAAGTGTTAAAAGCATGTATTTTATCTTAAACGTTGGGGAAAAATAACTCAAAATTGTGCAATTTTCTCATTTAAAACAGCCGGCGTTTTGTTTAACGATTATTGATACCACTAGCTGAACCATTTCTCAAAGATATTCATAATACCTATCATTCCTAAAACTTTTAGTGTCTGAGTCGGTAAAAAGCGCATATTGTTCCATAGCCATATGTTTCCATATTAATACAGCGCACATTGTTCCATATTAATTCAGGAAAATTCAAACCACTAAAACTTCGTTTAATATTATTTGATTTTTGTGAAACTTTCAGGGCAGATCAACCTTATAATTTTATTGAATTTAAAGGCAACGTTAAGATTTTATTCAAGAAAATGTAAAACTAATAGATCATACTATTACTAACAAAGTTGAGTGAGCTTCGAGTTCTCACGTATTTTTTTTTGTTGTACTTATAAAGCCCTACATTCATGATTTTCTCCAGATTTTTCGGATGAAGCGGGCCAATCACGAGGGGGTATGCAGAAAGATCGGAGCTTTCCCCTTGCTTAGCCCCCCACGGAGCCGGTAGGGCAATTTTAAGACTCGTTTTGAAAAAATCTCATGGAGACCTTTCCAACAACTCCTACCTACCTACCGACCAATGGTGAAAAAAAATTGTTCAAGGGTCACCTCCCTATATAGGAAGACCCCCCTTAAACCCCTTTGAAAAAGTTTTTCACCTTTGAACTTTCAAGAAGTCACCACTTCTGACATTTACACAAAATTTCATGGCTGTAGCTTAAATAGTTTTAGAGAAAAACTGCTGTGGCATACAGATGGACGCACGGGCGGACAGATAAATGGAAACAGGTCATGATTGCAATAGGGTTTTGTGTTTTAGTACAAAACCCTAAAAAATTAAACGTTCTTTCGATTTACAATGAAAATTTTGCTATAAAATTCCATTTATGCCTCTTATTTGAGACTAAAAACCAAACCTCAATATAAATCACCGTATAGTAACAGAAGTGTAACGGATAAAGCAATTTTATTTCTACCACAGTTTTAAAATGCAGACTTGATTGCATGAAAACTACTTGTATTGTTTGAATATATTCCAAACCAATGAAAACAGTTTTCATCATCTTAGTATTTACATTTCCCTAACTCCCCCACTTGGTACTAAAAATTAATGTTGTTTTTTCTTTCTTTTTTAAACACAATCAATTAACCTCAAGAAACTTTTCTTAAATTTTATCTTTCATGCTTGAATTTTTGAGGAAAAAAAAGAAAATAGGATATCCCAATAATAACAGAAAATATTTCAATTAGCGATAGTATGGATTAAAGCAAAGAAAAATCGTGATGCTTTTGCTCGGTTGCAAACTTGGGATGGGTCAACAGCCACAAGAGAGGAATGACCAAAGACATATAAATAAATGGACGAGCAACAAGAATCTGTGTACTCGTCCATGTGGGAAGCAAATTTATCACATAAATAAGTTATAAATAACTTACGCTCTCGAAACTATACGAGTATGATTCCCTCTGCTTCTCCTTCCCCTTTGTTTCCAGACAGTTTTTTCTTTCCTCTCTTCAGAAGATTCACTTCCCCCACTGACACATAAATAAGTTATAAATAACGTACGCTCTCGAAACTATATGATTCCCTCTGCTTCTCCTTCCCCTTTGTTTCCAGACAGTTTTTTCTTTCCTCTCTTCAGAAGATTCACTTCCCCCACTGACACCCGCGCACACCGACAAAAATTCATTTCGTAGAGGTGCGAAACCGGCGAGAAAACTCATGTGTCAACGCCGATGGAAAATTCGCAAGTTTTTAATGAAAACAGTGAACTAAAGTGCCAATTTCGTACACGCAATCTTCAAAGTTAAAAACCTTTTAAACGTGAACATGTTTCGGAGTGAATAATGTGTAAAACCAAAAGCATATCACTTCAAACCTCAACTTCACACAACTTTAGGGAAGGTTGCTAATTGCTTCGGCTCTCGCGACTGGTTGCGGATCCAGTACTCTCTATATCTATGGGAATGACTCAAAGTGACAGAAGTGGACATACTAGTACAAAATTCTGCAGACAGGGGCAATAAAACAGGTGCGATGTTTAATGCATCCCAAAAAGCAATCTCAAGATTAATAGAATACATTAATGCTGGCACAATCAAAAGGTGAATCAACTGAGTTCGATTATTGAATTGATCCAAGGCAGTAACGTATTCTAATACGTCAGCCTTATGACATGATGCCATCGACATTGGCGCGCATCAAATAAAGATACAAACCAAGGTCACAGACAAAGTCAAAAGCTCCCACGCTGAGAATGCGAGCACTTGCATCACTGTCTAATAAACCCTTCAATTTACGTCCCTTAATGCTAATCTCAGCATAAGGCCATTTGTCCTCGGGCGATGTCACAATTTCTCGCTTAAAAAACCGTCGCCTGATAAAATTTTTCCATAATATATGGTATCGTGACTTCAAAGCTGACCATTTGCGGTTAAGCTTGCGGTCAGAATCAAAGTCAGAAGTCTCATCCATGGAACTGCTTGGATTAAATTGGACCTCAAGCAGTGACGTCTGTGTGGAACGATCTACAGACCTCGGTGACTGAATTCCAATTTTCTAAGAAAATGATCGCAAAGAGACAGCCGGCTGCGAAGCAGACTGAATCCTAATCTCTGCTCTGGTACGGTAGACACCGGACTGGTAACATGAATCAAAACCAGCCAAAAAAATTTCATGTAGATGCACGGAATTGACTTGACACATCTGAACTGGATGTTGACGCTTTTTCATTTCCAGCTTTTTGTCATGTAGTTTCAAATCGACGACACCTTCTGATGAGCTCGCGAGGATTGAGAAGGAGACGCTCCTGTAGTCAGAGATTTATATTCATGAAAACTAGGTCTCGCAGATCCATGTCGTTAATTGGAGTCCTAAGTTGGAGAGCCATCGTTTCAATAGATTTAAAGAATTCTATGAACCACTCGCGGGATCTTTGATTGCGAGCGAACATATTTTCCCAAATATGAGCGTCATCAACCCGAGATCCGAACCACTCAATGATTTTGCATTTCAGCTGACTCCAACTCAAGTCTCCATAAAGCTTACGCATCTGCCAGCCCCATTTTTCAGCACATCCTTGCAGGAGGACATGTAGGCCCGACAATAGCTCACACTCTGAGACACCATAGCTTTGAGACAGGGTACTAATGCAAACTACAAACTAGCGAGCATCCATTCCACCAGAGCCACAATTAAACCTGAAGTCCCATTTACGCATGGGGAGAAAAGTTTCAACAGTCTCAAGTGTCTAGCCATTACTCTGGAACGGAAGTTGTGAAGGAGAATTAGGTGAATCTGGAAAAGAGCATAAGGAAAGCACGTGAAATTTTCATGTTGATCTCGTGGATCATATTGTGTATGTGGAAGCATGGTGGCAATCAAAATTATTAAAAATCTACAGACAATCTAAAAAATTATAAGAAACAATTTACAGAAAGACCATACAGACGTTCAAATGAATTAACAAAAAGCAGATGGATAGACAAACCATCAGATAAATATACAACTTTTTAAAACGCGATAAACCCTAAGACAAAAGTATTAACTTAAAATTCTTTATGTAGCTAAACCTATTTAAATTTGCAAAAAATCCCCGTTGGCAGCACCAGCCGGAAAGGTAAATTTCTCGTATGTAGCGTAAAGTTTCGAAAAAGAATTTGGCTTACCTACTACTAAACTTCTTTCTGCAATTTTGGTAGTACCACATGGGTATTTATTAACGTAAAAAAAATCTGGCCACGTTCGTTTTAAGAAACCTTTTATCGGGGCGCAAATATTTTGCTAATTAAATTGAGTTCCATGCGTATGGATTACATATTGTTGTAAACATATAAATACCGGTTTCGCCCTTCTCGCATCTGCTGTTTACACAGTTCACAGTGGTAACCACACAAAGGCTTAAATAGCTCGAATAGTTAATTTCAAAAGATTTCCATAAAAGTTTAATCAGCACTTGCATTGCCATTAATATATACATTTCAATTTTTTTCTGAACTGTGAGGGCCGTCATTTCGATTTTTATTGAAATCGGCTGCTAAAAATATTAAGCTGTAAATTTTCGACTGTTTTATTTGTCATTCGATTTGCATAATCAAATTAAATTAACTTGCCTTAATAACTTATAATTTCAAGTTTCAACGGAATCTGTTGAGAACCTTGGCTGCTAGAGGGCTACAGAAATAAAAAAAATTGTATGCCATCCGCCTGTATGGGGAGACCCGCCTGTATGGGGAGACCCCCCTTAAATACCTTAAAATATTTTCTTGCACTGCAAATTTCAAGAGGCACCACTTTTGACCCACGTAGAAAATCTCCTCATTCTAGCTCATGTGGTTTGCGAGAAAACTTGTTATGACGCACGAACAAACGGGCGGAGGGACGGACAGACAGACAAGTCGCGATTTTATAATTTTTTAGGGTATTGTTAAAAATATTATACAATATCTTAAAAATGATCTGGTTTATAAGTTCTTTCAAGTAAAGTCATTTAAAACGTTTCAATGAAAAATATTCATTATTTCAGTTGGCACTAAAATAGCGAATTGCGCTTGCCTTCAGACCTTTGGGGACTGCCGTTTTGAATGCATGTATTTGATTTTGGATTATTTTAAATCTTTGTATGCTAGGACCTCATCAATCAATTTACTATCTCGTTCAAATAGGAGTTTCACTCTAGACAGGGCAAAATAATTCAATTTTTAAAGAAAATCGCAGCTAAAAATATTAGGCTTTAAATTTTTGACTTTTTTATTTTTCATTCAATTTTAATAATTTCCTGCAAAAGACAAGAACATAGTACAGGGATTCATAATCTCAAGTTTCATCAAAATCCGTTGGAAAATGTGACCGCTAGAGGGCCACAAAAACATGAAAAAAACGCATATTTAAACGGCCGCCATTTTGAAATTTGCACATGCATGATCACCAAAATATCAAAGACTGTAGGCGTAAGTAATGTCTATCTTGAAACCAAGTTTCATATATATCGGATCAAAATTGCGACTTTTAAAAGCCTTTGAAATTTCGACTTTCAACTGGCCGCCATTTTGTTTTTTGCAACCTGACCTCCAGTTTTTTTACGTAATTCTTTAGATACTTATAATTTCTATCGAACTACCGAGTTTCATGAAAATCTGTTGAAAGCTTTGACCACTATTACAACAACAAAATTTTGCACGTTTTTTGACCTTTGAGCGGCCGCCATTTTGTTTCTGCCGTACCGACTTTGTATTTTTTATTGTGAGATTCATCACATACTTCAATGAACCTTTGTACCAAATTTCATCCAAATCGGAGCTACACTTCGGTCAGCACAGAAATCGCGATTTTTCGTCTAAAATGGCCGCCATTTTGTTTTTGCCCGGCCGATATACATAGCTGGTTCACGAACTCAACCGAGACAATTACCCAATACACCTTTCCTCAAAATTTGGTGAAAATCGAAGCAAAATTGCAACCTCTAGCGTGGTCACAAATTTCGTTATATCCCATATATATATATATATATATATATATATATATATATATATATATATATATATATATATATATGTATATATATATATATATATATATGATGCTCTCCGCAATAGGTAAATTTCTCTCGAGAAATTTCCCTAATAATTCTAATCAAAACTAATAACTAATTGAACTAAAATCCAAACTCAATCACCGAACTACAAGTAAAATTACTCAAAACTAAAAACAACCGTAAAAGAAACTATCCTAGATACCAAATGAAAATTTATTAACTGCAACTAAATTAAAACACAATTAAAACTCCTAATCAATAAAATCGAAAAATTTAAATATACAGAATCACCGGAGAAGGAAACAAGTTGGGTAAACAGACCTACGCTCATGTCAGAAGGGTTTTGTATTCAATTTACAAAATGCAGTCACCAGATCGAATCAAATCAAGAAACATGTCAAAGACGATTTTATTGGAGAAAATATGAAATTCGAAGATCATACTATTATTAACAAAGTTGAACGAATTTCGACTTCTGAGGTTTTTGTTTTTGTCATACTCATAAATATCTCCCTTGATAATTATTTCAGATATCCATTCGCGAGGGAGGAAACACATTTTTCATGTATTTCCCCCCCCCCCCTGTGCCCCCACTGAAGCAAAAACTGACAGTTTAACAACTGTTTTGAAAAGCTCCCATGTAAACTTTCATTTCATACTCATATCGGCTACGTTTGATGAATTTTTATTTTCCAGGGGCCACTCTCCTGTACTGTTATCATCGATTAATGGCCAATTTTATTAATTGTAGGTACTCATCTTTAGTCATTCATTAAACTGAATCAAGTGTCAAAGCATGCACCCTAAACGTTGAAGTTGGGAAAAAATAACTCAAAATTATTCAATCTTCGCATTTAAAACAGCCACTATTTTGTTTTACGATTACTGATACCACTAGCTGAACCGATTCTCTTGTTCCATACCCATACAGGTATGTTGCCATAGTAATAAATGCAGCGCATATTGTTCCATAGTAATACAGGAAAATTCAAACCGCGATAACTTCGCTAAATATGATTCAATCTTTATGAAACTTTCAGAATAGATCAATCTTATTAATAGTCATCTGTGTACTGAATTTCATTGAATTTAAGGGTAAAGATTTTATTCAAGAAAACATAAAATCGATAAATCATTCTATTACTAACAAAGTTGAGTAAAT
Organism: Odontomyia ornata; assembly: GCA_963969285.1. Classification (NCBI taxonomy): domain Eukaryota; kingdom Metazoa; phylum Arthropoda; class Insecta; order Diptera; family Stratiomyidae; genus Odontomyia; species Odontomyia ornata. The sequence continues at coordinate 190,372,633 of OZ017738.1, forward strand.
TGCGACTTCTAACGTATTTTTTGTTGTTGTACTCATCAAGACCTACATTCTTGATTTTTTTCAGATTTTTCGGATCACAGGTGTCCAATCGCGAGGGGGGGGGGGGCGGACACAAATTTTTCGTGTATTTCCCCTCCCTGTGCGCCCCTCGAAGCAAACTTTGCCAATCCAAGTTCGCAGCAAGATACCCATATCGGCCACCTTCAATGAAATTTTTTTTCGGGGGGTCACTCCCCTATATGGGGAGACCCCCCTTTTATAATTTTTTTTTTATATTTGAACTTTGAAGAGAACACCACTTTACACCTACATACAAAATTTGATGTTTCTAGCTTAAGTAGTTTCCGAGAAAAACTGCTGTGACGGACGGACGAACGGACGGACAGACAGACGGACAGACAGGACGCGATTTTAGAAGGGTTTTGTAAAATTATTTTACAAAACCATAAAAAGCATAATCAAGCTATGGTGGAGCTATGAACTTAAAACTAAAGAGTGGAGGTGAAACGAATCAAAATTAATAAAAAAATTCACGTCTCAAAATGATCCTCCCTGGAAGGGAAAGAAAAAAATTAGGTTACTCATTGGAAAAGTGGGATTAATATTTAGACAAAACACTGAGCAGAGAAACCACAACAGTGCTTAGAATTACTTTGGAATCTGCAACAAATCCCACTAAAACTGTAACCACAAAAGGCCGACCATGAGTTCATTATGGAACATTAGGGACTTAATAATAGCTCGGACAAGAGTCGCGAAAATCCCAAAGCCACCACCAAAAAAAAATGATAGAAAGGCCGACAGCTTTGGCTGATTCCAAGTGTTTGATCTGAGTCCAACTATCCCGTGCAGGAAGATATAGCCAAAGCCTTAAAATTCGGTTGATTCCAACCAACACCTGCACTGCCAAAGCATGACTGCTATCATAGTCGGTGAGGATTGTAAAATACATAAACGCCAACACGGCGTTCGCCACTGCGACTGCAGCGATCAAAAATCTATGAAAAGAAATCATTAGCTACTTGAAAATCGTCAAACAAGTCGTGACGAAAACTGCAAGTCAATCATTTAAACATAATTAAAATCATTAAATCAAAGATTATAACTAAAATCGTCAAAACTAGAAGAGAGAAAAAAATATTTCCCTGGAATACACATACCACTATTCAAGTCAAGTACTCGAGGCACTCAAGCCCATCGGGACTAACAATTAAATTCAAAACTAAAATAACTAAAAATAATTAAGAAATTCAAATGACAAAAAATAAAACCAACAAAAACCGTTTGGGCGCCATTCTGATATACAACCACGGAAGTCTCCGCAATCGCAGACATTTAAGTTTGGCAGAGTATTATTCAAACCGGGGTGGCATACTGACGCCAGCTAGTCCTCATTCGTATCGTGGGTCTTCCAGGGAATCTTCTGCCCATGCTGGGCCACCTCACGCACAAGGACTTATACGAAGAGGAGAAGAAGGATTGAGGGGATTCCTTTCTAGAAATGAAGAGATATTATTATTTAAAACATACTGAACATTTTCATTTAAACTAAAAAAAATCCACGATTCTCTGAAATTTAAATAAACAAACACATTACTTTAAGTATCAATTTACACCCACTTTTTTCCAAAAAATAAGAACTAAATTCAAAAACAATTAAAAATATCTGCTAAAATCAGCTGTTGAAAATAATGATACTACAAATAATCTACTATAGGAGTCCGAAATTTTATCTTTGTATGAAAAAAATATATAAAAATTACTCAGCGCTTATACTTTTGCCGAGCGCTCTGCAACTGCAAGGGGGGCACTAAAAAAAATAATGCATTTATTTCTTTTTTATTTAACACATCCAAAAGAAACTGAAATATGGAAACTTCTTTTAATGGTTGTCTTTCATGTTTGAACGTTTGAAAAAATTCGCCGTTTGTTTCATTAAATAGCGTATCACCGCCTTCAACTTTGAAATGTAAACAGTTCATGTGTCTTTTCCGTTCTTATTTCAACCCAAACTAAAGACTGATATGTGTTTAAATTATTTTTCAAATTATGACTATTACTATTTTGGTGAACACTTGTTTTAAATACTTATGGAATCTGTGATTAAACACTAGATGTGACTACTATCGTTGTGGAACCCACTTAATCGGTTCTTTTTCAGTTGTTTTGAGAACAATTCAGTAGAACAAAAGAGTATCGAATCCAGCAATTTCACTTCAACCACAACTTTAAAATGCACACTTGACTTAATGAAAACTATATACTTCTATTGTTTGAATATATTCCAAGCCAATGAGAACAATTGTCATTATCTTAGTTTAGACATTTCCCTCATACTTGCTACTAATTTCCCTGAATTTTAAACAAAACTTCGATTCATTGCTCAGTAAACTGAACCCGTTGTTTGTATACTTGTATGTCATATGTTTTTTTGTATATTCTTTCAAAACTTGTTGACAATGATCATGCAAGTACAGAATAATTTCTTCCATTTACACTTGCCATCACTAGTGATCCATTCAAGCACTTTTCCCACTTCAACCACTTTTAGGATCTCAATTGCTTTGAGTCACTTCTCATTTTATGCATATTGATTTGTGTAAGCACGATAATACCAAAAAATGTTTACACTTCTGCTATCCATTCACTCTCAATAATATTTCGCGCAGAACCCTTGAGCGTCTCAACCAGACATATCTTCACCCGACTCTAGATATCATCTATCTACCTAACCGTCTCAAATAACCTGATCTCGCAAACCTTTTTTCCCCAATAATTCGCTGCCACTCGGATTTCACGCAATTGAAGTTCATTTCACTTCAATCCCGTTCCCTCTGTTAATTTTTCATACTTTCTCCAATTTCAATATTTGCAATTGCATATATGGTGATTTGCATATAACTATGGTAATGCTTAGCTACACGGAAATCATCATCATTTACATTTGACGAAGCTGAAAAGATTTTTGCCCCTGGGAGAATTTGAGCCCACGGTCCAAGTAGAATCCCGGATTGGGAGTCTAATGCGTTACTACTATCCAATAGTCAACTTCAATTGAGGCATGCACTAGAAAGCTTTCATCAATATTACCGAAATGAGCAAGTTTGTATAGGGATTAGGAGGTACGGTTATGTTATGGTTATTGTCCCATTACAATGAATGCATAGGAGCAACAAGATGCAATAAAAATGAAAGTCATTAAGGGGGAAAGGAAAAATAAGATTATTTCTTAGCAAAAATAATAAGAAAATAAGATTAATAAGAAAAAGCAATTGTATTTGCAGAAGAGAAAATAGGATATTTTAATAATAACAGAAAATATTTCAATTGGTGATCTTGTGGATTAAAGCAAATAAAAATGAGAAAGTATTTTATGATGTGTGGGCGTCCATTAGAAACAATATCATTAAGCATCTAAGTTAATGAACAAGAGAATGCTGGCACCCTCGGAATTCGCAACAATATCCAGAAACACTCGCACATTAATTAAATCGACAATGTTCTACATGCGCTTATTCCACGGCGCTGTTTGCGATTCAGAACACTTTAATATAAGCGTTAAATTCTGATGCTCCATCTCCCAGAGCTATAAACAAGGAAGCTCAGCTATATACAATAGCAAAAGATGCAGTAACAGAAGCAGCTGAAGGGACCTTAGGGTTACGACCAAAGAAAAGTAGCAACGACTGGTCCGACGAAAAATACAAGGAAGCGGTTGAAAAAATGAATCAGGTGTACAAAAAATACAATCAATGACTAACTTGGAAACAAGAAGAACACTATAACAGCCTCCAACGATAAGCCAAAACCGTATGCCGAAGAAAGAAATTACCAACCGTCAACACCAAGATCCAAGTCTTTGCAAAAGTGAAGAATGATCAATTGTAGATACCGCAGTTGAAATTAAATACAGATTCCGCAATATCTCCAGTAGTAATTTGAAGGATCCTGAACAAATACTGAGTTTTCAATGCAGACGGTCTATAATATATCAAAAATTATCGGCTAAGCAGGCGCTTGAGAATCGCTGGGAATATAACATCGATTATCACTTACTTTTTGTAGACTTCAAGCAGGCATACGACAGTGTTGAAAGAAATGCGCTGTATAAACAATGCTTAGCTTTAGCGTTTTAACAAAGCTAATCCACATGGTTAAGGTCGTGATGCTAAACATTCAGTCCCAGGTCAAGCTTAACTTCAAACTAACGGAAAGCGACATAATAGAATTAGGCTTAAAGCAAGGAACTGGATGAACTCTAACGTTCTTTGATACTTCGCAGGAATATGTCTACAGAAAGACAACAGCTGGAACCTCTAGTACTCGTACACTAATGTCCAATCCCACACAACTGGTAGAATATACTAATGACATCAACATTATGGTACTTTCAATTTCAGATGCCAAAGAAGCATTCCTGAGCCTAAAATTAGAAGCAAACCGAACCGGCTTAAGAGTAAATGAAAATAAAAATAAATTTATGCAAAACTTTACTGCGGAAGATAACTTTGTCTATCTCTGTGTCAATGCAAAAAGAAGAGGCTCCAAGAAGGATATTTTAGATGCCAAATAAATGCCGCAAATAAAGCCTATTATTACGTACTTCCCATTTTAACGTCCAGAGTTGTACACAGGCAAAATAAGTTTCTTATTTACAAATTACTAGTCAAAGGTGTGCTGTTATATGGAAGTGAAACATCGATCCTGACGAGCGAATCCAAAAAAACAGAGCACATATCTGAACGCATAGAAAAATATACTGCCCAGTGAAACAAGGAAGCCATGAAGGTATAGTAAAGATTAAATATAAACCTTATATCTGGCGCTTAAGGCGCAGCCCCCAGTAAAACTGCCAATTTGGGTCAACTTTACAGCTGTCCATCTCAGAAACCTTACCAATATTTTCAAAATTTTTTAAAGTAGAAATTAGAATGAACCTTTGGCTACTGAATCAGTTCATTACATTTTGCAAAAAGTATGTTGAAAAAATTAAAAAATTCAAACAAAACAGCATGTTTTCTTTAAAAAATTTAGTAAATCTCGGAAACTACTCAACGTACCGAGTTGATCTAAGCGATATTTGTTAGATCTAAATTATTTACATTGAAGTAACTCATCAAACATTTTTAAAAAATTTTTGCCAAAAATTTCCTAGAACAAAATGTGTAATTTGCACACACTGAACAAAAATCATGCATGCAACTTGATTTGTATCAAATTCCCACATTTTATTCTAGGAAATTTTTTGCACAATAATTCAGATCTAACGAACGCCCATTTACGCACAGAGTGTGGGACTCCCATGTTCACAAGAAGGTGATTGGACTACCCAATAAACACATCCCCTGTCAACCTGAGAACCCAGCCTGGAACCCTTTGACACATTACTTGGGGCCAAGTCTCGTTTCGTTACTCTTCTAGTGGGCGGACAAGGATAGATCCCTGAGCAACACCCAATGTAACTGCCATCCTTCGTCAGCCCTGTATCGTGTCGTAGAGCAGGCTTCGGTCTTTTAGGTAGTCCCTCAAAAGCCTCACTAGATATTCTGGAACTTGAAAAGGGTGCTGAAGCGTCTCCAACCATCTGGCGGAGTTGAAGGCGTTCCTGATGTCGAATGTCACCAACAGGACGATCTGTCGCTTGTTGCAACTGTGTGCCTCTGCCTTTTGGACAGCGCTCACCACCTTTGCAATCGCATCGATAGAAGAACGTCCTGCTCTAAAGCCTTACTGCTGTGGACACAGGTCCTCAGCAGCACGAATCGCGTCAGTGAGTGTTCCCTTGATGAGTTTCTCTAGCGCATTCCCAGCCGTGTCTAGCATGCATAACGGGCGGTATGCAGACGGCAATCCAGAATTCCTCTTCCCCTTGCTGATCAGCACGAGCTTCGCCACCTTCCATCGTACCGGGAAAAACCCCATCCCGTAGCCAAGCGTTGATTGTGGTGAGCAGCAGGTCAGGACAATAGTGATAGACAAGCTGCAACGCCATCTGGACCTGGAGCCTTCCTCGCTTTCAAAAAAGGACTACCTCCTCCAGTTCCGGCTGTGTGAAGAGTGGACACTCGACTACTGTTTCACTATGAACAGCGTCAACATGAACGGGATGGGCGGGGAAGAGTCCCCGTACGATCTCGTCCATCTTTCCAGCATCATGTTTGCAAGGTTTCCATCGGGCACCAAGCTTCCACATAACTACGAGTAGCTTGTAGCCAAGGCCCCAGGGATCCTTGTCCACAATGTAAACTAGGTCTTGCCAGCAGCAAGCTTTGTTGATCAATTGCGAAGGCAATTCTGGCCGACTTATATGCTGGCACCCGGATGCATGCCCGTTGAGTCTCACGTCGAAGCTTGTGACACTCCCTTCAATTTTCAGGGATTTCAGTTGACCACCAGTACACTGGGGGTTTGCCGTGCCGGGATTTTCAACGGGGCATAGAAGCGCCGCAAGCAGTCGTAATGACCCTCATAGTTGAGTTCACCACGTCTTGAGCTGCGAATTCTTCCGTCCCCTCCGAAGCTCCCTGCAGCGGCTCACCCATTGTGAGCACGTCGACGAACCTCTCAACACCATCCTTCCGATGTTCCATGCAGTTGGAGAAAGCCAAGAGCACGGACGTCAGTAGACAACATCGCTGATCTCAAGCAGAAGGCACTGATGATCACTGGCTGAGTAGTCTTCTAATACTTGCCAATTGTCAGCCCTTCGTACTACGGGCTCCGAGGCAAATGTTATGTCCGCTATGGTTCCCTCACAGCCAATCCGGCAAAAAGTCAGCGTATTGCCGGTGTTTAGTATTACGAGCGCCGTCCTGGCCACAATTTCCAGGACTCGTTTTACCCGCGGATCTGTTTGATCACGTTACCCTCCAGAGCATTAAGTTTCGCTTGGAAAGATGATATCGATTCGTTCGGTGTTAGGTACACATTAAAGAATGTGGTCCCTGAGCACCGAACCCACACGAAACCATCCCTCCGTCCACAACTGTCTGCCTGAAAATCACTGTTTCTAACCCAGATGGCGGCAGTACCAGCTTTAACATAATGCAGGACTTTTATCATGGTATTGCTCACTCAGCAGCAAGAGGTCGGCTTTCATGTCCCTCGCAAACTGCTCAAGCAGATTTTGGGCGGTTGAACTGCGGTGTAGGTTTAGCTGCAGGATGCGGGTCATCAAATTTCTGATTTTGCCTTGGCTAGGGCTTCCTGGAACACCCGGCATTTTCCTGATCCCAAGACGTTCCCGAAGTCAGGTCTTGGACCAGCATTCTTGCAAAGAATACAATGTGTCTCCTTCGTACACTCTTTTCTTTTATGTCCCATTTTGCCGCATTTGTAACATAGGGAACTCCTCCTTTGCATACTTGTGTGGTGTGACCAGAGCCAAGGCATTTAAAACATTGAAGAGGTGTTACTCATCGCCGTATCATACAGACAACCCACCCTCTTCGAACTTTGCCCTTGTTCAGGAATTGTTCGGCGTCCTTTTCAGTCAAGTCAACTATGGTCATGCGTTGTCCCCTGTTGTTTTCTGGTGTCAGTCTCGCTTTGGTCCTTCCCACGCTAGGGTACCTTAAATCAACTCGGCACGGTAAGTAATTTCCAAGATTTACTACATTTCTTAACGAAAACATGCTGTTTTGTTTGAATTTAATAACTTTTGCAACAAACTTTTTGCAAAATGTAATTAGTTGATTCAATAGCCAAAGGTTCATTCTGACGTCTTGCTAAAAAAATTTTGCAAATTCGTAACGCTTCTGAGGAATGGGTTGTAAAGTTTACCCAAACTAGCAGTTTTACGGGGGGGCTGCGCCTTAAGGAAAGTGTAATGTAATCAAAGGTGAAAAGATAGCATTTTGTTGAAGGTGGACCAGTGGTTGTTTCTCATGCCTTAATATTAATTTTACAAATGAGCGAAACAAAAGAAGAAATGACACACAATTGAACATTAAGATCATCTCATCCTTATACTCATTTTACATCATTTGAAATATATTTAATTGCGTCGTTTACAATAAAAACTATTTTTTATTAAATTTACATTTTTAGATATTTATGTATATGTATGACCCGTATTTTTAACTCATATTTAGTCATGACTATTAAACACATTTAGTATTTACAAATGATAAAAGGAAATGATTTATTGATTCGTTGGAGTGGTCGAGAAAACATTTGAAAAGGTTTTTTTTGTTTTTAGAGTGTTTACTTTTTAAGTAGTTTTCGTTTAATAATTTATCGAGCCATCGCTAAAAATTCAAATCATTGAATTTCATTTATTAAAAAACTTGGGCTACTAACATATTGTTACATGTACCAATAATTCTGCGAGCTACTGTCGCAATTGTTTTCACAACAATGAAGAACACGAATTTACTCGAAACCACGAGAACCCAACAAGCATGAACAACATCTGAAAGTGAGTCACTGCTCCATTCATTGACTGGTGGAATGTTCCCGCTACCTCACCAATGTACGAGAACTGAGTTGAATGATAAGAGACCCTATATAAAGGCGAGCTGAATGAATGGTGGCATTCATTCGACCGCGATAAGAACTGCGATTGTGTGTGGGAAGCGATATTATTCGAGTAGTAGAAAAGTGATTTTCGTGATAGTGAAGTGATTTAGAAGACAATTGCGATAAGAAATTTATGGACAAGTGTTAGAATTTTAATAGTGAAAATTAAAATTAGGTGAAATAGTTAAATAAATGATTGTGCATTTTTAATTAAATAAACTCTTTTAACTTAAATTAAGAGACATTGCGTTTTCACTTTCCCGAAACATTAAAATTATTGGCCGCGAACCGATAACACGCGACAATATCTTAGTGTCACCACCAAAATAATGCAAAAACAATAATACGAGCGGATATTCATATGGCACAGGTTTACGCAAGGATTGCAAAAATGTAAAACTGTACGAAAAAGAAAGAGTGAAAGATTTCATTAATATAGAGTTATTAGGAATCGTATGAAAAGTAATTGTTTTGAATCATCCGCAAAGCTATCAATACCAATACATACAACAGCCAGCACAAATGGCGAATCAACAACAACCGAACCAAGAAAATAACGTCGCAGGCAACAGAGCAACAAGCTGGTACAAAGAGGCAAACGCCAACAGTAATAAGAATAGAAAACGAAAACTCTGGAGGAGATAAATAGGTCTTTCGTTGGCAGAATGGGAGTTTTAAGCCGGAGTGAAGTGCGGGTCGTCGAAACAACATGGAAAAAAGAATAATTCGAGGAGTGAGAGATGGTGGCTTGAGCAGTATTGGGATATCTACTTTTTTGGAAGGAGATCTACTTCTTTTGAACGTTTTCTCCTTATCTACTTCTCAGACCCTAAATTCTCCTTCTTTTTAACATAACAAGCTTTTATGGGAAACGAAAAAAACATTTTGGAATTTGTAGGTGCTTTTCCCCTAATATGAACTCAAAAGAAAGCAAATTAGAAGTCAAAATGTTTACAAAGTTCATTTCGTTTTCCATTTGGTAGAATTTTCTGACAAAATACCCAGGAAACCTTGAACTCTTTTTCCATTCATCCAAAAACAATTGTGATCTGGTCTAAGCTCTAACTGAAGATACTCGTGCACTACTAAAAATGAATGCGATTTTAGTATCCATGGCCACTATTGTTGGACATTTTTATTGACATCATAGTTGAGCGTGAGTGAAGGGCTTAGTATTTGCTTGCATTTACTTAAGGTGAATCTTGAATGTGGAAATTGGAAACAGCTTCCAATGTTGATGAAATGAAACCATTTGCGTGTGATAAAAGAAAGGTGCTATATTAAGTATTATCTAGTGTGTATCATCAGGAAAGGGAAGATTTTCGGAAGCCAAATGGTAAGCCAAATAACATTTTAGTGGCTGTAAAATTCACCTAAATTTGCAGTTTTACTGAAGGCTGCGACTTAAGAAGACATGTACCAACTAGCAAAAACGGTCCGGAGAGTGACTTTAGATTTAGATGTAGAAAATATCTCACATTATCATCAAAATACGATTTAAATACAATTTTGTAGTTTGGGCGAAAATATTAACTTCGAATCTATGAGATGTTATTTGGAAATTTTCTCTAAGGTATGCATTAGGGTAATGTCAGACGGAGTGAACCACAGCGGGCGATATTTTGTTTGCTTCGTTCATGTATTAATAGCCCTATGAATAAGTACTACAGGAAGCCCGACATAGCACATATACAGTGTGCATGAGTGAAGTAAAATCAAACGGAGGAGAAGTTGTATGACAAGGACAGCGTACATAGGAAGAAAAGAGACACAGCATGGGCTACTTATGTCATGTTGGCTGTTCTACTGATAAGTGTCAGCTAACAAGTGTAAAAAAATCGCGAAATCGAATCAAAACTTACGTTAATTTGGTGAATTTCGTTTGATTATCGCATCGTGAATTCGGGAAACATTCGAAAGTTGCAAAGCGTGATGTTCGCTGCAAATCGGCTTTAAATATCGGTGCTTTTAATTGAAAATCAAAAGGAAATCGTGGTAAATAAAGTGGTTGGTGAATAAGTGCGAAAAAATATTAACCGCGCGTTAGTGAAAATTCATATTTTAGATAAAACTAATAAGGAAATTAGTTAATTAACTTGTTTTTTTTCTCGTGCCGTGAATTTTGTTAATTTAAATAAGCCGCGTACTTAATGGTTAGGGTTTGAAATTGATGGTGCTAATTTTTGTTTACGTTTCGGAATAAAATGTCAAACAATATTGAGTGACATAATATCTTGGCCCTCTAAATGAATGGCGGGTTGAAAGTATGTATATTAATAAATTTTCGATTATTTTCTGTAATTTTTTTAAGGAAAAAAATTCAAAAACTGATATTTATTTCAGGTTTACGATAGATAAATAATATAACAAAATTAAATGAAAAAAATTCAAAATTAAAAAAATTCCCCTTAATGAAACGCTATTTAGTTTGAATATAACAATACTTCCCATATACATGTATTTCGAAAACAAGTTGTTTTCTTCATCAGTGGTAAGGGTATGAAAAACTCAATCCTTTTGTTCTTAATCGTTTTGGGTATAAATAGCAGCCGTTCTTCATTGAGTTTTTCACACCCTTACCACTGATGAAGCAAACAACTTGATTTCGAAATACATGTATATGGGAAGTATTGTTATACAATAAACTAAATAGCATTTTTAAACGGATTTTTTTAAATTTTGAATTGTTTTCAATTAATTTTGTCATTCTTGGCGCTATTACCTCCAAAATGAATAACATAAATAATATATCTCAGATAATCCTTTAACCTGAAAGGAATCTCGGTTTTCTTGATTCAAATTTAAACTAAATATGTACATATGTATTAGTATATATATATATATATATATATATATATATATATATATATATATATATATATATATATATATATATATATATAATATATATATATATACATATATATATATATATATATATATATATATATATATATATATATATATAGTAGAACTCCAATTATCCGAATTGATTTTCGGCGAAATAAATATTTAAAAATACAGTGCAAGCGCGTGCGAGGCGGCTGGATAGTGTGCAGGCAATGCCTTTGTGTCATTACTATAGCAACGACGCGTTCACTATCCACCGTTCCTTGAACATGCGCTCCCTGCATTCCCACCAGTCTGCCTTATCTGCTTTGCTTCTCTCATCTTTGTTGGTTAAGTTCAACCGCGCCTGCGCACCAGAGTATTTATCCGTATCCGAGCATTCGACCGCTGCACATGTTGACATTACGTTCAACGTCTTCTGCTGTCGTTCGTGTTGACATGGCGTTTAGCTTCCACTGCTGGATTAAGTGTCCGAAATGAGTACAAAACGGAAACGTGTTGTGGTTTCACTGAGTGATAAAGTGGAAATTGTCAATCAATTAAATAAAGATGTACCTGGAAAACAACTTGCAGAGAGATTTGGCATCGGAGCGGCATCAAAACTAACAGCGCTAAAATTTCAAGTTTTGTAGGTGCATTAGATCGTGAAGATGGATGTTCATCTAGGAAAGTGGTGAAAAAAGCTTAAAAATGGACAGCTTGAGAACGCGGTTTTCACGTGGTTCCTACGGCAACGTTCAATTGAACAAACGATTTCAGGTCAAATTTCATTTGAAAGAGCACTGATATTTAGTGAAAAAATGGGCATGGTTGAGTTTAAAGCAAGCCAAGGTTGGCTCCACAATTTTAAATCTAGGCATGGCATTTGGGAGTTAAATGTAGCGGAAGAAAAACTGTCTGCCGATCGTGAAACTGCCAATAGCTTTCTGGAAACTTTTAAAAAGCAAACTAAAGACTACGGTCCGGATCTTGTTTTCAACGCCGATGAAACTGGCTTAAATCAAAAGGCTTTGCCACCGTTGGCATCTAAAAGAGAGGAAAGTGCTCCAGGGCATAAGGTCAGTAAGGAACGCGTCAACATTCTCGTTTGTGCTAACTCTACAGGCAACCATCGGCTACCTTTGCTAATGATTGGCAAAGGCAAAGAAACCACTAGCTCTTAAAAATGTTAACAACTTGCCAGTGACTTACACAAACCAAAAAAGCGCATGAATGGATTCAAGTATATTTCTCGAATGATATAATGTTCTCACCCACGGAGAAGCGTTTATTTGTTTTGAAAACGCCTTAAAGTGGATGGAGCGGCAATCGGAATGTGACACAGTACAATTTTAAGCTGTCAAGCGCCTGCGGGACCTTACCCCTCGGAAACGTTCTACTACGTCAAGGCAACGTACTCTCCACGAAATGAAAATCCTGTGACTACAGTATATTTTCAAGAAAACTGCATATTAAAGTGTGCATGTATGTATGTAACACTTATCATTTAACATTTTATGTGCTGTGGCGATGATAATATACTCTTTACTTTGTTTGCAGTGTAGGTACACTAGAGTAATTAATTATAATGCAACAGTACCGAAAACAAGCAATATATATATATATATATATATATATATATATATATATATATATATATATATATATATATATATATATATATATATATATATATATATATATTGTTTATATATAACAAATAAAGAGATTAATTTCTCTTTAGTATTCGTCACGCTAATTTTAAATCTAAATAATTTTGCCCCTACTCAAAATAACTTTATTCCTTATGGCACTGATGCACCAATATTATGAACATGTTTTACTAACACTTAAAAAAATTCTACTATGCGTGAAGGGGAATACTGGGCTTCCTGTAGTACCTATTCCTAGGAATAGCCAGATCAATTACAAATAAACTTAATTATAGCGTAACTTGTGATGGCCCAGCACTAGTTGGATTTTTCTTGTCTTAACTTGGTTCTTTCCTTTTCATTTCGAGTTTTGGTCGTAGTAACAAAGAATGTTTTGATGCAAACCAAATAAAGAAGGATAGGTGACAAAAGTGAGTTGAAATTAACCAAGAGTGCAGAATAATTATAATATCTTATGCAATGGAGAGGCATTGTATTTCTATTTTTATGTAAAACACATTATTTATCTTCTAAGGATTCAAGTCAACGATAAGTCACTGTATTAGCAACTCAAGATTGAAGTTTCTTATATGTATATTTCCGATTAAAACTGTTCAATCCATCTTTATAGCTTAGAGCTTTACGTAATTTTAATTAAAAATAATAAAATTTTCAGATAATGGAGAAATTTTTGAAGCCATATATTAATAAAGCATCAACAGATGAGCCACAAAGTGCACCAAAACACAAAAAAGCTAAATATGAGCAGAAATATCGCTCAACATTATTTTGTAAGGTTTGCTCGCGAGACCTCTATATAAGGACTATGGGGAAATTTTGCATCGAGGCCCACCTGGCAACATTTAGTCATCAAAAGCTTTCAAAAGAATTTTCAAAGCAGCCTACTTTATTCAAATCAGTAAAAACTGTAAATTTACATTCTAAAGCAATGGAAGCTGAGATAAAATATGCAATTCTGATAGCCAGCCAGAACCTATCGTTTAGTTTAATTGAAAGTTTGACAGATACCATAGCTTATTTGTCCAGACTCTCAAATTGCTAAAACTGTAAAATGTTCACGTAGAAAAGTTACCGCAATTTTAACAAATGTAATTGGGACGTATTTCAACGAAGAAATATGTAAAATTCTCAACGAAAACAAGTTTTCTTTAATAATTGACGAGTCTATGGATATAAATTTAAGTAAGACATTATGCTTGGTTGTGAGAGTAGCTTTCCAAACTAAAATTATTCAAGATCTTTTTTTCGATCTAATTCTGTTGAGAAAGCCGATGCTACCTCTTTGCACGCAAAAATTTTAAAATGCTTTGAAACATTTAATAGGATTTGCAGCTGATGGTGCAAACGTAATGATGGGTAAAAAGCATTCAGTGGCAGCTTTGTTAAAGCGGGACATAAAAAACTTATTTGTATCAAAATGCGTTTGTCATTCATTCCATCTGTGGCATCATACGCGTGTGAGCAGCTACCAAACAATGCGGAATCTTTGGCTAGAGATGTTTTTAATTATTTGAGAAGTTCCAAGAGACTCAATGACTTCAAATCCTTACAAAACTTTTTCGAAGTAAAACCTCATAAAACGTTGCACCCTAGTCAAACCAGGTGGTTATCTTTACTTTGTGTGGTTCAAAGAATCGTTTCTTAACATGATATACTTAAAGCTTATTTCGCAATCGTTGATCAAGACGAGCGATTATCATCGGCTTCATCAATTTTACAAAGACTACATGATAAACTTCCTTTTTTATATTTTCTTTTCCTTGAATTTAGTCTTCCATTTTTCAACAGCCTAAATAGAGCATTTCCATCAGAAGCTCCAAAAATATACAGCTTACCTTCATCAGTGAAAACAATTAGTATTTCCATTCTCGAATGTTATCTGAAAAAGGGATCTATTAATCAAAGTACTGTAAGTAAAACTGATTACACTTATTCTGAGAAATTTCTGCCTCTTACTCTAATATATCTTGGTGCTAAAGTTGAGTCCTTCATATTGGCAAATAATATTGATAATACTGTTCTTAGAGAATTCAGGCTCAACTGCCAGGCTTTCTACATAGAACCTTTGCGACTGATTTTCAAGCGGTTTGATTTTGAACAAAACTTTTTCCAAACAGTTGATATTTTAGAACCTCAAATTATTTTCGATAGAAAATACTCATCGATAGTATCTCTTGTTTCTGAATTTCCGAACATGATTTCAGCTGAAAATCTTCAAAAAATTGATAACGAATTTAAATCACGTATGTCCTATGTAACTGAAAGACATACATATTATACTGTTGAGAATTTTTGGAAAGAGATGGCATCTGTGGAAATTGGTGGAGACTTGCATTTCTAACTTTAGTTAAATTTGTATTTCAGGTACTCAGCCTGCCTCATTCTTCCGCCAATGTTGAACGCATATTCTCACAAATATTAAAACAAAGCTAAGAAACCGACTAGGAAATGATAGTATTACAACTTGTTTAAGAGCTAAAGGGCTTCTAAAACTTCAGGATAAAAATTGCACTAGCTTTGAAGTGTCTAATAGAATGATTAGGCTTTTTAATGCAAATATGTATGCATTTAATAAATGATGCCTGACGAGTACAAACTGCTATAAATGATATTGTCAGGTGTCATGGTTCGCGTCCAATAATTTTAATGTTCCGGGAAAGTGAAAACGCAATGTCTTTTCTAACTTCCACTTGTCCATAAATTTCTGTCGCAATTATATTTAAAATCACTTCACAATCACTCAATCAATATCGCCTTTACGTCGCGCCACTCTATCGCAGTTTTTATTATCGCGGTTGTAATGAATGATCCCCCCATTCATTCAGCTCGCCTTTATATAGGGTCTCTACCTATTCACCCATTTCTCGTACATTGGCGAATGTTCTGCCGAGAGGTACCTGGTGTATTCGAGCAGCTTAATGAATGGAGTGACGTCACTTTCAGATGTTGATCATGCTTGGTGGATTCTCGTGGTTTCGAGTAAATTTACTTTGTTGATCATGAGGTTCTTAATGGTTGTGAAAACAATTGCAACAGTAGCTCGCAGAATTATTCGTGCATGTAACACTGCCCCCGCCTAAGTTCTTTTCGCCCCGAAAAGATGTGTCGCCAGTTGTAGTCAATTCTCCTTGGATGTAATATGGGGCAAGACGGTCCAGGTGCACGATTTTCATTTTGGCTCTCGGCTTAAGGTGTTCCTGTATGCGATATACGACGTCGTTGATTCGCTCCCAGTATGGTCCCTCCCAATTATGCTGCAACTTTGGAGACCTACGCTTCCGTCGCTGTGGGTTATATAGCCAGACCAGGTCATCTTGCTGGAAGCCAGTAAAATTTGCCTTTAGATCATACCTGGTCTTCATGCGGTCAGTAGCCGTTTCGAGGTGTTTTCGCACTGTCCGATGTATCTGGTTCAACCGTTCTCTTAGCTCACTTGCGTATTCCGAGATCGTTTGGGGTTTCTCAGGGGGTGTCCCGAACTTTATATCAGCTGGTAGACGAATAGTCTTTCCAAAAATGACTTTGGCTGCGTTTTGGCCCGTCGATGCATGTCCAGCAGCTCTGTACGCCATCAAAAATAGCGGGATATGTCGGCCTTTTTGAGAGAACTCGACTGTAGCACGAGAGGACTCTTTCTTCGCCATTGATCTGCTGGGGAGTACAGCTCCAATACCGCCGGTGTCAACTACAAACATTTTTCCGGGTTTCGGATCTGCCAGCACCGGTGATTCACACAGCTTCTCCTTCAGGGTCCCAAAGGCTGTCTGGCATTGTTCATTCCAGACATACGGATGATTTTTCTCGGTTAGTTTATGGAGACACTTAGCTTTTTTGGCAAAGTCTTTGACGAATCTTCGATAGTAGGTCACCAGACCCAGAAAACTTCGTAGTTGGCGCTTGTTGTTTGGTGTTGGCCAGCTTTTCACGGCTTCAATTTTCTCAGAGTCTGTTTGGACCCCTTCTGCTGCTACCACCTGTCCCAGGTACTTCACTTCAGCTGCAAAAAGGGTAAACTTGTCGGGACTAACTTTCGCCAGTCGCAATCGGGAGAAAACCTCTTCTAAGTTCCGCACATGCTCTTCGAACGTTCTCCCAATAACAATGATGTCATCTAGGTACACCAAGCAGGTCTTCCAGGTCAGGCCTGGTAGCACGTATTCCATCAGACATTCGAAAATGGCTGGAGCATTGCAAAGCCCAAATGGCATCACCACAAATTGCCACAATCCGGTTCCAACTGAAAACGCTGTCTTCTCTCGGTCCTTTTTGTCGATTTCTACCTGCCAGTAGCCACTCTTGAGATCGAGTGTCGAATACCATTTTGCGTCGGCTAAAGTGTCCATGATGTCATCGATGCGTGGGAGCGGGTAACTATCTTTCTTAGTGACGTCGTTAAGCTGTCTATAGTCGACACAAAAACGAGTGCTACCATCTTTTTTGTTTACTAGAACTACTGGCGCGGCCCATGAACTGACAGAAGGTTCGATAACGCCTTGTTTTCCATGTCCGAGATCAATGCGCTCACTTCTCCTTGTTTGGCTATAGGAAGACGTCTCGGTGATTGTCGAATTGACTTGGCTCCCTGTGTATATATGACGTGAGTTACCATACTCGTTCGGCCGTGATCACCCGAGCTTGTTGAAAAGATGTCACTGTACTTGGTGACCAGATCAGAGGCTCGCTTGAATAGCTGCACTGGAAATTTGACCTGCTTCAATATTGCAGACGTAGATCCTCGGGCTTTGTCTGCGTCTCGCCTCCTTTTCTAATGATGGTCGTGAGTGGCTTCCAAAGAGGTGACGGTGGAAATGAGCTGGCAGCTGCCGATGACTTCTACCGCTTTGATGCTCGTGGTTGAGTCTGCGGTGGTAAGGACTCTTACCGGCACATATCCGTTTCTTATAGATCTTACAAGTCTTCACCCTACAATCAAACTGCGCAGTGCGGACGTCTTCGTTGGCTCTATCAGATAAGATCGGTGGTCTCCAGAATCACCATCAAGCTTGGCCCATACAATGCTTTCGGAAGAATTCGGTACATCAATGTCGGTACATATCTTGGGAATTTGGACGCTAGGATCCTCCATCAGTACTTTGACATTCTGCCATTTCAATACCCGTTTGCCCAAATCCAATGTGATTCCATGTGGTTGCAGAAAATCCATTCCGAGAATGCAGTCATCCATAATGTTCGCGACCAGAGAATTATGTCGGAACGCAAGGTCTCCCAACTGTATCTGGAGGTTGACCTCTCCATGTACAGGTGCAGTTTCTCCCGTAGCTGTCCCTAGTGAGAAAATTCTGCCCTTATGAAGTTGTTGCTGTCCCACTAGGTCTGGTCGGATAATCGATCGGGTTGCACCAGTGTCGATTGTTATGGTGCAATGTTCTGCGTCAACTTGACCCTGAAGGCATAAGTCTGCTCCTTCACGATGTAGTCTTGACACGGTGATGGTAGTGCTGGTGACATCGCTCCTCCTAGCCAACCTCTGCCTCACGAAGTTGACCCCGTCAGTTTGAAGGGCTTCCATTCTGGGCTTCTGACTCGGACTGGATCTCCTCCTAGCTGCACATTCTGGACAATAGCTCGGTTTTCTTCGCTTCTTGCAATCTCTTTGCAAGTGCCCCTTCTCACCGGAATTCCAGTATCTCGGCGCACCATTTACATGCAGGTCTCGCTCAATTTCCACGTGCTCACACCTGCACTCATCTGTCACTACCTCGCGAACCCGGGCAGTGGTACGGCTCACATTTTACGCTGCCTCAAAGCTCAGAATATAAGCCAATGCATCCTTAACCGTTTGCTTTTGAGCTAAACGCACGTTTTGTTGCAATTCGTGGTCTTTTAATGCGCTGATGAATGCTTCTTTCGCTGCGTCATCTTGATGTTCTGGGTCGTACGCTGGGCAAGCCAAAAGTGCCAGTCGCTCAATGTCTTGGGCTAGTTGCTGTAAAGTTTCGCAAGACTTCTGCATCCGATGCCGTATCTGTGACCGATAAATCTGCTTCAGATAATCGTCTCCGTAACGCATGTCGAGCGCATTCATTATAGCAGCCGGGTTTGAGTGCAACTCAACGGGGACCGTTTGCAAAAGCTCGGTGCTGGGCCTCTTAGAGCAAGAATTAATGCTGTTGCTCGTTCCTGCTCATTCCAGTGATTTATCCGAGCGGCGGCTTCAAACTGGATTTGGTAAATACTCCAGACCGTTTGCCCGTTGAATATTGGTGCTTGCACATTTCTGGATGTGCTTTGCGCTGCGGTTATAAGCGGAGCTAGTGCGGTGGTTACTACTGCCTTCGCTGCTTCCAATTCCTTTTTCATGTTTTCCATCTCCTGGTTCATTCTCTCCTCGACCTGGCTGATCTCATGGTTGATTCTCTCCTCGACCTGGTATACCTTTTCCTCGACGCATTTAATTTGGTTGTTGAGACTACTGAGCACCGCTTTTATTTCGGTAGACTATTTTTCCAAATCTGCCTTCAAATCAGTTGACTGTTTTTCCAGCTTGTGTGCGATGTCTACCTTGATGTCTGCCTCGATTTCGAACGCTTGTTGGTCTAGCTTCGCTGATTGTTCGTTTAGCTTCGCAGTTAAATTCGAGGACTGTCGTCGCTGCTCTTGCTGCATCAGCATTAACATTTGCATTATCGCATTTTCTGGCTCCTTTGATTTGGGTGTTTCTGCGTCTCCCTTAACCTCCGCCATGGTAAATTCATTTATTTTTATTATTTCGGCTTTTATTTATTATTTTTTTCCACCAGTTTTCACGTTACATTTCACTATTGTGCATTTTTTTTATTTTATGCTTAAAAGTTTTTCACTTTCAAAATTTTCTTTCTCACTTCTCGACCACACTATCGCGTGTTATGGTTCGCGGCTAATAATTTTAATGTTCCGGGAAAGTGAAAGCGCAATGTCTTTTAAATTAAATTAAAAGAGTTTATTTAAAAGAATGCACAATTATTAATTTCACTATTAAAGTCTAACTTCCACTTGTCCATAAATTTGTATCGCAATTGTCTTCTAAAATCACTTCAGAATCACTCAATCAATATCGCCTTTACCTCGCACCACTCTATCGCAGTTTTTACTATCGCGGTTGTAATGAATGATCCCCCATTCATTCAGCTCGCCTTTATATAGGGTTTGTACCCATTCAAAGCTTTTCTCGTACATTGGCGAATGTTCTGCCGAGAGGTACCTGGTATATTCGAGCAGTTTAATGAATGCAGTGACGTCACTTTCAGATGTTGATCATGCTTGGTGGGCTCTCGTGGTTTCGAGTAAATTCACTTTGTTGATCATGGGGTTCTGAATGGTTGTGAAACCAATTGCAACAGTAGCGCGCAGAATTATTCGTGCATGTAACAATATGTTTACTTAATATAAAATTCCATCATATCTCGTTATTACACTATCTTTTCCATTTAACCATTCACATTACGGAATCATTTAATTCAATTTTATTTCTGCCCACAGTAACATTATTAAACTTTTAATGAAAAGGCATCGGTTTAATGTATCTTTGATTTTGAAAATTAACATAATTGTAACTATATGTTGAATACAAGTTGAATGAATTAAAAATTTATTTTGTGATTTTTTTTTCATATTGGAAATAAATAATATTATTTAATGCGATGCTTTTTTGAATATATTTGAAAAAATGCTCCCATGAAACAATCTCTTTCTTTTCACCCCAATCTTCTTCTTTTCATGGCCCAAATCTCCTTTAAATTTTTTTTCAACACCCCAACACTGGGCTTGAGGCAGTTTCATAGATGTCAGAGAAAATGGATACGAAATGCATCGAGAGAATTGAAGCACTTTATGATGTAGCGTGAAGTTGGCGCGTTATCAGCTGTTGATTCATATTTCAAATAAATTTGACGTGAAGTCTCCCACTAATTTTCATATCTTGAACTAAATCACTATATTTTTCATTTTTCGACACAAAAACACTCGCGGTCCGTAACAAACTTTTCAGTTTGATTAACTATCACATTTGCAACGCTTTTGCACTAGATTCAACACGGTTTTTCTTAAAAAAATTGTTTTGAGTACAATTTCAAATTCGACTTGATCAGACGTTTCCCATCAATGTTGAATTTTCACAAATCATATGTTTTCAATCATATACATAGTTGATATTTTGTTGACAATTCGGGGGTAAAGGTGTAAGAGGAGTGGGATTTTCGTGAAAGCAACTAGAGAGCCACTTGAATGTGTGGACTCTCTAGCGGCGTGAAAGGCGAGGGGATTTCAATTCGCATGCGAGAGGAAGACATGTATGTAGTAAAAGTACTTCACTCACGTATGGATAAAAATAATCTCATTTCGCGTCCATTACTTTATATGGCTTTGGGCAGTTTAAAAGGTCCGTGAGATATACGAATCTCCTTGGATTTATAAACAGTAATTAGAACTGCAATTAAGTGGAAAGCTAATGTGCAAAAAATTTACTCTATTACATAAAAAATTCACGATTTTACTTTGGGACTTAATAACATGTTTTTGATGTAGTCGCAATAACAGCATCGGGAGCGAAATATTACAAAAAATGTGTTTTTTTGTAATATTTCGCTTCTTCTTCTTCGTTTCTTGCGCGCATGTGATCTTGAATTATTATCATATGTTATATGATTAAACATATACTGTGCACGACCAACGGAGATTGTCTCGTCGACACCCCAGTTCAATTCATTAGCTACCCGAGAAATCACAGTGGAGGTTCTTTGTTTATTTTTGTGTGGAAACTATTTTGCAATCAAACCTGGATAATTTTCATGAAAATAGTGCTGATACAATGGCTGAATGTGGATGTAGGTGGTAATAAATTTGGTGTGACGCCGCAATTACACCTGGAAATTAATCTAAGAGAATCGCAAGTCAACAAATATATTTTTTTGTTGGTGAAGTGAATGAAGTTTTTTTGTAAGGATCTGTGAAAATATTGCGCGTAAATACAATTAAAACAAGTTGGGTAAACAGACCTACGTTCATGTCAGAAGGGTTTTGTACCCAACTTCTTAGAAATGCAGTCACCAGCAATGAATAACGTCAAGAAATATGTCAAAGAGATGTGCACGTTCAAAGGAAAATCCATTGTTTTTCTACTTTCAACGGTCAAATCACTCAAATCATGAATTCTCAAAAATATTTATGTTATTGACCTTATTGGAAAATTTCAAGAAGATCAAATCAAAACTGCAGTGACTGATTGGATGGAAAGTCCATAAAATACCAAAATCGTGTGTCATTGTTGTTGTTATTGGAGAAATTTCAAATGGCTATAACTTCCGTGTATATCCTTCGATTTTCATCAAACTTATAAAGATTAAGCACCCTTAGTAGGACTACGTAATTTCGTTCAGTTTAAGGGTACCGATGCGATTTTATTGGGGAAAATGTGAAATTCGAAGATCATACTACTATTAACAAAGTTGAGCGAATTTCGACTTCTAAGGTATTTGTTGTTGTTGTACTCATAAACACCTACTACCATATTTTTTTTCACATTTTTCGCATCACAGGCGTCCAATCGCGAGGGGGAGGAAACAAATTTTTCGTGTATTTCCCCTCTCTGCGCGTTCCTCAAAGCAAAAACTATCAAATTGAGACCTGTTTTGAAAAGTTCTCATCAAGACCTTTCATTTGATACCCATATCGGAAACCTTTGATAAAATTTTTTTTTCTGGGGCCACTCCCCTATATGGGGAGATCCCCCCTTAAATACCTTATAAAATTTTTTGTAGTTGAACTTTGAAGAGAGCACCACTTTACACCAGCATACAAAATTTGATGTTTCTAGCTTAAGTAGTTTGCGAGAAAAAGTGCTGTGACACACGGACGGACGAACAGATAGGTCGCGATTTTAGTAGGGTTTTGTAAAATTATTTTACAAAACCCTAAAAATGAGCGTTCAGTTTAAAACATGCTGAATTATGTTCAAACATCGCCAGCACTTTAGCTCTGAGGTTTTTTTTTTCAAATATTCGCTAATGTTTGTAGTAAATAGAGATGGGTCCTACTGTATCAGTCTGATACTTTGTCACTGATACATTACTGGACCTGATACACAAAACTGATACAAGCGAAATGTATCAACTATCAGTATCAATCGATTGAAACATTAACATGCACATTTGCTTGCTGTTCTGGGTAGGTTGTTGATGTAGCTCTCGCTGTGCTCACACCTGCACTCATCTGTCACTACCTCGCGAACCCGGGCAGTGGTACGGCTCACATTTTACGCTGCCTCAAAGCTCAGAATATAAGCCAATGCATCCTTAACCGTTTGCTTTTGAGCTAAACGCACGTTTTGTTGCAATTCGTGGTCTTTTAATGCGCTGATGAATGCTTCTTTCGCTGCGTCATCTTGATGTTCTGGGTCGTACGCTGGGCAAGCCAAAAGTGCCAGTCGCTCAATGTCTTGGGCTAGTTGCTGTAAAGTTTCGCAAGACTTCTGCATCCGATGCCGTATCTGTGACCGATAAATCTGCTTCAGATAATCGTCTCCGTAACGCATGTCGAGCGCATTCATTATAGCAGCCGGGTTTGAGTGCAACTCAACGGGGACCGTTTGCAAAAGCTCGGTGCTGGGCCTCTTAGAGCAAGAATTAATGCTGTTGCTCGTTCCTGCTCATTCCAGTGATTTATCCGAGCGGCGGCTTCAAACTGGATTTGGTAAATACTCCAGACCGTTTGCCCGTTGAATATTGGTGCTTGCACATTTCTGGATGTGCTTTGCGCTGCGGTTATAAGCGGAGCTAGTGCGGTGGTTACTACTGCCTTCGCTGCTTCCAATTCCTTTTTCATGTTTTCCATCTCCTGGTTCATTCTCTCCTCGACCTGGCTGATCTCATGGTTGATTCTCTCCTCGACCTGGTATACCTTTTCCTCGACGCATTTAATTTGGTTGTTGAGACTACTGAGCACCGCTTTTATTTCGGTAGACTATTTTTCCAAATCTGCCTTCAAATCAGTTGACTGTTTTTCCAGCTTGTGTGCGATGTCTACCTTGATGTCTGCCTCGATTTCGAACGCTTGTTGGTCTAGCTTCGCTGATTGTTCGTTTAGCTTCGCAGTTAAATTCGAGGACTGTCGTCGCTGCTCTTGCTGCATCAGCATTAACATTTGCATTATCGCATTTTCTGGCTCCTTTGATTTGGGTGTTTCTGCGTCTCCCTTAACCTCCGCCATGGTAAATTCATTTATTTTTATTATTTCGGCTTTTATTTATTATTTTTTTCCACCAGTTTTCACGTTACATTTCACTATTGTGCATTTTTTTTATTTTATGCTTAAAAGTTTTTCACTTTCAAAATTTTCTTTCTCACTTCTCGACCACACTATCGCGTGTTATGGTTCGCGGCTAATAATTTTAATGTTCCGGGAAAGTGAAAGCGCAATGTCTTTTAAATTAAATTAAAAGAGTTTATTTAAAAGAATGCACAATTATTAATTTCACTATTAAAGTCTAACTTCCACTTGTCCATAAATTTGTATCGCAATTGTCTTCTAAAATCACTTCAGAATCACTCAATCAATATCGCCTTTACCTCGCACCACTCTATCGCAGTTTTTACTATCGCGGTTGTAATGAATGATCCCCCATTCATTCAGCTCGCCTTTATATAGGGTTTGTACCCATTCAAAGCTTTTCTCGTACATTGGCGAATGTTCTGCCGAGAGGTACCTGGTATATTCGAGCAGTTTAATGAATGCAGTGACGTCACTTTCAGATGTTGATCATGCTTGGTGGGCTCTCGTGGTTTCGAGTAAATTCACTTTGTTGATCATGGGGTTCTGAATGGTTGTGAAACCAATTGCAACAGTAGCGCGCAGAATTATTCGTGCATGTAACAATATGTTTACTTAATATAAAATTCCATCATATCTCGTTATTACACTATCTTTTCCATTTAACCATTCACATTACGGAATCATTTAATTCAATTTTATTTCTGCCCACAGTAACATTATTAAACTTTTAATGAAAAGGCATCGGTTTAATGTATCTTTGATTTTGAAAATTAACATAATTGTAACTATATGTTGAATACAAGTTGAATGAATTAAAAATTTATTTTGTGATTTTTTTTTCATATTGGAAATAAATAATATTATTTAATGCGATGCTTTTTTGAATATATTTGAAAAAATGCTCCCATGAAACAATCTCTTTCTTTTCACCCCAATCTTCTTCTTTTCATGGCCCAAATCTCCTTTAAATTTTTTTTCAACACCCCAACACTGGGCTTGAGGCAGTTTCATAGATGTCAGAGAAAATGGATACGAAATGCATCGAGAGAATTGAAGCACTTTATGATGTAGCGTGAAGTTGGCGCGTTATCAGCTGTTGATTCATATTTCAAATAAATTTGACGTGAAGTCTCCCACTAATTTTCATATCTTGAACTAAATCACTATATTTTTCATTTTTCGACACAAAAACACTCGCGGTCCGTAACAAACTTTTCAGTTTGATTAACTATCACATTTGCAACGCTTTTGCACTAGATTCAACACGGTTTTTCTTAAAAAAATTGTTTTGAGTACAATTTCAAATTCGACTTGATCAGACGTTTCCCATCAATGTTGAATTTTCACAAATCATATGTTTTCAATCATATACATAGTTGATATTTTGTTGACAATTCGGGGGTAAAGGTGTAAGAGGAGTGGGATTTTCGTGAAAGCAACTAGAGAGCCACTTGAATGTGTGGACTCTCTAGCGGCGTGAAAGGCGAGGGGATTTCAATTCGCATGCGAGAGGAAGACATGTATGTAGTAAAAGTACTTCACTCACGTATGGATAAAAATAATCTCATTTCGCGTCCATTACTTTATATGGCTTTGGGCAGTTTAAAAGGTCCGTGAGATATACGAATCTCCTTGGATTTATAAACAGTAATTAGAACTGCAATTAAGTGGAAAGCTAATGTGCAAAAAATTTACTCTATTACATAAAAAATTCACGATTTTACTTTGGGACTTAATAACATGTTTTTGATGTAGTCGCAATAACAGCATCGGGAGCGAAATATTACAAAAAATGTGTTTTTTTGTAATATTTCGCTTCTTCTTCTTCGTTTCTTGCGCGCATGTGATCTTGAATTATTATCATATGTTATATGATTAAACATATACTGTGCACGACCAACGGAGATTGTCTCGTCGACACCCCAGTTCAATTCATTAGCTACCCGAGAAATCACAGTGGAGGTTCTTTGTTTATTTTTGTGTGGAAACTATTTTGCAATCAAACCTGGATAATTTTCATGAAAATAGTGCTGATACAATGGCTGAATGTGGATGTAGGTGGTAATAAATTTGGTGTGACGCCGCAATTACACCTGGAAATTAATCTAAGAGAATCGCAAGTCAACAAATATATTTTTTTGTTGGTGAAGTGAATGAAGTTTTTTTGTAAGGATCTGTGAAAATATTGCGCGTAAATACAATTAAAACAAGTTGGGTAAACAGACCTACGTTCATGTCAGAAGGGTTTTGTACCCAACTTCTTAGAAATGCAGTCACCAGCAATGAATAACGTCAAGAAATATGTCAAAGAGATGTGCACGTTCAAAGGAAAATCCATTGTTTTTCTACTTTCAACGGTCAAATCACTCAAATCATGAATTCTCAAAAATATTTATGTTATTGACCTTATTGGAAAATTTCAAGAAGATCAAATCAAAACTGCAGTGACTGATTGGATGGAAAGTCCATAAAATACCAAAATCGTGTGTCATTGTTGTTGTTATTGGAGAAATTTCAAATGGCTATAACTTCCGTGTATATCCTTCGATTTTCATCAAACTTATAAAGATTAAGCACCCTTAGTAGGACTACGTAATTTCGTTCAGTTTAAGGGTACCGATGCGATTTTATTGGGGAAAATGTGAAATTCGAAGATCATACTACTATTAACAAAGTTGAGCGAATTTCGACTTCTAAGGTATTTGTTGTTGTTGTACTCATAAACACCTACTACCATATTTTTTTTCACATTTTTCGCATCACAGGCGTCCAATCGCGAGGGGGAGGAAACAAATTTTTCGTGTATTTCCCCTCTCTGCGCGTTCCTCAAAGCAAAAACTATCAAATTGAGACCTGTTTTGAAAAGTTCTCATCAAGACCTTTCATTTGATACCCATATCGGAAACCTTTGATAAAATTTTTTTTTCTGGGGCCACTCCCCTATATGGGGAGATCCCCCCTTAAATACCTTATAAAATTTTTTGTAGTTGAACTTTGAAGAGAGCACCACTTTACACCAGCATACAAAATTTGATGTTTCTAGCTTAAGTAGTTTGCGAGAAAAAGTGCTGTGACACACGGACGGACGGACAGATAGGTCGCGATTTTAGTAGGGTTTTGTAAAATTATTTTACAAAACCCTAAAAATGAGCGTTCAGTTTAAAACATGCTGAATTATGTTCAAACATCGCCAGCACTTTAGCTCTGAGGTTTTTTTTTTCAAATATTCGCTAATGTTTGTAGTAAATAGAGATGGGTCCTACTGTATCAGTCTGATACTTTGTCACTGATACATTACTGGACCTGATACACAAAACTGATACAAGCGAAATGTATCAACTATCAGTATCAATCGATTGAAACATTAACAT
This sequence comes from Odontomyia ornata, assembly GCA_963969285.1. Classification (NCBI taxonomy): domain Eukaryota; kingdom Metazoa; phylum Arthropoda; class Insecta; order Diptera; family Stratiomyidae; genus Odontomyia; species Odontomyia ornata. The sequence continues at coordinate 190,400,291 of OZ017738.1, forward strand.
GCACATTTGCTTGCTGTTCTGGGTAGGTTGTTGATGTAGCTCTCGCTGCGCTAGCGCTTTGGATGCATCTTGTGTCTTCGTTCATGTATCATTTTGTGTACATTATGAAGCCGTGGAACTGATACCGTGCATTTGATGTGAATTGTGTTGGGGAATGGGATTATCAATTTTAATAATGCTATTTATTCTTGACGGAGTGTTTCAAGAGTTGCAGGATAATTATTTAATCGTTGAGTAGGCATGCTGGTAAAAGTGTTAACTTCTTTTTCTTGAGGTGGGTATAAACATAAACGCAATTAAAAAAGTATAGCTAAAAGTTTGATATTTTTACTAGAAACAAACTCCTTTAAAGATTCTATTTATATGAAAATGTATCTTCTGAGTCTAACTCCAATAGATATTTTGTATTTAGGTACGAAATTAAGCCTTTCTTTCTGGTATTTTTATCGCAATTATGAAATAAGTTTTTTTTTTTAAATTTAATTCGGTACACACAACGATGACATTCAAAGGTTTTGTAGAAGTTTAATCTAATATTTCTTATTTTTTTTTAAGAAGTTTTTATTTGAAAACCAATATCGATTCAATGGAAGTAATAACTTTGCATTTAAAGAAAGTTAATATATATGAATTGATTCGATAACTAGGGTTTTGGTGAGCAAAAGGTAACGAAGGATGAAAAAATATATCTAGAGAGCTCTTGAAAGTTTGTATGTAACATCACAAGATAGACATGACTTTAATCTTAATTTTGGGCAAATTAAGCATTAAAGTCGTCGTCGCTGTAGCACTACAGTCCCTCTCAGGCCTTGGGGACTTAAAGTGGTCAGAAATTTTTCATGATGGACTGTCACATGCGCATAATCTTTTCTATTTAAACAAACCTGAAACTAGAAAATTCCAATCATTTATCGATTTCAACGATCATGGCCATATTAAGCAAAAGTGTGTTGTTATAGTAAATAATAAATTATAGTAAATAAAGAACAACATACATAGCTCAAAAAAAAAAAAATTCAATAAATGTGTGAATTTCTTACAAACATAATAACATTCAAATAAAACAAATTCTTATTTAAAAGAAAAACTAGTGTGACAAAAGTAACTTAATAATCATAAATATCATGGAAACACAGTTAGGCGTCATTGTATTTTAAAAAAACTAACATTTTTACCTTGTCTGCCGATAATCTGGAACGACGCTCATTTAAAATATTTCCTGTTTTAGAGAAAACGCGCTCACAAGGAACAGAAGTGCTAATAGTACAAAATTTTTCCCGAACAATTTTACTTAAATTTGGAAAGTTATAGCTTCGCTCCCTCCACCATTTGAATGGGTCTTCGCGTGCTAATAAGAGTGGTTCTTCAAGATAACGTTGAACTTCTGTTATGGCTCTTGAATGAAATGTTCCAGTAGAGTTGTAGCTTAAGGCTCTCCTCTTGAAATTTGTTAGAAACGATGCGGTTGGGTTTCCAGCTGGCGGTGATGTGTTCACTATTGATTGTAGACTTTCATTATGACTCAAATAGTTTTTTTCGACTTGATCGCTGTCCTGTTCAATACGTTTGCAAATTAAATCAATTAAAATCTTTTGTCCTCTCCATAGCTTCAATATTAGTGAAGGCTGCATTTTTGTATCTAGGATCCAAAAACGTAGAAATAGTGAGAAACGATTTCTTTTCCAGGTCTGCAAAACGGTTTAATAGGCCATCCTTCAGATTGTGCACCAATTTACGACAGATAACATTATTGTATAGGTCATTAACTTCCATTGCTTCATAAGTGGTAAGAAGCCCGTCAACATAAACTATGATCGAAGATGCAGACGTGTATTTTTCCCCACTGATTATATCGGTGAGTTCCTTCATAGGCCTTAAAATGTCCCTGATTTTTGGCAAAATGGACCACTCTTCCGCACTCAATGTCACCAATTCTTTGTTAAGGAGTGCAACAGTTGTCCTTACAGATGTTTCCAGCTCTAAAAATCGATTGAGCATATCATAAGATGAATTCCATCTTGTGGCAACATCCTGTATTAATTTTTTAGGCTCAAGCCCATTTTGTTTTTGGACTTCAAATAGCTTTCTTGTCGACTGACTACTATGTTTAAAATGTGACACAATTGCTTTGATTTTTTTCAAGAGTGTCGCCATTGCAAGGTCTTTTTCAATTGCAGTTTTGACAACTAAATTGATGGTATGAGCAAAGCATCCAAAATGCTCCCACTTTAAATGGTGTTTGACTGCTCTTGTAATATTTGCTGCGTTGTCTGAAATGCAAAGCAAAATTTTTTCTTGCAATCCCCATTCCAACACTATCCTTTTAAGCTCGGTTGCCAGATTTTCACTGGTGTGAGCAATTGGAAAAGAAGTCCATTCTAGGACATTCGACTTCAGCTCAAAGTTCGAGCTTATGTAATGTGATGTAACAGCCAGAAAACTTTCAACATTGATTGAAGTCCAACAGTCCGTCGTCAGTATTACGGATGATATCTCAGACCTATTGTTAATGTATAATTGCTTTAAATTATTTAAAGCTTCTTCATAAGCCGTAGGTATAAGTGTTTTGGAAATAGTTTTCCTAGTTGGCAATGAGTACGATGGATTCAACACATGAAATGCCTCCCGTAGACCTTCATCCTCTACAACACTAAACGGTTGTAAATCCTTGTAAAATATTTTCAGCACAGAGCTGTCGATTTTTTTCTTCTGCGTTGCGGATATCTTAGGTCTTAAAAATGAAGAAACCGTTGGTTGGTTCTTTATCCTTATAGTTGCTGTAGTTGAGTCGTCACGCTGACATACATTTAAAATAGAATTATTTTCATTTGGAACTGTTCTAACTTTTGCCCCTGGCTGTGCAACTGTCATCAGAAGTTGAACTGTGGGGTGCTTTCTTTCCAAATGTTTTTTCAAGTTTGTAGAAGAATGCTTATAACTAAGCTTACACTTACATAGGTTACAAATCACGAATTAACTGTCCACATCGATACTAAAAAAATTCCAAACTTCGGACGCTTTCTTTTTCTCCATTTTCAAATTTTTAATCACTTACACAATTTGTACCTAGTCTTTTTTTTCACTTACACAATTTGCAGTCTTTCTGAATCAATCAAACAGATGTTATCTAACACTAATTGCGTGCGGAGATGCCACTTTTCTGAAAAGAACCAAATCCATCATCCACATAATCGCTAACATAAACATAAGCCCAACTACTATGCTGTTGATGTTGAGTTGATTCACACTACAGTATAGACCAAAATAATGTATCAGATGCGAAAAGTATCAGGTACAAAAAGTATCAGATAAAATTATCAGGTACAATCATGTATCAGTATCAGATTGTATCTGATACAGAAATTTGATATAACAACTCATCTCTAGTAGTAAACTAGATTCGATAAGTGTGACACTGCTACTCTCACTTGGTTAACATCCACAGTCCTTCCTTCTTATGTGACATACATAAAATGCATTCAGCGTTAACACGGATATACGCGTGCCATTAAAAACTAAACGTAGAGCTCGCAACTATTTGGACTTTTTATCGTGCCTTGCGAGCACTCCTAGTTCTTTGCTGCTTCAGCGAGTTTTTTGGCGCAGTTGCTTGCAAAAATAGGTGAATTCGGTTTGCTCAATTTTCCGAAGTAGACTTCAAGAATGAGTAGAATCGTCCAGCACTTGCGGTAAATGATGAACGCAAAACGAGGAATCCCAGCAATCGCAGCAAAACCACGTACTTATTGTAAATATTTGATGCCTTTGTTGCATATTACATATCTTTTGAAACGGAAATCTTGTCCCATCAATCCTAACCTACACCACCTGCATACTCTAACATCGATGACGGTTTTATGTCAATATTTGGAAATTAACAAGGATTTTAGAGTTTCAGGCCATTTATCCCCCTCCCCTATTTTCTTCCAAAGGATTAAAAGTCAGCAAATATAACGTGAAAGAGTTTAAAGTTAGTACTATAACATATATTGGTATTACACAAGTATTGGTTTCTTTGTGAAAAAAAGGGGATAAAGAAAATGTTCGGTTAAATAAACACTTACTTTTACCACTTCGAACCCAAATGAGTCTAGGGCCCGCAATGTGGGCGGGCCAAAGCTCTCTCTCCCTTCGATAATCCATACGCTCTCGCCGATATGCTTGGCCTTCCAGACCCGATATGGACCAAGGCATCATACTTTGGATTTAGATCTGGTTGGGAGCAGTGCGTAGGGAAGCCGCTACCACCTGGATGTCCCATTCTTATTTGTGGGCCGTGACCTTCGTTGGAAAGGACAGAATTGCCTTACATTTCGCGTGCGATTAACCGGGTATTCATCGTTACGTTTCCTTTGTAATCCCTTTCAGTATGTTACCTAGGCCAACGGCTTCTGCATCTTTTGTTAACTTCGGTCATCACTTAATTCATAAGTACGAAAATATTTTGTAGCTCTTGTGCTGTGGGAAAAGAACCCGCCCCACGACGCTGTAAAGCCAGCTTGCCACAGCACTAACGCGTTCCCAGGCAAGGCCATTTTGAGCGTAGCACTAATTTTCGCTTCCATCCACCTATAAACAACACTAAGGGTTTTATGAATTTTTTGACGATTCACCTGTATCTACTTGCGTAACGGTTCATAGATCGCAATGAGTGAGCCATGAGAAAGAATGGAAGAAAATCGGATGACTAAAAGAACATTTAAGGGTAGAGCACAAAGCAGACATCTAACAGGAAGACCAAGAATCCAATGGGAGGTCACGATAGAAGATGACATCAGATCCTTGCTAGGATTGCTCCACTGGTGAACAAGGTCACAGAACCGTAATGATTGGAGGAAAATTATCCTGGAGGCCAAGTTCTGACTTGGGGTACCACGCCACAGAAGATCAAACAATAAAAATAGTTCAAGGTCAGCTCTAAAATTCCAAATTGACGGCTAGTCAAAGTTCATACGTTTAAATACCTTTAATCTGATTTTTAAAAGCCTTTATATTGTCAAGCTGTGGATAGCTGCCAATTTTCATTGGACTCATACCGAATTTGATATTAAGGCAGATACCAATGGGATATAATAATGTTGCTACTTTGGTGATAATCTGCCATTTTGAAAGCTGAAGGTTTCAAAATGACCGGTGGTTGAGTATGCAATGTCTACTGACTCAATAGTTTTTGATAAAATTTAATAGTATACGTTACTAAGTCAAGTTCTTCATGAAAAATGAATGTCTATGAATATCTTACTAGCAACTAATGTGTTCAGAAAATTTTCGAGGGAATTTGTAAAACGGCTAGTATTTAAAACTTTTGCGCAACAGAAGAATTTTATTAATCGACCGGCTCTCGACTTTCAGAGCAGTTGGTATCACAACAAAAAAAAAAAATAAATAAATATATATATATATATATATATATATATATATATATATATATATATATATATATATATATATATATATATATACATATATATATATATATATATATATATATATATATATATTTATATTTATTTACTTATTTATGTATCTATACATATATATATATATATATATATACATATATATATATATATATATATATATATATATATATATATATATATATATATATATATATATATATATACCACGAGCCCATTTACAGCGGTTGACTCTTTGGATCCAATTTTCCACCACTCTGACACACATTTCGACCGGAACGTTGGCAATTTCGCGTTTGATGTTGTCTTTGAGCTCGTTTAAAGCTGATGGCTTGTTGACATAGACACGTGACACAACAAAGCTTCCTTTTAAGTATGGCGCCAACGTTCCAATGAATCGTTAGTTCGTGGATGATATGCTTAAGATCGTTTTTTTTTAAACCAACCTTGATACTAAGTTCTATAAATAGTTTGGATTCGAGTTGGACTCCTTGATCTGTAATAATTACTTTTGACATAGCAAATCTTGCTAACCACTCTCTACAGAAAGCTTGAACCACAAAACATGTTGATGAATCACACATGGGAATTGCCTCAAGCCATTTCGACATACGATGGATTATCGTTAAAGAATACTTAAAATTGCTTGAATTTAGAAGAGGTACAATTATATCCATATGAATTGTTTCGAAACGATTTGAACAAATTTCAAATCTAAACAAGTTGAGTAAGCAGGAGAGTGCTCCTACCAGAAGGTCTTTGTAAACATCCTAGGGTTAGAAGCAAGTTTTCTAATGGCGTGAATCGATAACTTGAATTATTCATCCAATACTTAGATATGAAATCGTTCAAATTTATACAAAAGAGACGCTTTTAAATTGCTCCTGTCAAAAGTTTTCAAAAATTAAATTAATTTTTTAAAAACGTTAGTCCGAAGTTGATTTTTATCGGAAAAAATCTTATATTGTCGAAGTAATCGACTCAGGAAATTTCTATCGAATATTTTTACTTCGATTGGTAACGAAAAACAAATTCACAAAGAAAATTTCGCCGCTGGTATGGAGGAGCCCGACGGATTCCCACCGTTGGGGCAACCTGGGGAAACGACGAATACGAAACTGGCGACAATCACCAAAAGAAAACATAACGAAGAAAACTCCGTAGATGGAGGGTGCAAGCTGCAAATAATAGCGGACAAACAACAAATGGCCAAATTGCAGAAAGAAAATGATGAACTAAGGCAAGAGATACAGTCTCTCAAGGATCTTTTCAAGAAAGGGATGAAGCCTCAAAAGACGCAGCCACAAAATCAATGGCAACAGGTAGCAAAGCCGAAGAAAAGTCCAAAGCAAGTAAATCCAGAGGAAGTTCTAAGTGCTGGTGGCACCAACGAGAGCCAAAATTATTTTGCAGCGCTGGAGGGATTAACCGAAGATATGGAAATCGAAGAAAACATCGGAGGTAATTTTAATCAAGATAATGACGTTGATTTTATTCAATATTTAAAGAACAAAAATAAGGAGAAAAAACCAGCCCGCAGTTCTGCTGGTTCCTCTGAAAAAGCTTCCAACAAGACAGAAAAAGTTCCGCCAATCAACGTGTTCGGACAAACCGGGAAAGATATGGTTCGGCTATTGGCAGCCGAAAATAAACTGGCCAATTTCGAAATCAAAAGAGTTAATGCCGAAAAATTAACTATAAGGACGAAATCACTGGTTGATTTCAAGTCAGCCAAAGATGCGCTGATTTCTGGGGAGGTTCCACACTTCACCTATACCCCAAAAAGTGAAAAGAATCAGACCTTCTTGTTGAAGGGTTTGGACAGCGGAGAGGATACGGTCGATCTTCTTCAGGTGCTCAAGGAGACTGCACCAGATATTGATTTTGTTTCTGTCAAAGCCTTTGCGACAAGAAGGTCGACCATAGAAAGGAAGAATTTACCACTTTACCTGGTACAAATTGCAAATAAGAGCAGTCCAAGTGCCCTTCAACATATAAGGTACTTGAATTTCAGAGTGGTGAGGTGGGAGCGCCTCCAGAAAAGAGAAGTCAACCAGTGTTACCGGTGTCAAAGATTTGGACATTCGGCTGCCAATTGTGCCATGCACTATCGTTGCGTTAAATGCAAAGACGTTCATGCTCCCGGTGAGTGCAAATTGGCTCAGACGGAGCCTAAAGAAAATTATACTGCGTTAACTGCGGTGTTTTTGGTCACCCAGCATCATATCGAGGATGCTCCTGATATCAAGATGCAAAAGTTAAATTTGCTCCAAAGCAAACACAAGTACACCGTAATATCATACCTTCCAACTTCGTCAAGCCCGGAGTATCATTTGCACTCGCCGCTAGAGGACCAGCAGAAAATGCTGGAAATAATGTAAATAATGTAAGTGGCAATAATGAGCTGCCTCTCAAAATTTACCAGCAACTTAATTCTTTATCGGAGAGAATTGACAAACAAGATTCAAAAATTAACTTTGCTTTTCAGCGTTTAGGTCTTTCAAATGCCTAATAATAACTTGTCATCCAGTCATATTTCCATGGATAGGCTTCGCCTCATATCGATCAACGTCAACTCTATCGTTGCTATACATCGACGTGATTATCTCCTTGAATTTGTTGTTAAGCAAAAGCCTGACATCATACTTCTCACTGAAACCCACCTCAATTCATGGCATTCCATGGAATTCAAAGATTTTGCATTCGTAAGAAACGATAGGGTAATAGGTGATGGGGGAGGTGGCACCGGGATATTGGTTAGAAGACCCTATTGTTTCCAAAATATTGAAAAAGTCGAATTCAAAAACTTTGAATTTCTTGAAGTGTCCGTCATCAAAATCTCACTGCCAGGCGGGGATAACCTCTTCGTTATCTCTGCCTATGCAACTGGTCAAAATGTTCTCAAGTTCAAGGAGGAACTCAATTCCTTGTTTGCAATACTCGAATTGAACAGGCTGCATAGTTATTATATTTTTGCCGGTGACCTGAATGCCAAGCATACATCATGGCTAAACGCCACCAATAATCCAAGAGGTGTATTCCTGAAATCATGGATAACAGAGAACCAAATTGAATACAGGTGCAACCTATATGGGTCGGAGTTCCCAACATACCCTAGGACAAATTCATATTTGGACCTCTGCATTGCTGACGCAAGACTTGAATTCAGCTTTAATAGTCCTCAACGGAAACTGCAGGTGCTTCCTTACGATAGCGACCATAACGCAATCGTAATGGAAATCAATCATCAAAGGGATGATTTCTTCCTCATTCCAGTTCAACATGAAAACCATCGGTTGAATTTCAAAAAAACAGACTGGGGAAAGTTTCAAAAGAAGTTTAATCGGGAGTACCAGAAGCAATGTCCTCCTTCTGATGATGGCAACGCTTGCTCAATGGTTCCTAATAACAGAAATCTAACTGACGATGAAATAGATGTCTCTTTGTCGAAGTTAGAGAAGCTGACGTTGGAAACGATTGAGAAAGTTGTTCCCAAGATTAAACATCGAAACAATATGGAACGATATGAAACACCAACCATCGCAAGGTTGAAAAGATTGAAAAGCCTTCTTCTCACCCGCGTCAACAATATTTATCGACGATTTTTGGACTACAACCATCTCTCGTTGGCTTTGTTGAAATTACACCTGAAGAATGTCCGGAACTTAATCCGTTCATACTTCAGGAGTGAGGTCAGCAATCAATGGGCGGAAAAACTGAGGGGTATTAGCCCACAGGACCCAGATGGCGTTTTCGCGAAAGTGAATAGCTTATTCCGCAAGAAGTCTCGAGTGAAGGTACGGAATCTTGAAGTCACTAGTGATGAGATAAATCTTCTCGATAGAGCTGGTATCGAAATTGATAGTAAGACTCCGGATAGAAATGGAAACAGGATTATATGTGATGGATTGCAGAAACTTGCCCTGATTGGAACACATTTAGAATTGGTTCATCTGCCAAACCCAGAGAGAAGGAATGAAATATTTTCGGAAGTCGTTGAAGCAAAAGTTTCCGACTTCAAATCAAGCCTGAACGGCCAATCAATTCTTCATTTCGATGAAACATTAACATCTGACCTCATACTGAGCTTGAATCTTATTGATTATTTTGTCAGCTATGAAGACTTGTGTTTCATATTTCGCAGAATAAACAACAAAAAATCATGTGGTACTGACGGTATTCCAAACATAGTTCTCCGACATTTGCCTGAGGTTGCTAATAGGAATTATTGCATATTGTTCAACAACATGTTGAACAATTCATATTTCCCAAATGAGTGGAAAAAGGCTAAGGTATTTCCGATCTTGAAGAAAGGAAAAGAATCTTCATGCCCTAAAAGCTATCGCCCAATCAGCTTGCTGCCTAACATCAGAAAGGTGTTTGAAGTGATATTCAACAGAGCATTAAACGACCACATTGAGAAATATGAGTTGATGCCGAATTGCCAATTAGGTTTTTGTGCCAGGCATTCGACCATACATGCAATAACGAAAGTAACCTCAGACATCTGTTGGAAACTAAACAACAAAGAATGTGTTGGAGCATGTCTCATTGATATGGAGAAAGCCTTCGATACGGTGTGGTTAGATGGACTAGTTTTCAAACTTCTTCAGAAAAGGTTCCCCAGACCTAAAAATATGTCGGAAAATTTTTAATTTTTGACTATTTCCATATGCTGTTACGGGGAATTCGTGAACAGCTTAAGTTACCCAACTTAAACATCACTTAAACACCACCACCGTGGTACAAAGAATGCATCCTCGAGCTAAACTGGGATAAGAAACTTTACAATGTATTGTATGTATTTTTAGTAAAGTTAGAAATAAGTAGAAATTCTTATGCTGATGACTACAGTAGAGTAGACTGCTATCTGCAATCACAACCACGAATAGAACGAGCCGAAAAGATGCGTGAGGAAGAAATCTTACGTCGAAGGCAAGCAGATATGCTACTTCGTATGAACCAACAAGGTGAAGAAATTTGCCGCAGGCAACAGGAAAACCCTTTGTTTATGCAAGCAAACATAATAATTCCGGTGGCAACATGAATAACTAACTTTGGAGGTGGCGGCGGTGGTGGTAACATGGGTCCTGGAAATGGGGAACGGGGATTCATTATAAACCACAATGGACAATGCCAATCAAGGTGACGGCGGAGGTGGACCAAACCAATCGTAATGGAAATCAATCATCAAAGGGATGATTTCTTCCTCATTCCAGTTCAACATGAAAACCATCGGTTGAATTTCAAAAAAACAGACTGGGGAAAGTTTCAAAAGAAGTTTAATCGGGAGTACCAGAAGCAATGTCCTCCTTCTGATGATGGCAACGCTTGCTCAATGGTTCCTAATAACAGAAATCTAACTGACGATGAAATAGATGTCTCTTTGTCGAAGTTAGAGAAGCTGACGTTGGAAACGATTGAGAAAGTTGTTCCCAAAATTAAACATCGAAACAATATGGAACGATATGAAACACCAACCATCGCAAGGTTGAAAAGATTGAAAAGCCTTCTTCTCACCCGCGTCAACAATATTTATCGACGATTTTTGGACTACAACCATCTCTCGTTGGCTTTGTTGAAATTACACCTGAAGAATGTCCGGAACTTAATCCGTTCATACTTCAGGAGTGAGGTCAGCAATCAATGGGCGGAAAAACTGAGGGGTATTAGCCCACAGGACCCAGATGGCGTTTTCACGAAAGTGAATAGCTTATTCCGCAAGAAGTCTCGAGTGAAGGTACGGAATCTTGAAGTCACTAGTGATGAGATAAATCTTCTCGATAGAGCTGGTATCGAAATTGATAGTATGACTCCGGATAGAAATGGAAACAGGATTATATGTGATGGATTGCAGAAACTTGCCCTGATTGGAACACATTTAGAATTGGTTCATCTGCCAAACCCAGAGAGAAGGAATGAAATATTTTCGGAAGTCGTTGAAGCAAAAGTTTCCGACTTCAAATCAAGCCTGAACGGCCAATCAATTCTTCATTTCGATGAAACATTAACATCTGACCTCATACTGAGCTTGAATCTTATTGATTATTTTGTCAGCTATGAAGACTTGTGTTTCATATTTCGCAGAATAAACAACAAAAAATCATGTGGTACTGACGGTATTCCAAACATAGTTCTCCGACATTTGCCTGAGGTTGCTATTAGGAATTATTGCATATTGTTCAACAACATGTTGAACAATTCATATTTCCCAAATGAGTGGAAAAAGGCTAAGGTATTTCCGATCTTGAAGAAAGGAAAAGAATCTTCATGCCCTAAAAGCTATCGCCCAATCAGCTTGCTGCCTAACATCAGCAAGGTGTTTGAAGTGATATTCAACAGAGCATTAAACGCCCACATTGAGAAATATGAGTTGATGCCGAATTGCCAATTAGGTTTTTGTGCCAGGCATTCGACCATACATGCAATAACGAAAGTAACCTCAGACATCTGTTGGAAACTAAACAACAAAGAATGTGTTGGAGCATGTCTCATTGATATGGAGAAAGCCTTCGATACGGTGTGGTTAGATGGACTAGTTTTCAAACTTCCTCAGGACAGGTTCCCCAGACCTAAAAATATGTCGGAAAATTTTTAATTTTTGACTATTTCCATATGCTGTTACGGGGAATTCGTGAACAGCTTAAGTTACCCAACTTAAACATCACTTAAACACCACCACCGTGGTACAAAGAATGCATCCTCGAGCCAAACTGGGATAAGAAACTTTACAATGTATTGTATGTATTTTTAGTAAAGTTAGAAATAAGTAGAAATTCTTATGCTGATGACTACAGTAGAGTAGACTGCTATCTGCAATCACAACCACGAATAGAACGAGCCGAAAAGATGCGTGAGGAAGAAATCTTACGTCGAAGGCAAGCAGATATGCTACTTCGTATGAACCAACAAGGTGAAGAAATTTGCCGCAGGCAACAGGAAAACCCTTTGTTTATGCAAGCAAACATAATAATTCCGGTGGCAACATGAATAACTAACTTTGGAGGTGGCGGCGGTGGTGGTAACATGGGTCCTGGAAATGGGGAACGGGGATTCATTATAAACCACAATGGACAATGCCAATCAAGGTGACGGCGGAGGTGGACCAAACCAACATGTTGGTGATGGAAGAACCGGTGGTAGAAATGATTTCGAAAATAATAAACGAAGACGTTTCTAAAGCACATTTGCACACATACTAAATCTATCATATAATAATTGGCATTTGAAATCATACCAATTGCTTCATGTTATCTCACTCAAAGTTGTGATCCAAATCTAATTGGGTTGACTGTGAGTCCTTCGCCAATTTCTTATGGCAGAAAAAAGCCAGCCCAATACCAAGTCTTGCCTTAAACAAGTTCGAAAGTGATCTAAGATACCAAGAAAAGAAGAAAAAAAGGCACACAAAGTGCCTTGCCCAAGGGTAAAACATAAAAGCACTATTTATCTAATAATCCCGTCCAGCCACTGGAAATCCACGAAAACTCCAACACTCTCTCGAAATTGCATCGAACATCGTGAAATGTCCGAGTTAAAAAAATAAATTGGAAAAAGAAAAGTTCCTTTTAAAAATTACTTTACTGCATTTATCACCGGAAAAAAGGCAAGGTTGCCAGGAATAATTTGAAAAACGAATTGGCTAATGCATGAGTGCATCGAGGGAAGATCGTATCGAACCTGCGCGGGTTTTTTTCGCCGTGCCGTTGACGACGGAGTTCCACGAGGAGGCCTCCTTATTAGCTTACTCTGAGTTGACAGAGATTAGTTTAAAATTTAGCTATATTCCAGTAAAAATATTTTCCTGATAAATTTTTCATGTTTCATTTTTTGGGTATTTGTATGGTTATTTGTTTTTCTGTGATTTCACGAATCCACATTAAATTTCATTGGTATAAAGTAAAGTAACTTGGAGTGTATTATTCAATTTACTTGGACCACATAACTTTTGTTTTCAGTAAGTGTTGGTTTGGCTCGGGGAATATCATGCATGGGCTACGTTTTGTGAATTTGCGTACTCGGTGATGTTTGAGTCTATTGAGTTTATCCCCCAAAATATCCAAGTGGTGAGTGTTTTGTGTGTTCTTGTTTGGGGAGTGTTGTGGAAGAGCTCCGGCAAACCGCCTTACTCACTGGGCGATCAAGTGTGGGGCCCAGGCCAAAACAGCGAGTTGGCGCCCACGGCCTTCTGTGGCGAACAAAATCAAGAGCGCAGGGCCCCCGCTATCAAAACACCCTAGTGATTAGGGGTAGAAAAATGGCGCCCAACATGGAGCAACACCCTAGTGATTAGGGGTCGAAAAATGGCGCCCAACATGGAGCAACTTTGATTGAGTGTAGATTGAACTTTTGTGCTTAATAGGTGGTGATAGTTTAGGTGTTGAGGTGCTGTAGGACGGTTACATTAATGAGTCCATCTTTTGGAAAGCAAGAGTAGATCCTGATAATTCAAAAATACCAACTTCTTTAGGAAGTTATCTTTATTTCGATCGTAATTAACACACGGAAGTTTGCATGAGTTTCGAGTGGTCCTCGCATCAGTGGAGTTAAAGTGAAGTTAAAGTGAATGTGTTATTTTACGGGAGTGAGAAGAAAACCAGTGTAAAGTGACCCAAAACAAGAAGTGAAGCAAGTGTGAGGTGTGACGAGTGGGTGGGATTTTTTTGAAAGATGGTTTTACGCCCCGTTCGTAACAAATATACAAAATAGTTCTTTTATATGAATTTAATTTTGTACTTTTATACATATTGTCCGTGTTTGTTAAAAACATAAAAAAAAAACAAATTTCTTTCATCCCGAATCATTTAGTTATTTCAATTAGGTCATAATTTATCAAGTAGTTGGTTTAAGTGGAGAATTGTTTCATTTTAAGATATTAAGAAAGTAAAATGGCTAGTAAAATATTAATTAACAGGCCAAGCAAGGAGGAGCTCACCTATCAGCTAGAGATCCGAGGACAGCCAACAGGAATGGTGGAAAAGATGAGAAAAACTCTTCAAAATGCTGTGAGGGGTGAGAGTTCAAGAGACGTTTCAGCGATCATATCCTTTTTCGCCGGAGAAGGATCTAGAGGCAGTGAAGGAAAAACTCCAGGAAATGAAGGTGCTAACTGCGGGATTGTCGGGAACCCACCAAATGTTGGACTTCCTGAAGATTAAGACTAACCTCGCTTTTGGCCTGCGTCGATTGCGAATATAAATACGGTAGATGAAGATCAGGAGGAGGTGGAAAATAATCTTAAAGCCAATTAGTGATGGCTATGAGCGCTTTGTTGGAGAAGGCCGAAAAAGGAACGGGAGTAGCCGATGCACCTGAGACAGTAAATACGCGCAGCTGGGATGTAGTCATGTAGAACGGGAGCTCACCAAAGGTCAAACGGAGGAAAAGGCTGTTGCAACCGCGGAAGTCACCGCAGTTGCAGACATTAAGTTTCAGTAGAGAGGTGCGTAGCCCGGGGTGGCATACTGAGGCCTGCTAGCGCTCAGTCGTGTCGTGAGTCTTCCGGGACAACCTCTGCTCGTGCTGAGCCACCTTACACATAAAAAAACTTACACGTAGGAATAAGGACGGGAAAGGGGAAGGTCATTTAAAGAAATGAAAGATTATTGTTTTTAACGAGATATGACCGGTTTATTCAATTTAAAGGAAAATTTCTACAACAAAAAATTTACAAATTTTTGATTACAATAAAAAAATTCCCCTTTAAAATATTATGTACAGAAGAAAAAAAAAAACAATCAATTAAAAATTTGTATATCTAAGAAAACACAAAAAAAGAACTTAATAATGTGAATCCACAGTAATAAATAGATAAAAGAACCAAATATATACTCACTCTTTCCTCATTGATCTCCGAGTGCTTGGCGAAGACAAAAAAAAGTGTGGGGCTACTGTAAATTAAAAATCAATCCCGTACAATTCAAATTCAGACTTTTTTCTCCCCAAATTAAAAATTAATACACTTCATCAAACTGTCTACTTCAATTGCCAAATTGAAATTCAGTTCACCAAACTTCCTACTACTTAAATTAAAAATGTCTTTTTTTCCACACCACGAAAAAACTCTTCTTCTTATCCAACCCAAAAACCGAATCTTTTTTCCCCGAATTAACAATTTACGCACCGCCAAAAGCCATCCCTCTTCTTTTCCATTCAAATACGGACTGCCATCAATTACCACTGCCGCATCCGAGTAACGTAATTGAAGTTCATTACACTTCGATTCCGCTACCCACACATCTTTTCCATGTCGACAAACGCAACAATTTCCATTTTGCATATGGCGGTCTGCATAACCATGATAGCGTTTGGTTATATGCAAATCGTCATATGTATGTATACGGAAACAATTGCTTTTACCGATATCCCAACAAGAGTGCTTTCCTGCGCCGAAACTCGCAACAAGGCTCCTAATCAAGAGCAGCAACAAAATCTCGAGCTAAACGAGAGTGCATCGCAGACAAGAGAACGCCATACTCTACCAGGGGTGAATAAAATGGAGAAACAGGAGGTGGGGTACAAGACGTTTCCGAATGGGACCTAATATATTGCGGAGATTCCGAATCCCGAAGCGCATTCCTAGAACGAGTCGAGGAAGTATGTCTTGCAAGAGGAGTGTCAACAGACCGACTATATCAGGCTGCGGTATAGTTATTTGAGGGCAGAGCCCTGGTCTGGTTTCAGGCAAATCGCACCAGTTTTGGTTCATGCGCGGAGCTTATAAAGGAACTACGTACGGGGTTCCTACCACCCAATTATGATAAAAGACTCCTGGAAGAAATCAAGCAGCGTACCCAGGGACCGGAGGAGTCCATTGGGATGTAAGTGACCACTACAGAGGAGTTATTCAGGTGAAAACTAACCCAGTCTGCGGAAGCGAAAAAACTAGAAATTATTTGAGGTAATTTAACCCCCTTTTATCAGACACAATTAGCCTTAATGGCGGTTGGGTCGATTGCGGAGTTGGTCAAGCTGGGACGTACCCTGGAAGCTAACCATGTTTCCATGGACGCCTATCGGCCCCCACCACCGGTGGAGAGACAACGTTTGTTGGAACCTGACCTCACCTATGTCGGGAGGAATAAGAATGAGCAAGTGGCGGCTATTCCTGGTGGACGTCCAGGGAATGTGCTGAACCAGCAAAGTGCTTTGGTTAAGGGCAGCCTGTGGCGCAGAGAGTAACTTGCCAGAACTGCTGCCAGGAAAGAGGCTCAGAAGCATCGCGAAGGCGAGATCAAGGGAGTTCAGACAGTGGTAGAAAAATAGGTGGTAGCAGTGGCCAAGGGCCATCTCAACATCGGGGGCCAGAAAACTTGTCTCGTGCTCAGTAGGCGTTGAGCTGAGCACGATGAAGGGGAATGGAAAGGCCGCAGAGCCAGAGATAGCTTATGTGGTTGAAGAGAGGAGTGGGGATAATAGACCCCACTTGCAAGTTGAAGTAGTAAGTTGCAAGCTATTGGGCCTGTTGAGCTCAGGAGCATCCAATACCGTCTTCGGGACTAGGGGCTGGGAAACGTTGAGAAGACTGGGAGCTCAGAAGTTAGGGTCTACATCAACTAATATCAGGATGTCGAATAATACCAGTGTGGAGGTCATAGGGAGGGCGTGCATCCCTTTCACCTTACAGGGGTGAAAAAATTGGAATATGGTACTGATGGTCCTGTCTCTGACCCATGAGGTTATCCTTGGCGTCGATTTCATTCGGCGATTTTTAGATTCATTGTGGCGTTAGGGCAAAACAATTGGAGCTTTCTGGCCGCTCTACAGGAAGAAGGGGGGAAACAATTGCGTTCCTGGAGCCGGTTAACCGAGTCAGAGATTCGCGCGTTCGAAACGCTTCAAAAATAACTATTTGAATTGATGGTTGAGGGCATTGGTTGTACGAGTTTGGTCGAGCACGCAATTTAAACTGAGTCGCCCCCAACCAAACAGCGTTACAACCTGGTATCTCCGGCGGTACAAAAACATATCGATGACGAGCTGAACGCAATGCTGGAACAGGGTATCATTGAACCATCAGCTAGTCCGCGGGCCTCTCCAATTCTGTTTTTGAGGAAGAAGGACATCACCTTCTGATTGTGCGTAGATTACGGGAAACTAAACAACGTTACTCAGCACGATGCCTATCCAATCCCATATGTGTCTGCCACGTTGGGCAAATTGAGAGAAGCCAAGTATTTATCATCACTCTACGTGAAATCGGTTTATTCGGGGACTATTTCAATTTCGGCGGATGCCTTTCAGTCTGCAGAGGGCACTGGCGACGTAGCAATGGCTGATTGGTAGGATTTTGTGGCCAGACTTAGCACCTTTTATTTTTACCTATCTCGACGATATCGTTCTGGTAACCCAAGACTTGAAAAGCATCTGGAGGTGCTAGGGCAAATTTCCCGGAGGTTGCGGTCTGCCGGATTTAGAGTCTCTAGGGGAAAATGCGAGTTCTGCAGGTGCGAGCCAAAGTATTTGGGTTATATGTTGGATAAAAATGGCCTGAATGTGGACCCAGACAAGGTCAAGTGCATGTTGGAAATCCCTCCTCAGTGTAACGTAAAGGGGCTCGCCAGTTTTTAGAAATGGTGTCGTAGTATTGGAGATTTATTTTAGATTTTACTACGCTGTCGTCACCTTTGACGAATTCTTGAAGAAGAACGCCAAGTTTGACTGGTCACTGGAGTGTACCGAGGCATTCAACCAGGCAAAGTTGAAGCTATCCATAGCACCAATCCTTTCTTGCTCGGACTATAGGCTACCATTTACGTTGCAGACAGAGGCGTGGACCTGGGGCTGGGAGCAGTGCTGCCTCAACAACATCCCGATGGAGAGAAGGGGATTTGTTTTCTCAACCGGTCCTTGAACAAAGCGGAGAGGATATACGACACGACCGAGAAGAAGTGCTAGGTGGTTTTGTGGGCTGTGCAAAATGCGAGACCATATGTAGAAGGTACCAAATTTACGGTCGTCACAGATTGTTATTCATCATATTGGCTGAGTAACTTAAAATATCCAGCAAAGCGATTGGCGAGGTGGTTGTTCCGGTTGTAATAGTACGATTTTGAGAACATACATCGAAAGGGTAAAGAACATTTAGTTCCAGATGCGCTGTCTAAAATGTTGCCCTAACCTGCGGTAGTTTGCATGCAGTCTACGGATGCTTGGTACGGGAAAATGGTAACTAATATCGAGCCGAACCCGGAGCATTACGCAAATTGGTGAGTAACTGGAGATGGGGGGGATTTGGAAGAATTTGCCTGGTTAGTACCCGGAATTAGAAGGAAATTAAGCATGAAAGAGGGTTATTCCTAAACCCGGTCAAAAAGAGATTCTTGCCAGTGTCACGGTGATGCTAAGGCAGGCCATATGGAAATCAGTGGCGCATCGGCGAGGGTAACGACTCAATTTTATTGGCCGAAAATGTCGGCAGATGTAGAGCGCTATGCAAGGAGGTGCAAGGTGTACCAGGGGCAATAAATTTAAAAGGAACGCACCAGTTGGATAGATCGTGTCACAGGGAGCGGGTCTACAACACCCTTGGGAGATGCTGTGGTTTGACCTGGTGGGTCCCCTGCCACATTCAATACAAGGTCATATTTACATTATGACGGTTATTGACTATGTCAGTATGTCAGCTCTCCGCTTTCCACTCCGTAAGGCCATGGAATCAGCCGTTAGTCGCCTTCTACAGGAACGGATTATTTTACATTTTCGGGCTCCACGGTGGCTAGGACGTGACAACGGAGTCCGATGCCGGGGAAAGTTGTTACAAAAATTAGTCAAGGAATCTTGCTTCGTGGTGAAACACACGGCATTTGATCACCCGCAGGCTAACCCGGCTGAGAGACGGAACCAGAACATCAAGCGGATGCTGAGGTCTTACGTCGGTGACAATCGTCGGGATTGGGATCAGAAGTCAGCAAAAACAGCATGTGCGCTGCGCACTTACCAACGTGACATAACCAAACTCACGCCGTTTTTCTTTAACTTTGGTAGGGAGATGATCACACATCGAGATGGAAACAAGCAGCAGTACCAAATTGGAGACCGAGTTTGGAGGAGGAAATACGCTCTAGCTGATGCCGCGAAATATTTCCCCACAAAATTAGCGCCTGAGTATGTCGGAACGTTTACAATCAAGGAAAGAGTCTCTAGTTGGACTTTTAGGCTTGAGTATGAAAACCGTGAGGAGTGCGGGGTATGGCATGCCAAAGACCTGAAACCCTATATAGATTGTGATAGATGGGGGGAAAAATGAATGGATCACAGGTAAGTTAATCGGACGTCTCAATAGTATCAAAATCTAACTACCAATGCAAATAAAGACTATATATATATATATATATATATATATATATATATATATATATATATGTATATATATATATATATATATATATATATATATATATATATATGTATATATATATATATATATGTATATATATATATATATATATATATATATATATATATATATTTATATATATATATATATATATATATATATATATTTATATATATATATATATATATATATATATATATATATATATATATTATATATACGAGTATATATATATTATATTGCAGTCGAGCCCCGTTGAGTTGCACTCAAATCCGGCTGCTATAATGAACCTCTTAGAGCAAGAATTAATCCAGTTGCTTGTTCCTACATATATATATATATATATATATATATATATATATATATATATATATATATATATATATATATATATATATATATATATGTATATATATATATATATATATATATATATATATATATATATATATGTATATATATATATATATATATATATATATATATATATATATATATATATTGAACTTTATATATATATATATATATATATATATATATATATATTTTATATATATATATATATATATATATATATATATATATATACATATATATATATATATATATATATATATATATATATATACGAGTATATATATATATATATATATATATATATAATATAAGATTCAAGAACTTAGGCATCAGTTCACAATCACGATCAAACATGGTTAGAGATACTAACGTGACGTACTTAGCAGACGGGTGGTTCATATATGGCACCCCGAGGAAATGGGTATCATCATCTTCTCTTTCATATCGCGTCCGTTTTCTTATTTTTCGTTGATTTATTCTGTCGGTAACGGAATCAGTCGGGTGACTAAAAAAAATATAACTAAAAATATCCTGTGTACGTGTACTTAGGAGTCTATCTTACGCAGAGCGTTCTTAATGTTGGTAATCTTGTTAACTTTGGGTAACTTCTGTTAGATTTTTTTTTTCTCCTTATTTTTGTTATAAAGTTGAAGCTAAAAGAGGCAGAGGTAATCAAATGTAAGAACAGGCAAGTTACGCTTCGTTGATATTAGAAATGGTAGGAGCATTTCAGGAAAGCTAGTTCATTTTAGCTTTCCTTACAAGAGACCCTTTGTATTCGTGACTTGTTGGGGTATAATTGATTCCGGGAACCTCCATGCTAAGGAGCTGGTCAGACATAGCTAGATTGGGGCAAAATGTTGGTGGGTTTTCCTTTTCTATTTAATTTTTAGATAATAACAAATTGGTTGATCTTTAGGCTAGTACCAGGAGAATAGAATATAATATGTAAGTAGTTGATTAGGTGCTGGTAGTGTTAAAGAATGGTGGTGGGTTTTCTTTTTCTTTTTTATTTTTAATCGATAGCGAATTAGTTCATTTTGAAGCTAGTACCAAGAGATACAGAGTATAGGTATAATATGCAAGCAGCCGATTAGATGCAGTTAGTTTTAAGGAATGATGGTGGGATTCGAAACTTAGCTATGAATTTATTCATTTCGGAGTCTGTAGTAGGTAATAGAGGGTTTAAAGTTGAGTTGATAAATCTTTTTTTAACGGGTAGTACTTAGCAGATGTAGGGAATACGGGGTAGACAGTAAGGCAATTTGGCTAGCCTTTAGACTTAGAGTAGCTATACATAACTTTAAATCCAGCAAAAGGTTTTAGCTTATGTTAAGTTAGTTATAGAAGGCGTCGGTATAATAAGGTTGGCGAAACAGATTTAGAAAATTTTGGTTGAACTAGCTAGGCTGGTGCGACAAGCAAGACGTGAGTGCCGTAGGTGTGTTTATGTTTGATGATAGAGGGCAACTGTACCTGAACGTTATATTGTATTCTCTCAAATGTGAAGGAGTAGTGTAGTTCCGGGAAATCCACTAAAAGTTAGACGCGTATTGTGTCGAGGAATTCATGAACAGCTTAAGTTAGCCAACTTAAACACCACCACCGCGTAACGTGATATGAAGAGTGCACCCTCAGCCAAACTGGGATAGGAAATTTTACAATGTATTTTATATATTGTTACATGCACGAATAATTCTGCGAGCTACTGTTGCAATTGTTTTCACAACCATTAAGAACCTCATGATAAACAAAGTGAATTTACTCGAAACCACGAGAACCCACCAAGCATGATCAACATCTGAAAGTGACGTCACTCCATTCATTACGCTGCTCGAATATACCAGGTACCCCTCGGCAGAACATTTGCTAATGTACGAGAAATGGGTTGAATGGGTAGAGACTCTATATAAAGGCGAGCTGAATGAATGGGGGGATCATTCATTAGAACCGCGATATAATAAAAACTGCGATAGCGAATTGAAAAGCGATATTGATCGAGTAATAGTGGAGTGATTTTCGTTGATTGTTAAGTGAAGACAGTTGTTAGAGACATTTAATTGACAAGTGAAAGTAAGATTCTAATTAAAATTGTGAATTAGTTAAATGAGTGATTGTGCATTTTTAAGTAAATAAATAAACTCTTTTAATTTAATTCAAAAGACATTATGTTTTCACTTCCCCGGAACATTGAAATTATTGCCCGCGAACCATAACACGCGACAGAAGTGGGATAAAAAAAAATTTTTGAAAGTGAAAATTTGAACATTTTTATAGTGCACAATAGTAATATTTAAAGAAACATCAAAATTTACCGGAAACTTGCATCTAAAAATTAATGAATTGACCATAGCGGAGCTCAAGGAGGAGTTGGAACAGCGAAATCTGGCCACACAAGTTACAAAGGCCATACGAATTGCACGCTTGCGTGACACGATTGAGTCGGAAGCCGTAAATCTGGATCCGGGTGAGCCCTCAGATGCGGAAAAAGGCGCAGAAGGTGGAGAAGTAGAAACACCAAAATCAAAGGAGCCAGAAAATGCGCTGATGCAAATGTTGATGCTGGTGCAGCAAGAGCAGCGACAACTGTCATCCAATTTAACTGCAAAGCTAGACCAGAAGCTCGACCAACAAGCGTTCGAAATCAAGGCAGACATCGAAAAGAAGCTGGAGAAACAGTCAACTGATTTGAAAGCAGATTTGGAAAAACAGTCTACCGAAATAAAAGCGGAGCTCAGTAGTCTCAACAACCAAATTAAATGCGTTGAGGAAAAGGTATACCAGGTCGAGGAGAGAATCAACCATGAGATCAGCCAGGTCGAGGGAAGAATGAACCATGAGATGGAAAAAGTGAAAAAGGACTTGGAAGCAGCAAAGACAGTAGTAACCACCGCACCACCCCGCTTACAACCGCAGCGCAAAGCACATCCAGAAATGTGCAAGCACCAATATTCGATGGGCAAACAGTCTGGAGTATTTACAAAACCCAGTTTGAAGCCGCCGCACGGGCAAATCACTGGAATGAGCAGGAACGAGCAACAGCATTAATTCTTGCTTTAAGAGGCCCAGCTGCCGAGCTTTTGCAGACGATCCCCGTTGAGTTGCACTCAAACCCGGCAGCTATAATGAATGCGCTCGGCATGCGTTACGGAGACGATTATCTAAAGCAAATTTATCTAAAGCCACGGCATCGGATGCAGAAGTCTTGCGAAACTTTACAGCAGCTAGCCCAAGACATTGAGCGACTGGCACTTCTGGCTTACCAAGCGTATGACCCAGAACATCGAGATGGCGCAGCGAAAGAAGCATTCATCAGCGCATTAAAAGACCAGGAATTGCAGCAAACCGTGCGTTTAGCTCGAAAGCAAACACTTAAGGATGCATTGGCTTATAGTCTGAACTTTGAGGCAGCGAAAAATGTGAGCCGTACCACTGCCCAGGTCCGCGAGTTAGTGACAGACGAGTGCAGGTATGAGCGCGTGGATATTGAACGAGACCCGCATGTAAACGGTGTGCCGAGATGCTGGAGTTGCGGTGAGAAGGGGCACCAACAAAGAGACTGCAAGAAGCGAAGAAAACCTAGCTATTGTCCAGGGTGTGCAGCTTGGAGGAGATCTAGACCGAGTCAGGAGCCCAGAATGGAAGTCCTTCAAACAGAGGGGTCGGGAAACATGTAAGAGCCAACTTAGTGGGGCAGAGGTTGGCTAGGAGGATCGACGGCCCCAGCACCACCATCACCGTGTCAAGACTACATAGTGGAGAAGCGGACTTATGCCTTCCGGGTCAAGTTGACGGAGAACATTGCACCATAACAATCGACACTGGTGCAACCCGATCGATTATCCGACCAGACCATGTGAGGCAACAACTACTTCACAAGGGCAGAATTTTCTCACTACGGACAGCAACGGGAGAAACTGCACATGTCCATGGAGAGATTAACCTCCAGATACAGTTGGGAGGCCTTGCGTTCCGACATAATTCTCTGGTCGCGAACATTATGGATGACTGCACTCTCGGAATGGATTTTCTGCAACCACATGGGATCACATTGGATTTGGGCAAACGGGTATTGAAATGGCAGAATGTCGAAGTACTGATGGAGGATCCCAGCGTCCAAATTTCCAAGATGAATGTAGTAGTATGCGCCGACACTGATGTACCGAATTCTTCTGAAAGCATGTATGGGCCAAGCTTGATGGTGATTCTGGAGACCACCGATCTTATCTGATAGAGCCAACGAAGACGTCCGCATTGCGCAGTTTGATTGTAGGACGAAGATCTATAAGGAACGGATACGTGTCGGTTAGACTCCTTAACACCACAGACTCAACCACGAGCATCAAAGCGGGAGAAGTCGTCGGCAGCTGCCAGCCTGTTTCCACCATCACCTCCTTGGAAGCGACTCATGACCATCATTGAAAAAAGAGGCAAGACACAGACAAAGCCCGGGAACCCACGTCTGCAATATTGAAGCAGGTCAAATTGCCAGTGCAGCTATTCAAGCGAGCCTCAGATCTGGTCACCAAGTACACTGACATCTTCTCAAGAAGCCCGGACGACCAAGGCCGAACGAGTATGGTAACTCACGTCATATATACACAGGGAGCCAAGCCAATTCGACAATCACCGAGACGTCTTCCTATAGCCAAACAAGGAGAAGTGAGCGCACTGATCTCGGACATGGAACAACAAGGCGTTATTGAACCTTCTGTCAGTCCATGGGCCGTGCCAGTAGTTCTAGTAAAGAAAAAGGATGGTGGCACTCGTTTTTGTGTCGACTATAGACAGCTTAACGACGTCACTAAGAAAGATAGTTACCCGCTCCCACGCATCGATGACATCATGGACACTTTAGCCGACGCAAAATGGTTTTCTACACTCGATCTCAAGAGGCTTAACCTGAAAAACCTGCTTGGTGTACCTAGATGGCATGATTGTTATCGGGAAAACGTTCGAAGAGCATGTGCGGAACTTAGAAGAGGTTTTCTCCCGATTGCGACTGGCGAAAGTTAGTCCCGACAAGTGTACCCTTTTTGCAGCTGAAGTGAAGTACCTGGGACACGTGGTAGCAGCAGAAGGGACCCTGAGAAAATTGAAGCCGTGAAAAGCTGGCCAACATCAAACAAAAAGCGCCAACTACGAAGTTTTCTGGGTCCGGCGACCTACTATCGAAGATTCTTCAAAGACTTTGCCAAAATAGCTAAGTGTCTCCATAAGTCAACCGAGAAAAATCGTCCGTATGTCTGGAATGAACAATGCCAGACAGCCTTTGAGACCCTGAAGGAGAAGCTGTGTGAATCACCGGTGCTGGCATATCCAATACCCGGAAAAATGTTTGTAGTTGACACCGATGCAAGCAACGGCGGTATTGGAGCTGTACTCCCCCAGCAGATCAATGGTGAAGAAAAAGTCCTCTCTTATTACAGTCGAGTTCTCTCAAAAAGTGGGAGGAACTACTGCATGACCGGGAAGGAGCTATTGGCTATAATAGAGGCCACCAAGCAGTTCCACAAGTATCTATATGGCCAGGAATTTGTTCCTCGAACGGACCATGCATCGCTGAGATGGCTACTTTACTTCAAAAACCCCAAGGGACAAGTTGCGAGGTGGGTCGAAAGATTGCAGTCATACGACTACGAAATTGTTCATAGGAAGGGCGAAGCTCATGGAAATGCTGACCCCCTATCTCATAATCCATGTCCAGCTGACCGCAAGCATTGCCGACGGATTGAGGAAAAGGATCCGCCCGTTGATCTGCGATTGATAACGGCCGAATTTGATGAAGGTTTTCCATCGGAGGAGATTCGAAATGCCCAGTTAGCCGTTGAAGACATCGGACCATTGCTCGTATGGAACAACTGGGCGACCGGAGTGGAAGTACGTTTCAATGCATGGTGCCATCCCAAAAAGTTTTTGGGCAGAACGGAACTCCCTTCAGGTGGAGCGTGGCATACTCAAGCGGAAATGGGAAATGGCAAACTATACTTCCGAAAAGCCGAATCTACGATGTGGTTAAGGAAATGGACGAATGATTCGCGGGAGGCCACCTTGGTGTTAACAAGGCCTTAGCGAAATTGCGGGAAAGGTTCTACTGGCTCTACGCTCGAGAAGACGTAGAGGACTGGTGTCGCAGATGCACCATTTGCGCTTCCGTCAAAGGTCCAAAGCGACGACTGAGAGGACAAATGCAAACCTATAACGTGGGGGTACCGTTTGAATGGATTGCTGTTGACATCGCAGGACCCTTTCCTGAATCTGAATGGGGAAATCGATACACGCTGGTTGTAGCTGATTATTTCAGCAAGTGGCCCAAGGTCTACCCCATTCCCAACCAGGAAGCAACTACTGTAGCCGAACAGCCAGTGTTAAATTGGGTCAGTAGGTACGGCGCACCTTGTGAACTACATTCAGATCAAGGCCGAAACTTCGAGTCACTAGTTTTTAGCGAAATGTGCGAGCTGCTGGGAATACGGAAAACAAGGACAACACCGCTATATCCCCAACCCGATGGAATAGTCGAACGTTTCAACGGCACTCTCAATAAACACTTCGCCAAGATGGTTGATGAGAACCAAAGGGACTGGGACCGACACATCCCACTATTTTTGATGGCGTACAGAGCTGCTGAACATGCATCGACGGGCCAAGCCCCAGTCAAAGTCATTTTTGGAAAGACTATTCGTCTGCCAGCTGATATAAAGTTCGGAACACCTCCCGAGAAACCCCAAACCATCTCGGAGTATGCAAGTGAGCTAAGACAACGGTTGAACCAGATACATCGGACAGTGCGAAAACACCTCGAATCGGCTACTGACCACATGAAGACCAGGTATGATCCAAAGGCAAATTCTACTGGCTTCCAGCAAGATGACTTGGTGTGGGTATATAACCCGCAACGGCGAAAGGGTAGGTCTCCAAAGTTGCAACATAATTGGGAGGGACCATACCGAGTTGCAAAGCGAATCAACGACGTCGTATACCGAATACAGGAACATCGTAAGCCAAGAGCCAAAATGAAAATCGTGCACCTGGACCATCTTGCTCCATATGACATCCAGGGAGGATTGACTACAACTGGCGACACATCTTTTCAGGGCGAAAAGAACTTGAGGTGGGGGCAGCATTACATGCACGAATAATTCTGCGAGCTACTGTTGCAATTGTTTTCACAACCATTAAGAACCTCATGATCAACAAAGTGAATTTACTCGAAACCACGAGAACTCACCAAGCATGATCAACATCTGAAAGTGACGTCAGTCCATTCATTAAGCTGCTCGAATATACCAGGTACCTCTCGGCAGAACATTCGCCAATGAACGAGAAATGGGTTGAATGGGTAGAGGCCCTATATAAAGGTGAGCTGAATGAATGGGGGGATCATTCATTAGAACCGCGATATAGTAAAAACTGCGATAGCGAATTGAAAAGCGATATTGATCGAGTAATAGTGGAGTGATTTTCGTTGATTGTTAAGTGAAGACAATTGTTAGAGAAATTTAATTGACAAGTGAAAGTTAGATTCTAATTAAAATTGTGAAATAGTTAAATGAGTGATTGTGCATTTTTAAGTAAATAAATAAACTCTTTTAATTTAATTTAAAAGATATTGCGTTTTTATTTCCCCGGAACATTAAAAATATTGGCCGCGAACCATAACACGCGACAATATTTTTAGTAAAGCTAGAAATGAGTAGAAATCCTATTGCTAATAACTACAGTAGAGTCGACTTTTATTATCTCAATTTAAATGAATGCAGTTCAAATTAAGATGATTAGGCTCGACGAAGTTTTCAATACCACTCCCGTATGTGCGCGGCTGCTCCACAACGACATTATCTGCAATCAACAACCACGAAAAGTACGAGCCAAAAAGATGCGTTAGGAAGAAATCTTACTTCAAAGGCAGGAAGATAGCAACTTCGTATGAGCCAACAAGGTGAAGAAATTCATCACAGGCAACAGGAAAATCTTTTGTTTATGCAAGTAAACGTAATAATTCCGGTGGCAACGTGAATCGTAACTTTGTAGAGTTAACAGCCTTAACTTCGTTTAAAGTGGCCGCAATTTGGTTTCACAATTACAAGTGATATTAGTAATCGTGAAACCAAACAAGAACAGGTTCTCAAAGATGTACATGATATACATCCCTCCTGAAATTTTCATGCAAATCCTATCAAGTCCGTAGCATCTAAGTCGATTGGAAGCGCACATTGCTAAATGTATTGTTGTTGCTGTAATACCAATCAAGATAACCTCTTTAAATAATATCCGATTCTTTTGAAATTTTCATGATTGATTAGTCTTATAAGTATCCCTGTGGATATTATTGGACTTAAGGATAGACTTACGATTTTATACAAGAAAATGTAAAAATAAAAACCAAATTACTACTAACAAAGTCTAGCGGACCCCGATTTCTCAGGTATTTGTCGTTATTTTGCTCATAGAGAACTAACACCAAGATTTTTTTAGATTTTTCGATCCACAGTTGTCTAATCGCGAGAGAGGGACGCAATTTTTTCGTGTTCTTCTACTCCCCTTGTCTACTCCGTTATCGATATTGCAATTTTAATAACGGATATTAAAAGATCCCGTTAGGACCTTTCATTTGATATCCTAGTCGACTATCTTTGGTGAAAAAAATTGCTAAGGGTTCACATTCCTAAACGGGAAGACTCCCCTCAAAAAAATTTGAATGTTTTTTTACTTCGGATCTTTCATTAACCGGAAACTTCTGAGTTGTTCACAAAAGTGGATCACTGTAGCTTCTATAGTTCCCGAGAAAACGTGTTGTAATGCACTGACGGACAGACGGACGGTCAGACAGGTACCGATGTTAATAGAAAATTTTTTTTTTGCATAACCCTTAAAAGGACCCTGTTTCTTTGTGAAACCACGAGACCTATTAGTATGCCTTCAAATATAAACTGCAGAAGATGTACTTGATAGCACGTAAAATTTATTTCTTAAGTAAAGCAAAATTGAAGGCGAAATAGAACAAAAAATGAAGCCGGTATATTTTCATTTGGGAGACAAAGAATTGCTGAGGAATGAACACAGGAAGCATAAGTTAGTGCAGGCATGTGTAGGCTTGTATATACTTGTAGTAAAGAAAATCACTTCGCCGGTCAACAATACCATTGCGATAGAAAGAAACTGGTGGACACATAACAATAGATTGAAGCTTTATCATGAATAAATATTAATTTTTGGGTGCACTTTTCGCTCCTTTAGCGAGCCATTATCACTGTCCTTATATCAGACCCTGGTTTGGCTCCAATCAATTGATTAGTTATACCACTCGACGTATCCAATGGACATTATACTTTAACTCCGACGTCATTCAGTTTCATCTCATTTTACTTCTAACATACCAAACTTCTACTTCAAATTTGGATGGATACACATGTTATCTTTGGCCTATTTCTGTATATAATATGACAAATAGATCATCACCTGAATCGAAAATGCGCGGATTTCGAACGTTTCTAGAGAAATGAATAGCGATGAGAATCACTATTTGCATGTGGAAAATATTGAGTTTTACAATTAATGATAGCAGCTCAAGTTTACATATTATTGATCGCCAACTGACAAAAACTAGGGCTAATGAGAACGAAAATTAACTTTGTGAAACGTAGTTCAAATATTATTCTTATTAATTTGTAACAACATACTTATTATTTTAAATTAAATCAGCTTTTCCCTTTAAGGTGGAAGATTTAACAATGGCTCTGTTTGAAGATGCTGATCCTCACAGTCGTGGCGCCATTACTTATGAAGCATTAAAGGGCCAACTAGAAAAACATGATGGACTTCTTGAAAATTTGAGTATTAGGTAAGAACACGCGAGTTTTAAATATGAAAACCTAAAAGAAAGCGCTCATTTCATTTCAGCATCGACCGATGGCTGGTTCCTGCAATCCAAGAACCTCGAAAGCAAACATCGCTACTACCACATCAGTTGACAATTGCCTATTTAAAAAATAATCACGTTTACTTGTGTTACCTAGCAATATACTTGATCATCAATATGAGTTTGTTCATTTCTAGAGCAATACAATATCGGCAGAGTAATGGATACGTAATCGTAGCCAGAGCATGTGGTAAGATATTGTTGCAATAGAATACGAATGCGTTGAGTTCTGAAAATTTTGGTGCTAAAAAACTTAGGAATGGATTTATAAGTAATGTGTTCAGCTCACGTACAACACTAAATGCCCATAAAAATACGTTCATACTTCCATATTATATGCTCAAAGACCATCTGCTACATTTGGTCGATCTTGAGAGATTTCCGAGCTGATTTTCCCTTATTAACCGACTTCCAAAGGAAAGAAGGTTATTAATTCATCACGTATATATATATATATATATATATATATATATATATATATATATATATATATATATACGAGGTGTGTTCAAAAAGTATCACGAATTTTGAATTTTCGCGGGTTACGTATATTCGAATTTCGAGTTTTTTGTGGCGTTATGTTGGTACTCATGTCTGTCACTTACGCCGACAAGCTCGGCCATTTTGAATGTTCACTTGATTGGTGATAGCTGCTTTACTTGCACGTGTTTTCAATCGTCTTCGATTTTTACTTATTCAAAAAAATGGATCAAGAACGTGTATCAAATTTTGTGTGAAAAACGAAATTAAGTGCGCGGATGCATTCCGAATGTTGACTGTGGCATACGGAGAAGCTACCTTGGACCAAAGCAACGTTTATCGGTGGTAAAAAATGTTTTTAGAAGGCCGAGAAGATGTGAACGACGAAGAGCGTGCCGGACGCCCGAGCACTTCAGCAACAGACGAAAAAATTAATGACGTGGAGAAAATGGTATTGGCCAATCGTCGAATCACCGTTAGAGAAGTTGCTGAGGACCTAAACATATCGGTTGGCTCGTGCCATTCGATTTTTATCAACGATTTGGGCATGAGACGGGTCGCCGCGAAATTCGTACCAAAATTGCTCAATTGCGACCAAAAACAGCAACGCATGAACATTGCTAATGAGATGTTAAACTCTGTCCGCGACGAACCAAATTGGCTCCAGAGGGTCATAACTGGTGACGAATCGTGGGTTTATGGTTATGACGTGGAAACCAAAGCTCAATCATCTCAATGGAAGCTGCCGCATGAACCAAGACCGAAAAAAGCGCGCCAAGTTCGGTTGAATGTGAAAGTTTTTCTGACAGTTTTCTTCGATTGCAGGGGCGTGGTGCATCATGAGTTCTTGCCACAGGGAAGAACGGTCAATAAGGAATATTACCTGCAAGTTATGCGCAATTTGCGCGAAGCAATCCGCCAGAAACGCCCGGATTTGTGGGAGAACAAAAATTGGCTTTTGCACCACGATAACGCCCCTGCTCACACATCGTTGCTTGTGCTTGACTTTTTGGCCAAAAACAACACACTAATGATGCCGAAGCCACGATATTCCCTAGATCTGGCCCCCTGTGACTTTTTCTTGTTTCCTAAACTGAAGAGGCCCATGAAAGGACGACGTTACGCTACGCTTGACGAGATA